>CM050164.1:385504699-385957199 GCA_027410445.1 Discoglossus pictus
TACAGAAACCAAAATGCCAGTCACACAGGAAGCATGTTCAGCAATATAACTGCCCTGTGGTTAGGAGCAGAATTTCAGGCAGAGTCCGTAGTAATAATCTAATGATTAAAATGTATTATATTCCCTCAGAATAAACCATATGCCTTGTTTATGTAGGTTTAAACAGATAACTTTTATTGATAGTGGTACAGAATATGTATGCAACACACAGTCCAATCATATTCAGTCACCAACCAATCGCCACCAGCCCCCATGCTCACCACGTGGAGAGACCGGTCCATCAATTAATGTCAGCCTTTCCTAATCACTCCCGTTGGTCCTGGAGCCTAACTGTCTACCCGGGCTAATTGGCCCTCTTATCCCGGCTCTTGTGTGAGAAGAGTGGAATTCACATGTTAATGTCAGGAGCTAGTGTTCCTCGGTGAGAAAGCCCTGACCACAGAAGGGGGTGGTGGGGAGTAATATTGTAAACCTCTTTTACAGACATAGGGCCATATTCAATTGAGCTTTTGGGCTATATGGGAGCCTGTAAGTGAGGTCGGATGCTAATTTGCTATTAAATTGGTGTCTTTTTGCGGGCTCCGATCAGCTTCGCAGTTACGGCCTTGAGAAAATGGAGATGGTTAAACTTGTAACTTACAGCCTCCAGAAGCCTTTGATCTGTCACTTTCGAAAGGCTAAAATTGCAAATCGCTATTCAATTGCTTGGTTTCCCCAAGCCTGAAAATGGTTTTCACATTTTTTCAAATGAAGGAGAAAATCCAACTAGTGCTAGAGAGGAGCCGCAAGGGGGTTAAACACCTATTGTAGCACTGTAAATGCAAATAAAAAAACAATACTGCACTGTAAATAACGGGGAAAGCGATGACATTAGAATTAATTGCAGAACAGTCTCAAGCTCGCAAAATCGTCAAGATCTTAAATTTTATGTTTAATATCGGGGTTAAATTGATCTCAGGTATCAATGGGTTAATATATTTCCAGCCACCCACATGGACTAGACCAGTATTGGCATTCATTTCTTTATTTTTTGGTTTTCCGAGTCTTATCGCATATCGGACCCCCGAACCTAGTGGATTGACATGTATGCTCCATGTTTTACTGCCGTAATAATTACAGTCTAATTTTCTATTGGCCGATTCGAAATGGGAGGTTACGGGCTTGCTTAATTGATCATGTTCCCGCCCTGAACTGCTCCGAAACCAGTGCATGGTTTACGGTTTTGACTTTGGGCCCGTAACTAGCGGGCTTGATCAATTGAATAGCATCGCGCTTGAGAGGCACCCCGGCAGCATCATGCAGTTTAAAAGTGTATGTGAAATGCGCGCAAGTTGTATCCCCCCCCAACGCCATGAACCCTTCTAACCCTAAGACCCTCTAGCCTAACCCTACCCAAGACCACGTTGCCTGTAGAAGCGACGCGCTCCTGATGTTGCTTGCAGATGAAAGTGCTTAAGTGGTGCCACCGGCTTGAGCAATTGAATGGGAGCCCACAACACTCGCAGACATTCTGCTGTCGCCGATCGATTAGCGGGCTTCCAATTAAATATGGCCCATAGTGTCCGTTTAACTCCTTTGATGTATAGGGCCAGTACGCCTCCCTTAGTCTACTGAAATCATTCTACCCCACAACCAGGTAACCCCCTAACTGGACCCTCTCTTCCCCAGGGAGCACATTAATATTCTTTATTAAACTCCCTTGGGAAAATGCATCATTTAGATACCAAAACATGACTGGGCACCATCTCTATATATATATATCAATAAATGAACATAACACTGTAACACAAATGAAAAACTCATAACATGACTTGCCATAACCAAGATGAAAGACTGTTAAACATGGCGCACAACAACAATATAGCTGTCACCCACAAGCATTTGTAGTAACATTATCCATCTTAGGCCAACATGTCAACCACAGTCTGGGTATTCAGGTGGCTGGGCATTGTTCTTGGTGGGAAAGCAAAGGAGCTGTGTTCTGGTACCATGTTCCCCTCAGGGCCCACAATAGTACATAGTCACCAAAAGTCCAATGGGCCCTCGTGGGAAGCTATTTCTAATAATATTTGTTTAATGCTAGGATGTAACTTACTTGTAACATACAACTGACAAAAACAGAATAATAACTATCTCTATGAACAAAAACAATAAAAAAATATAAAAAGTGTACCAACATTGCTTGAGAGCGCAACATTTCCCCAAACTAATAGTTTTTGATCCTATATTGTGCTCCAAGTGTATTGAAAGAACATCATAACTCAAAACCGTTACTTTGAAACCCTATTACATCCATTATGTGCCCCTTTTGAGATCTAAAGAGTCCATGTGCCCACAATACACTCCACAGACAGATAAAAACTGCACTAGGCTAGTATTAGGTGTGTTTAAAATAACAATGCTAGTTTCTGTATTTGCAGTAAACTTGAAGTGTCACTGTAGACCAACATTTTTCTAGGATGCACTTAAAAGTACAGGTTTTAAAAGTGTTTTTATTTTAATGTATGATTAATAACTGATCTATGGCATAGGAAATTACAATAAATAGACAGTGCAGGATTGTTTTCTGCGCCGCTGTCCTGAAAAATGATAGGAAAAGGGTGTCAGTGACCCTGACATGCAACAAATTGTGTTTTTGTTTGAGTCGGTTTTAACTAAAATCATATACGACAACACAATTAGCAGGGTTTCCATGAATCCTTGTTTAAACTTCATCTTAACCCGCTGGTATAATAAAGGCTGACCATACACATTCTTTTTTTTCATCCTGTCTGAGTGTTCATTTTCTTCAAAATATAATTTATTTTCCACAGGACAAAAAAAAATAAATTAATGTGTAAAGAAGTATTTTAAATGCATTACAAAGTTTTGGACTACAGTGGTCCTTTAATTCATTAAAACTGCTCTCTGCCATCATGTAGAGAAATCAAGTAGAAAATGTGTAAACACTTCATTTTAAATTTCTTTCATGGTTTTATAATTTTTTGAAAATGTTGTCCCATTCGCTTTCAGAGCAATTAAATGGTTTATCTTCATTGATCTTATAGGGAAATTCTCAGTTGTTGGACCATAAGTTACAAGCTTCCTCTAAAAGATTATATAACGTCTTCACAGCTATAATACGTTTCACTAGCCGCCGCCCCCTCCCCTTCCCCCCCTTTGAGATTAGAATACCCTTTATATTGTAAATTCGCACATTTTCAATTTGGTCGGTGCTTTAAGGAAAGCCCTGTGTAGGTTCGATATGAAGCTCGGGGTCCACCATTCTTTTGCAATTTACTTATTCCCTCTATAGCGCTACGGAATATGTTGGCGTGTTACAATTAAAGGATGAGAATATCGAAATATCCAAAGAATACGCTGGCACATTTTGGTTGCACCAAGGAGAAAGCATTGGCATTTGCAGAGTTCTTGTAATTTTTGGTCATTGTAGAATTAGTAAAGTGAAAGGAGCTCAACATAGCTATTAAACCCCCCCACTTGGTTTCCGGTTTAGAAAGGTAAAACATGAATTTGAAAAGATTGTACCCAAGAGACCACCATAGCCACAGCCGATGTCTGCAAACTCCACTTGGTGCATGTGCTTCTTATCTTCCTCTACATCCTTTACGTCATCATGCCGATCATCATTGGTCAAAGGCTTAAAAAATTCAGGGTAGTATTCCGACCAATCCATCAACTCGGGTTTCAATGGGCTGTGAAAAACAAATGAATATGTAATCTTAAATCGGAAAACAAAAAAAAAATAAGTTACAAGGCACGTAACATTTTAATAATACCATTAAAAATGAAGTAGACATAATACAGAGGAAGCTGATCCCTCCATCAACACAGTTGCAATACAGAAAAGGTCTTGGGGAAGGAATCT
Organism: Discoglossus pictus; assembly: GCA_027410445.1. NCBI lineage: Eukaryota > Metazoa > Chordata > Amphibia > Anura > Alytidae > Discoglossus > Discoglossus pictus. The sequence continues at coordinate 385,508,568 of CM050164.1, forward strand.
AGAATCACTTAGATCAGTTAATTTTTGGTAATAGCAGCTTTATTTTCACTTCCCAAGACTACCTCCCAGAGTGAGACAGGGGAGGAGCAAATCATGTCCCCTGCAGCATTTCTGAGCCTATTTATTACATTCAGAATCATGTTTTTTGTGCATTTCATTTTGTAATGGTGTTTCCCTAGCACTAGTTACCATAGACATTATCAATATAATGGTGTGAGTCCATTACAAGAGCATGCTGTGCTTATACGTGATTTACATAGTGATGACATTTAAATGCAGTACTGGCAATGATTTCGGGTGTCAGATCCTTGCACTGATCCCCACTAGTGATACAACCTGATCCCCACTAGGGACACTCACTACTGGAAGCTGTGATCAGCCATGGGGTTAGAGTGCGCTCTCTGCCTGTAATAACGCTTCTGAGGGTGGGGGGTCGTCTTCCCGGATCCCGCTGCCGGAGCAGATGTCTGCACTTCTATCTCAGCCATTGCGCTGCTTGGAGCGATCAATCCTCCAGCACTCAGCAATCTACCAAAGCAGCGTGCTTCCACTCTGCAGCCGCACAAAAAATACGTCACGGTCACGTGCCTGCCTTTTTACAACTTTGCGGCCATTTTGCATTCTGGCGCACGGTTATTAAGCCCTCACTAGCATATTGTTTTGCAATGTATTGCTACCTCTCTGCTAGTGAAAATGTTAAAGGGATGTTCATTTCTATTTTTATATCTATATTTCTGTTGTGCTATGTTGAAACACTTGTGTTTACCATGGGCAAAATATTTAAAGAACATTGAAAAATAAATGCAATATGTTATTTATTAGCTATCATAGCCGAGTAGGATCTAGCTATTTTGTAGCTGCATCCTGTCAGAACAGTGGGGTTGAGTGCTGCGCAACTTGAACAACGCTGAATCGACAGCTAGGCCATCTCTATGTTTTGCGCTGGCACTCTGCCCACCAGGGCCTTAGGCGCGCCTCTCATAGCTCAAGGCCTCTTCTGTCGGCGCGCCTTATGAGCCAGATCAGAGGTGGAAATAGATTTCTGCCTGCAGTATATATGTTACACCTACAGGTGGTGTTGTGGCACAGAGCTCAACCTCACTGTTCTGATGGGATGCGGCTACGAAATAGAAAAGGACAGCCGATTATTGTGTGCTGAGGCCTTCACTAGTTTGTTTTAGCTTTTTTCTTCTTGAAAAATGGGAAGATCAGCATTTTTTCCAGTTCCAATCACCATCAGGATTGAGCAGTCACTTGTGCAGGGTCACAGCCAGTGTCACTGGGCCTCATACCATACCAACTCTATTATTATCCCCGATTCTGACTGGTACCTTTATCAACCAACCAGATAAGTGGAAAATAGAGCTCTATGATAAATATGTTAAAAGCATGACCAATCACAATGCACAGATTTCCGTGCATGGGCAGTAGCGTTCTCTGGTTACTGAGTACCAGTTTGTTCATTCAAATAGTCAGTTCTGATTGACTAAACTATGATTGACACATATTTCATTCAATACCACAAATGGCAGACACTCCCCAGAAGTTACACATTTCGGTTAGTTACAGGTTAGTACATAATAGCAACGTTAGGGCTTAAATAGCGTCTACACACATCAGAATACCTACAGCAATCATGTGATCGAGCCCATGGTTTTTCTGCATTATTTCCCATTAGCATCTTGGACACACAGTTTTAGTTTTGGTCTTTTGGACTGGGTATTAACCAGTCTAGAGAGTCTTGTTGTGACTTGTTATGGTTATGTGCTTTTTTTTACCATTTTGGTAATGTGAGTTGTTTGTTAGAATTTAACATAGTGTATGTCATGAATTCATATGTTTTCTTTGCAGGCTTTGTGATGGCCTTGCGTGTTTGGTCATATGTATAGGTTATCTTTGAGCATGGGGATATTTTTGGAGTCTCCCCTTCTGGATCGCTACCTTGTCGCGGTGAAGGGGCTTGTGTACCTCACTGAAACTGTACGCTATACCATGTAGGGTCACCCAAGATGGGATGATCATAGCAGACAGGCCAGAGAAAACTGGCAACACACTCCAGTATCTTTTCGACTGAAGGACTGAACAACAACAATAATTCTGCACAACATATTTTCTAGTATAGGCGTCAGAACACTTGTGTTTGACATTATGGTACTTACACAATCATCTGTCTATTGAAGAATCAGCAATAAGCCAGATTTAAAAAAAAATAGTTTTGGGTATCAGTTTTTGTTTTAGGTACTCTTTACACAGACATTCGATATAGGCAAAATTTTACAGAGAGCAAAATATTAATAAACAGGTCAGTGTGTATAGGGTGATTTTATCAACACATTTCAAAGGAGGAAAACCTACACTTTATTAGTCACTTTATTAGTCACACTGTGTCTTTCAGAACTAGTGGGCAACATGTAGATATTGAAGGCTTCTCAAAGTGCTTGCCCAGCCTGGTCTCTGCATAAGAGACTTACCATATTGAACACCAGTGCATTTTCTCCCTCTTCAACTTACAAATCAATCTTGCCCCACATAAATACTTCCATTCAATACCTGTACCTCATCCTGTACCTCCACACAATATTCCTTTAATACTCACATATATTAAATGTAACTGGTTCAATGCAATGTACTGATCTTTAAGCTTTCCCTTCTTTTGGTAGTTTTATTATTATTATGCAGATGAACACAATTTCTGTGAAGATTTCTACTAAGCTTGTGTAATGAGAGAAATAGTTAATGGGTTAGTAGATGTTTAATCTTTAAGATATTTCTCTAGACACTTCAGGACAGGGATTAATTAGTAGCTCATACTAGTGTTCCAGTATTATGAAAACATTTACTCACTGAGGGCCTCACTCAATTGCGATTTGACCAATTGAATAGGGCTCTATATAAGCACAGAGCATATTATTTTTTACATATTTTTTTAGTTAGTGGACTTTTATCCAAAAACAAGGTCTTCACTAACTAAAAACTTCTGTAAAAAAATATGCTCTGTTCTTATATAGAGCCCTATTCAATTGACCAAATTGCAATTGAATGAGGCTCTCTGAGAGTATACAATTTGATTTATAATGGCGAGTGCTTAAAGGGACATGGGCCACAATTATTTTATAAATGCATTTAAAAGAACATAATTTAAATATTGCTAAACTTGTGTTGTTTTTCATAAAATATATTAACCAAAACCGATTTAAACTTTGTTAAAACTAATAGGAAGTGCACAGAGTACACATAAGTTTGAAGATTTAATTGCCAGACAAGTATGACTCATACATCTATATTATTGCGCCCTGTAAACAGTTAAACTGTTAAATTCGTTTTTTTCTGCTTTGAAAGCTTCATTTAAAGATAGAAAGCATACAGGGTACTTTCTCAAATACCCCTTTCCAAATGCAAATTAGACAAATGACGCACTATTACAATGTATTACCATCATTCTGTATTTTGTGTCAACTAAGTTCTAGAGATATACACAGTTAATATTTGTATACTGCTCAATTTATATAGATATTATATAGAACTTGTAACTCCAGGCTTCCATATTTGTCCCACACTTTGATGAAGAACAAGAAAAAGTGTAACATGATCATTGTGACAGTGTTACATATATAATTTGTGCGTTTTTTGAAATGTGACATCTTTTGTCTGATTGCGCTTGCAGCACCCATTTGTGCCTTTTGAAAAGTTTGGCATACATTGTTGATACTATAGAATTATTAATACTTAATTAGATGCGGGTCTAAATATAAAGACTATCAGCCTTATTAAATTGCGATTCGGCCAATTGTATAGGGCTCCATATAAGCACAGAGCATATTTTTTACAGAAGTTTCTAGTTAATGTACTTCTATCCAAAAGCAAGGTCTTCACTAACTAAAAACTTCTGTAAAAAAATATGCTCTGTGCTTATATAGAGCCCTATTCAATTGGCCGAATCGCAATTTAATAAGGCCCTATGTGTTCTGACAACTGGTCTACTCCAGTCTAATTTATCTGTCCTCTCAGCTATAACCCGCCCTACTTGGGTGACCCTAAATAGTATAGCTTACCGCTTTATTGGAGTAAACAAACCCCCTCACCATGACAAGGGACCCAGAAGGAGACTTTTATTTAATAAAGAAGTTACTGGAGACGTCAGGATATTATAGGAGACTATCACTGATGCACAGTATATGTAGAACATTGAGATTTAGTCTTCTTTGTAGCTTTTGATTACTTGTGTGAGTTGTAAATGCAGATTTTTGTTTTTATTTACACTTCTGTGATGTCTTAAAAACTGTATTTTGGTTCTCAGTTCTGTCTAGCATATTATACATAGCCACATATAACATGCAGTATTGAACACACTTGGATCTCTTCTTTCTAGACATATATGCCTCCGAGGTGTAATTTTGATGTTGTGTGGAAATTTGCTTTGCAACAATACCTAGTGTGCAGCCTTTGTTTGTCACATACTTATGTTAATATATACATATGATTGGTATAAATGTTCTGTGGAGATATAAAACAGTGATATTTTCTGTATTGGGGGGGGGGCTGCATATGTTGTGCATATGTGTGATACAAAGTTTTTAACTTTACCAAAAACCTTGATTTTGGTGGAAACTCTTGACTACCTTATTCTGTGTAAGGAGACGCATCAGACAGTTTCTTAGGGAATCTGCTTTCTAGAAGATCTGCTTTATTGGGGCATTTTGCTTTTATGTGATAGATATGCTTTCTTAATCACATGTAATGCTTTTTGAGAATAAACATCCAAACCTGAAGCATGAAATATGTTAGATATATAATGAATTTGAGCACTGTGTTAGTCATAGAAATAGGAAAATATACAATTACTTAGATCAATAAGGATATATTTAAAAATATTACAGAAATATGTATTTTTTACATTTTTGGTAATTGTGACATTATAACTTTTAAAATAATGCAATATTTCAATAAATTTTTTATATTCATAAAAAACTGACGTTCTCTGTAAAACCGCAGTATGTAGTTTTTCATATATAACTTGGTAATTCTGAGCAGAAGGTCCAATGGTCGAAAGTGTATATAGGGACAAGTAAGTTTTCTGTTTAAAGAGGAACAGTCCATCCAAAAACAGTTAATTGAGTGGTATGCATATAAATTGCACTGAGCAATTATGTTTGTAGCACACAGAATGTGACACCAAATGAGTTATATTGGAAAGCTGCATCATATAACTGGACAGGAAGGCACCCCATGGGTGAAATATCCAGAGGCAACTATTCCTAAGTATTTTTCACAAAAAAACGTAAATTCATGGATTGCATTTTTAGGTACCGTTCAATTAATTCTAGGTTAATGTGGAAATAATAGAGTCACATTATTATGGTATGATAAAAAAAATGAGGTGAAATACGTGAGAATGTATATGTGTGGTAGTGATATTGGCCTGGACACAAGCACCTCCAATTCTTTGTGGCGGTGACATGTTCGCTCCTTGCTCTGCACATCTCCCATGTAAGGCAAAGGGCTGTTACCTACTTTGCTAGATTCTATAAATCAATGACTAGTAATATTCTCTGTGTCTAAGGTGGAGGTTAATCACTGTTCTACTTGTCTTTGTGGCAGTGATTGGGTTATTAATTGCTCTGCATGTTTCTAGAGAAGGGGGTTATAACTTGTGCAAGCTTTTGTATAATGCAATGCAGACAATGTGTGGATCAATCAATTAGCACAAAAAAAATACACATACTGTTAAGATAAAATTCCCACATATAGGCCAAAAACGCACCTTTTTTTCTTCAACATAATGTTTGCTTGATCCCTATTCTTCATTCATCTCATACCTTCCCTCTTTTTTCTTCCTCTTTTTTTCTCTCTACCTACCTACTAGTCTTCTTTTTCATACCTTCTCTATCATTCTCCCATTCACTTAATACAACAGGAAATGTGCGGAATGATAGGACAGTGGCTTCTCAGCTACGTTTGAACATTTCCCTGATACATTAAAATTGAGGGGCAGCAAATTAAAGCATTTGTAACATAAGTGATAAATCAGATAAAGAAGAGATGGAAAGCCCTTAGAACAACCCAGTGAGATATTGATTGCTTCTTAAGTCCATCTCTACCAGTGTGAACAAAAGAGCAGTTGTGGTATTGAAAAGTGCAAGTGAACAGCAGAGAGCTCTGGCACCTAAAATAGTGAATGAATACATATTCTACTTTTACTTCAGAAATATATATTTATGGTGTTTCTTCCCCATGGGTAGCACCAGTCGGCGTTGTGGGTGGCATGAGGAGGAAAAAGTCACTTGTAACTTAGGGAAAGGAAGGTGAAGGCTAACATGAGGGGATGGAGGTAGGGGCTAACATCGGATGGTCAATGAAGTAGTTGACACAGAAAGGTGGAAGTAGCAGTTGATGAGGAGAAGTAGTGTAAGTAAGAAGTGGCCGACATAGGGCCATATTCAATTCCAAGCCCGCAACTCAATGGCAGAAAACTGAATGTCTGCGGGTGTGTTGCGGGCTCCCGTTGGTCTAAGATTGCGATGCTATTCAATTGTTCAAGACTGCTAGTTGCGGGCCCGAAGCCAAAACTGTAAACCATGCACTGGCTCGTAGCAGTTCACGGTGGGAACATGATCAATTAAGCAAACCTGTAGCCTCCCATTTCGAATCAGCCAATAGAAAATGAGACATTATTACGGCAGTAAAACATGGAGGTTACATGTCATTCATTTAGGTTCGGTGGTCCGATATGTGATCAGACTCGCAAAACCTGCAAAATAAAGAATTATGAAAATGAATGCCAATACTGTTCTAGTCCATATGGGTGGCCTGATATATATTAACTTATTGATACCCAAGATCAATTTAATCCTGAAAGGACACATAACAATAAATATTATTTCCTGATGATTTGCGAGCTTGAGACTGTTGTGCAATTAATTCTAATGTCTTTCATCACTTTCCACGTTATTTACAGTGCAGGATCAATTTTTCTTTGCATTTACAGTGGTACGAATATTTCTTTAACCCCCTTGCGGGTCCTCTCTAGCACTCGTAGGATTTTCTCCTCTATTTGCCATTTACAGGTGTGAAAACATTTGCGGGCTTGGGGAAATTGAGCGATTGAATAGTGATTTGTGATTTTAGCCTTGCGAAAGTGACAGATCAAAGGCTTCTGGAGGCTGTAAGTTCTGAGTCTAACCATCGCCATTTTTTCAAGCTCGTAACTCGGAAGCCGTTCTGATCCTCAAAAAGACGCCAATTGAATAGCAAATTAGCTTGCAATGTCACTTATGGGCCTCCGGATCTCCCGAAACCTCAATTGAATAGGGCTCATAGATTATAGAAGATAGAGAGTAGTACACACAATGCAAAACAAACTAACAAGTCTAAGTTTGAAACCACCTGTCTATATTACCATCTTTTATTAGAAAATGTTATCAAACCACAATAAGCCAGATCAGCTCCCTAGCATCAGTGCTTGAGAGTTCTGGAACCACAAAAAAAAAACATTTTTATTGCTATTAATTTTTTATTTAATAATTGAGTATTAAACTCCTGTTTGAGAGATTATTAAATTAAATATTAAAATGTGGAGAAAAGAGAGTTCTTTGGCTGTAGAGATTTAGATAAATGAGTGATGGTGAATCTTTTTAAATGATAAGTTCACTTTAAATGATGAGTTCACAACATCTTCTATGAAACTATGCCAAATGGGCTTAAAGATTAATTTCTCTGCTAACCTTTACATGACACGAGGAGGATTCCCTAGATTGCTCAGTACAATCATGTGCAGTTCTAACTAAGGTCTTCACAAAACACCCCAAGCAGTCAGTTACTTAGTATTACAAGAGTGATTTGGACACTATCAGTTGTTTTTTTAATTACCCCATTGGTCCCCTATAAGATGTCATTTGTGCTTGTATCCTGCATTTATAATAAAGTAGGTGCAAAAGTCAGTGTATTTTGTATTGGAAAGGTGTGTGTGTGTGTGACAGATCATATTACATGCTAGTTTATATACAGTGCAAAGAGTGTGGGTACATGCTTACGTTTTGGAAATCCATGATAACCACTATATTTATTGTCATGCAACTGTCATAAAGATATCATGTACAGTAATGTTATTGAACAGATGAAGATGAGGAGTACAGGCATTTAAATTATACAAACAAGTGGGGGACTTCTTTACGTGAGTACAAGGAAATCAACAAGGCTTGCAAAATGGCAATTAGACTGGCTAAAATAGAAAATGAAAAGTTACTTGCAAAGACTAACCCTAAAATATTTTTTAAATATATTAATGAGAAGAAGGCCAGGAAGGAAGCTATAGGAACATTATAATGTGACACAGGCCATCTGACAATTAGTGACCAGGAAATGGCAGATGAGCTAAATATTTTCATCGGTATACACAAGGGAGGTACCATAATGGGGCTACACTACCTTCAACAAATAATTGGTAAACGTAGGAAGAAATCCAAAAGAGGTTGGATAAAATAAATGAGGGAACTGGGCTCTGAAATATCAAAAGCATTATATATAATTTTTCAAGATTCACTCAACACAGGGTCTCTACCAGATGACTGAAGAAAGGCAGAGGTGATACCTATATTTAAGAAGGGAGTACAAATACAGGACATTATAGACCTGTAAGCCTTACTTATGTAGTGGGAAAGCTTTTAGAATGGTTAATAAGGGATAGTATACAATAATATGTCTATTTAAACAAGATTATAAGTAGGAGACAACATGGATTTATGAAGGATAGGTCATGTCTAATAAACCTAATTAGGTTCTATGAAGAGGTTAGTAGGAACTTAGATCAAGGCAACTCAGTGGATGTAGTCTTTTGTGATTTTGCAAAGGCTTTTAAATCAGTGCCACATGGGAGACTATTGAGCAAACTAAGGGATACAGGAATTACAGTAAATATTTGCTCATGGATTGAGAGCTGGCTAAAAGACAGGAAGCAAAGGGTTATTGTAAATGGAACATACCTGGATTGGACTAATGTGGTAAGTGGGGTTCCTCAGTGTTCAGTATTAGGTCCTCTCCTTTTTAACATATTAGAAGTAGGATTGGAAAGTATTGTCTCCATTTTTGCTGATGACACAAAGTTGTGCAAGGTAATTAAATCAGATAATGATGTACTTTCCCGCCAAAGGGATTTGCATAAATTAGAGAAATGGGCGACTAAATGGCAGATGACATTTAATATGAATAAATGTAAAGTTATGCATCTGAAAAGGAAAAATAGCCATGCAATTTATAAACTTAATGGAGCAAATCTAGGGGTATCACATATTGAAAGGGATTTGGAGTACTTGTGGACAACCACCTAGGTAGCAGTGCTCAATGCCAAGCAGCATCTGCAAAGGCAAGTAAAACATTAGCATGCATTATGAAGGGTATAGAAGCAAGGGAAGCAAATATAATTCTGCTACTATACAAATCACTAGTATGCCCTCATTTTGAATACAGAGTACAATTTTGCACCACTACATAAAAAGGACATTTTAGAGCTGCAAAAAGTACAGAGAAGGGCAACAAAACTAATAAGGGATGGTCTAAGTTATGAAAAAAGACTAACCAAATTACACTTATTTTCTCTAGAAAGCCCAGGGTCAATACAAGGCTTTGTCAAGTGAACTTTTTCTGCCAAGAGGTTTTCAACTAACAAGGGGACAACCTTTGAGATTAGAAGTAAAACTATTTCACCATTAAGAAAGAAAAGGGTTCTTCACAGTAATGGTGGTTAATCTGTAGAATTCTCTACCAAGGGAGGTGATGACAGTGGATTTGATAGATAACTTTAAAAAGGAATTGGATATATCTTTAAATTAAAAGGGCATTCAGGGTTATCCTGAATAATTAGAGGGAGTATTGATCCAGGGAGGAATCCGATTGCCAGTATCTGGGGTCAGGAAGGAATTTTATATGTTTCCCCTTTTGAGACAATTGGCAAAGTTTCATTTGTTTTTTTTTTTCTGTTTGCCTTCCTCTAGATCAATTAACAATTAACAATTAATCTGCATATTGCAGATCAGAAGAGATCTAAAAAAGTTGAACTTGATGGACCAAAAGTATTTTTTCAACCTCAATTAATATCTAACTATGTAAGAGTCATCATAGATATTATGTTCACAATGCTTAGTGAGACCCAACATTAATAATCTCTTATACCTGTCACTAGCCTGCCCTGAAGAAAAATATCTCTATTTATTATATACTGGGCAGTAGTAATGCTGGTAGTTTGCTTAGCAAGCTGTAGACCAAAGGGAGGTAGAATTAATTGTTGTTTTAACCAGGGTCCAAGTGGAGATTGGAGCGTAGGAAAAGTACTTCCAAGGTTGGTGACAGACAGCAGACTGTGTGATCTGGATCACAAAATAAGGATCAAGACAAGAGGCAGACAGGTTTGTCAAAGTCACTAGCATTTTATTGATTGAGGCATCAGACAAGAGAGAAATCAGAGAAACAATCCACACATTAAAACATATACAGTGAATCAATAGACAGAATTTGGCAACAATCTAGAGAAGTCACAGACCATGGTCATACACTGTAAATAAATAAAGCCACTGAATCTGCGGACTCTCTAAAATTAAAACATAATTATAATAATAATAATAGATCAGGATCTGGAGAAAACTGTAGCATCCAGGAACAAGAGTACTCAGGCACTCCAACTATGATCATAAGATTTTTTGCTTTTGATTCACTTGTGAGACTCCAAGATGTTTCATTCAGGAGTGCCTACTGACTTGGCCTGGATACTGCCTTATGGCATTGCTTGTGCTTTTCATGACACACTCCTGGTTATGGGGTGCTGCTGCGGTAGATGTGTTTGACTTGTCACTTGCCGGGAAATGATGCATAACATTCAAGGATGCCGTAGATATGACGCTGGCAGGTACACAGACCCTTAAAACAGTCAAATTACAGAATTACTGGTGCTATCTGGGGCTCAAGTTTTACGGCTTTGCATTTAGATAGTGCTATGAGACTAGGCGCCTAGGCCAGTAAAAAGTCCATTCCATAAAGATACAAAGTAATATGTCCATTTTCAGGGTTTTTTAATCAACCCAACACATTTACATTTTTGCTGATTTACTTATGGCAGGGTAGATTATTTGTAACGGGTGGTTATTTGTAAAGCCATATAAACAGGAGCATGTAGGTCCTATTCTATAAGCTGTTGAGAAAGTCCTTCTACCTTTGAGGTGTGAAATTTCAAAAGAGTATTTTCCAACACAAGACTCAACAAAGCTCAATGTGACAAAATTCAGAGAACATACCTGCCCTACAACACTTAAAATAAGAAATCTCACAAGAAGCAATGGCTGAGGGAACAATCTCCAGACCAATACAATGGCTTCTCTCCCTGAATTGCCCAACCCAAGTGCAACTTTGTGCAAGTGCCTCTGCTGTTTTAATCCATGGAAAAACAGTATGTCCCACGCAGCTATATCATATATAATTTTTACCACACTTGTCCAATGCAAAAGAAATGTATTAAATCTCAATCACAAAGTAAAATTTGAAGAATAAACTCCACTTTTTTAAGATACAGCTCTGACTATTGAGGGATGAACCTGAATCATCACATACAGTATATAGTTGTGAGCATGCGGGTTGTTGCTAAAGAAGAGAGGGCCGCAGTTGCTGGCAAGGAGCGCCAAAGGCGCTCCTTGTGCTGGTGATGAGCATCCAGATATACGAGCCGCGGGACTTAGAAAAAAAAACATTACGAGCTCGCAAAAATACGACCTTAACGCACGAACCGAGTGCACATAAAAACATTAAAAACACAATAAATACACACAACAAATACATAAAAAGCTTACCCACAGCATGGGGGGGGGGGGGGGGGCACCAAGGACCTCTGCAAGATGAGTTACACCTCAATTTAAGTCCAAATTCCAGAGTTTACACGCACAAAAATCCCCTAAGTGAGAGAAAAAATGGCAGCCGAAAAAAAACGCAAACGAGGCTACAGGACCCTAAACACGCTGTACGAAGTACAAGATACACCATTTGTAAGGACACTAGATCATATTTACGGACTTAGCATCCAAAAATACGAGCCGCTGGACATAGAAAAAAAACATTACGAGCTCGCAAAAATACAACCCTTACTCCTGAACCGCGCGCACATAAAAACATTAAAAACACAATAAATATACACAACAAATACATAAAAAGCTTACACACAGCAAGGGGGGGGGGGGCACCCAGAACCTCTTCCACTTAAGTTACACCTCAATTTAAGTCCAAATTCCAGAGTTTACACACACAAAAATCCCCTAAATGAGAGAAAAAATGGTTGGCGAAAAAAAAACGAAAACGAGGCTACAGGACCCGAAACACGCAAAACACCACCAAGCACATACAGCTTTTCCAAAAAGCCGTACGAGGTACAAGATACACCATTATCAGGGACACTACATCATACACAGCCGCGTACCACATACACATTCCTCGCCATTTTACAACACTAACTTACACAATGAGGAAGTACACAGCTACCCTAACGGCTTCCCCTCACTGCACACATTGCTGACACTTACACCTCAGCTACACAACAGTGCAGAACATCAAAACAGATTGTCAGCTCTTCAGCACAATGCTTCCTGCATATATTACTTCCAAATAGGTAAAGTATATTCATTTATTAATGTATTAATTATTTCATTACCATACAAAAAAAAATATACACAAAAAAAAAAATCATAATAAACACAAAACCTATTCACGGCGCGTCTCCACCATACAGCATTACCTGCCGTACAATTTTATTGCTGTCATTTTTTGACGGGCAAGTCGCTAGTCTTCTATAATGAAAAGGATACAACTTCAAAGTGGAATGGGAAAATATAATTCTGTATTCTGTACATTCCAAAGACTAATGATATGTAAGACGAAGGATATGAAAAGACCCCACAGAATGGCACATACTAAATTCAAGGGCACATTCCTCTTGAACAGCATGTTTTGTACAAAGTTAAAAAAAACTTGAAGACCATTTGGAAAACTAAGCAGTCATTATTTCCATTAAACATGAGGTAAGATCTCTATTGAAAACTCATTTTACTTTTGCCAACTGTTGGCAAAACACAAGAAATCATTAGCAAATGGTCAAACAATTAAAGACGTAGCTGTGGTAGTTAACACTTTATTAAAAGGGTTTCAAAACAAAGAAGAAATAATGAAGGGAATTCATAGTACGTCACTTGGAGCTTCAACAATAACAAGATGAGTGGGAATCTTTGTCTAAAGACATTTTTCAGCAACTACTGCAGGACTGCAAAATTAAAAAAGAGAGCATCTTCTCATCCCTCTTCCCCTTAAAGAGTGAATAGCAATGAGGTTATACAGACAAATTCAAAAGGTTTCTGCTTGGGAAAACTATTCCAACAAAGTGACTGGTTTCTCAACTGATGGTGCATGCCAAAAGGAAATAAAAAAAACATGGCATAGTAATAATGCATTCATGAGAACTTAAGCTAGAATGTATATATATATATATATATATATATATATATATATATATATAATTACCAGATTGCATGGTTTTGTTGATTCCTTTCAAAATCAATGTGCGCTTAATGTAAATTCAGGCATTACCATTGTCTAAAACAATTGGCACAGCAGACTAAGTTATACATTTCTGTCACTTAATAGAAGTTGTTAAGATGTTAAACTCATTTGAACAAAAACGCTTCAGCACTGAAAATTGATGAATAGAAATAGAAAAAATATACAATTATATACATTCTAGCATGTTTGTCTGTCATTAAAATAGAGGGTGGATAGAAAAGAGGTAGATGGGGTAGTTAACACAAGGGAGGAAGGAATGTAAGAGAGGATGTATACAGGAGGACAAAATAGGTTATTCCTAAATCACCATTAGGCCATTCCACTTGTGTTACACAAAGATTTAGTTTAATAGATGTCTTTTTTTCTCTTTTATTTCCTTTTTATTTAAAACAACATAAACAACAAAAACATGCAAACATCAACACATCCAAATTACTTCAACAGTTTACAGAAAACAGAAGTATGTCCACGTTCAGGTTAATTTCAGTATATATAAATGATGAATTATTATATTCCGTAATTTATGACATATTTGTCCCAAGATTGACATTTATTAAATATATACAGGCTATTAAATTTGATATACAACAAACACTTTTATAATCCTCTATCTCTAAACATTGTTCTCTTTACGTCTTCCCATTACGTCATTGTTATGATTACATTGGTAAGTGACTGTAATATTACCAGTAATTATGGATATGGCCAAGGGGCCATATTATGTGTTGCCTGTACATTGTTATCTTGTAGTTATGTTATGGAGGGAAAATGTGATATAGAACAGAATATATGTGGAAATGGGGAAAATGCTCTGCACTGAAGTTTAACTGCAGAACATTGCGTTTGCACATATACAGGCCTTGACTCAAGGCAGATGTCTGTTTCTCAGGAGTGTGAGGCTGTTTCTGTGTTTGTATCCTGAATTGGGGAGTGGTCTTGCCATAGGCCACTAGTAACCTGTATCCAGTATTTTCTGTCTGTACCTTTGGGCATTGCCCTCTTCAGAAGCCACCTTTTGTGCCAGAGAGAACAAGAACCACACAATTCTGCTGGGGTAGATTTGAACTAAGTTCATATCAAGCCCCCTTGATGAAGCAGATCGTGACAGGGATGTAATCAGATTTCTATGATTTAATAAAATGCCATTTTGCTTATAGAAGAATAATCGACATTAGATATTTGCTCAAAACAGCAATTGTGACTGGGAACATATGGAAAATTATAACCTCAGGTCTAAGAAGAATTTTAATTTGTAAGTGGGAGCCCTTCAAACCACAGCCCCTCCAACATTTCTCAGAGCTGAGTCAAATGTATTCATAGTAGAGGGTACTATATGTCATTTCTGTATTACTTTAAAAAAAGTTCTATATAGGAGGAGCATGGGAAATATTTCTTAACTAATAAACAAGCATTATACCACTCATCCTCAACCACGTCATACTTATTTCCAGTTCCCAGCTACGCATCCTATATGATTTACCCAAATCTCTTTTCACTCCTATTATTTTATGGCAATTAGAGATAGAGTAAGAGAATTGTTCTTTTACAAATAATTGTTCAAAAGGAGAATATTTGAGATGGACTGCTGCAAAGTCTAGCCTTGAAACTCCTTTGTCTTCAGCTTAGTTTTAAAGGTATCCTGCAATGAGAACTCTGAAACTGATATGGTAAGAGATTTCCACAGAATTGAAAGGCTCTAGGAACAAATGATAATAAGTAAACTCTTGGTACATTGGGCTCAGAGGCACTTGATGATCCAAGAGCACAGGTCAGAGTGTGACTGTTTAGAGCTTTGAACATCAGCAAGCCAACAGGTCTTGTTTGTCAGCATCCTGCACCATCTGCATGGGGTGTAATCTTTTATTTGAAAGTCCCAAGAATTTTGCATTGCAGAGCTAACTTCCCCCCCTTAACCCTTCTTAAATAGAGTTGTAGTCAGTCACTACCCCCCCCCCCCCCACACACACACACACACACCTTTCCAGTGCCTGCTAATTCTATCACCAGAGAGTGGAAATTTAAATAATAGGGCTGTACATCCATCTATAGATAGGAAAATCAAATGTTATGTGGATTAACAGATTTATAATAGAACCGTGAATGTGTTTAAGTTTGTAAAGTAAATACCAGCTCACCCTATGATGGAATTAACTCCCACACATCTTAGGTTGCACAATGAGGTACTGCACAGTGCTGATTGAGTTAATTAAGGGCAGGTAATTTAATCATGATTGTGGGCTAAATCAAAGTTGATTTGTTATGTTTGCTTATAAATATTCTATATAAATGTTCTATTGAAAATGAAGTAAACAGTCCCCTCTTGAGTCAGAATACAAGTGTCTGACCCTCTTGGGATCCAAGGGAAGAAAAGTGGACTTTATTGTAAGGTCCTACTGGGAAGACTATATGCCTGTTTCCTGGGAAGACAAGGGGATTCCTGCCTGATCAGCCAGATTTCCAGTGTTCCTGCTCCTGTCCAGTATCATCCAGGAGGTTTAATGCAGCATACCCCCTCACAGATCAGGAACCACAGCCTAACCAGTGTGAGTTCCAGAGCGTTGCTGGTCTAGCTGGCTGGATTCTATTGACAGGGGAGCGAGCCACCTGATCGGCCATCTATATCTGCTCCTGAGGCTGACCAGCTACTCTTAAAAAGTCTGTGTGCCAATATCCTTGCTAGTGTAGGTTGGAGGCCTCTTGGAGGCCAGGGGGCTTGTGCCATCTCTTGTCATCAGCAGCTCATTTAGGACTGTACTAGAACTATTTCGGTACTATGCTGTTTGCTAAATCCCATTTGGAATGAGGCATATAAGTTGCCTGATAACCGTCCAGTTGCATCAACTTTCTCAAAGACTTTCCCTATAGAAAATACTTTTTGAGATAGCCTTTAATTAACAATGTCACCATCTTAGCATTTGCCTGCTCCAAAGCATTATGATATGAAAGTTACACATAATTAAGATGTTGATTATATAAATTCCCGTCTCCTCCTAAACCCTCACATTCATTGTTCATGTGGGGGCTGGGGGCTCAAGGAAATGTTGTTAATATATAGTACCCACCTTGCTCTTTCCCTCTTTTTCTCAGATACTCTGCCATCCAGTCCTTTAGGGGAGGAACACATCATGCTATGTAGTTAAACTATAGTAGATAAGAGAACAATCAATTGTGAAATTAATTTAGAAATAAACTGATGGCTGTATGAACTATATACATTAATAGAAGCACTGAGGTGCCTAATTTAATAAACTAACTGAAAGGGGGATTGAAATAAAAGGAATTAAGCAGGTGAAATGAAAGGATAAAAGATGGTGGGGTGGGAAAAGAGGAAAATAGAATTACATGTGTTTAATAGGTTGGGAGTGGTGGATTAAGAGGGAACGGAAATGGTATTGTTGAGGCTCTCATTGGTGTGCAAACTTTACTATAAAAAACATAACATAGTAAATGTGAAATTTATCACCTGGGAAAAAAATGCTGCTTTTTTTTTTTTTTTTTTCATGGAAGCTTGTCATTGTAATCAAAACATTTGGGACCAATGTTAAATAAAACGTGCTGTTTCGCTGCTTATAATCGCAGTGGTTGTTGAAGGGGCTTTGTGTGATACTACTTGGTTGGGAGCCATTGAGGTGGACATATGTAATTATTTGAGATTATGGTGTTGAGTTCTCTACAGCCATACCCTGGCTACACAAGGGTTAATCTTGGTCCAGAAGCATTGGGAATTTGTTGGAGGCTGATGACCTGAAACATAAAAATGTTTAACACTGGTGAATATGCTCCGGACGGAGAGGAGGTTTATGTAATAGTCTGTAGAGTTGGAATCTCTCCAAGGTCTTTAACCCACAGAAGGCAAAGTCCCAAGTCTTAGAGTGAGCTGATGATTATCCTGCAGGTCTCAGTGCTTTCACCACGTGGCAGAGGACAGCAGACCAGTCGTTCAGCTTGACGGCCTTGCAAATTGTTTGGATCGGTTGGGTGAACATGTAACTGTGTGGATATATGCTTGTATACATGTGCATTTTGTTGTGAGCCATTGTTAACCCATTGCGTATTACAATAAAGTCATCAGTAATAACAATTATTTGGAGTAAACTTGATATCTCATGCAGTGTAGGGGTTTCTAAGTATATAAATATATATAAATACATACATCATTATTATTATAGTTTATTTGTAAAGCACCAACATATTCCATAGCGCTGTACTGGGATTAAATACAAAGAAAATATAAATATGATATTAAACACATTGAAGAAAGTAGAGGGCACTGTCTTTCAACCTCATTCAATTCAGGGCCGTGACGCCATCGCAGAAAGCTGATTTCCTGCAATCAAGTTGCTCTACTTTACTCTGATAATCAACTGGCCGAGACCACAAGTTAGGCGGCGGTCAAGAGATTCGGAAACCTTGCTATCGGCTGTAGCATTTGCGGGCTTGAACATGATCTCAGACGCAAGCCCGTAACTCGTGGTTCAAGCCCTAAAAATCAGAGCACTTTAAAAGCAAATATAAAATGTAAATGATGGGGAACACAATGGGTAATATTAGAATTAAAAGCACAACATTCTCAAGCTCGCACATCGCCAATATATAATACTTTATATAATGTTTAATTTCCGTCCAAAGTCCTAAGGGCTTGAATGACCTTCAAGCCCACCGCAATCCATTATTCAAGCCCCTAGGACATCAATGAAACATGGAGGTTTAAGCCCGTAGGACTTTGGACGGAAAATGAACATGAAATAAAGTATTTTATTTTGGAGATGTGCGTGCTTGTGAATGTTGTGCTTTTAATTCTAATGTCACCCATTGTTTTCCCCATCATTTACAGTGCTATATTGATTTTATATTTGATTTGTGCTCCAATTTGTTAGTAAGCCCTTTGTGAGACCTCCTTGGTCCCAGTAACCTGCGTTTCAATTTTTGACATTTGCGGGCTTGACGGAGGGGAAATCGGAGCAATTGAATAGCGATTTGTGATTTTAGCGGCCTCAACTTTTGCGGCCATGAAAGATTGAAGGCTTGGAGGGAAGTAACTTGAAATTTTAAGAATCGGAATGGATCGCAGCTCTCAGCAAGTAACCCGATCGCACCACGCAATCGGAAGGCAATTTAATAGCAAAGTAACTTGTGACCTCCACTTGAGAGCCCGGATCTCAAAATCGCAGCAATTGAATGAGACTGTTTGAATTTAAAATCTTATATACATTGGGCCTCATTCTATTACCGGCCGTAAATCGGCCGTAAGGCTGCGATTCCTTGCGGGGGTTCTGTTAACTCGCGATTCTATTATACGGCCCCGCAAGGATCTCATCTTACGGCCGGCCGCATATCTTGGAACCGGCCGTAAGCGCAGAAATGTAAAAACGCAAAAATAAATTCAAGCCTGCACTGTACAGCTCTGTAAATGCTAGGGATCATATTGGGGGACATGAGGATTAAAAGAAACCCCCTCTCAAGCTTGCACATCTGCCCAAACCCGAGTTTAAATTAACTGTTTATTTTCCGGCTGCGGCGTGGGCGTGTCTGAGGTGCTCCAAGCACTCTGGACTTTTTACATGGATATTTTACGGATATTAAAAATAAAATATTTTACGGATTTGAGTATAGGATAATTATGTGCTATTTTTTCTAACACCTAAAATCCCTTTATAGTCTTCTCAAAGTGCAGGATGGCTTTATTTGAGCTATTTTATGTGCTTAATTGGTGCTAGCGAGACCTTTTTCCTGCAAGTAAGCTGCGGCTCGCTTTTAGCCTTGCAGAGAGGTTTCCCGGAGCAATTGAATTGCAAAAGATAGCAAGGCACCGGCCGCAAGCCTGCCGGAGCCTCCGGCCGTAAGGGAATAGAATAGCAGAATAGCTTGCGGCCGGTCCTTGCGGCCCCGCAACGGCTGCGGCCGCTAATAGAATGAGGGCCATAGTGTCTTTTTTTTTTTAATCGCCATGCCAGGGCCACTTATATGAGTTCAGATGCTGAAGAGAGGTGGTAGCGTGTGAAGCTCTAGATTAGAGGCAAAATAAAAAAGGTAAATAGAAATGGAAAAATGAGAGTTGGAAACGGAATCTGCTGAATGGATGGTATCAGGGCCCAGTGTCTTCGGTTAAAGCTCTGTAAAAATGGATGCACAGTCCCACTTCATATATGTAGAAGTAGCTATTGGAGGAAGGGAGGTCTGAATCCTTCTTCTTCACTCACTGACTCATCTTCACTCACCTCCCTTTTATTATATTGCTTTTAAATATCTGGATTTTTAGATCATATAAATTAAATCAAATGTCGTTTTATGGAACATAAGTATTATACAATAGAATCATGTCTAACACCCTTTAGAAAAGTTCAACTGACCATTATCTCCTAACTAGAGAATTGGCCGTCAAAAAATTACAGCAATGAAATTGTAAGTGAGCTAAGGGTGTTTGGTGTATAATAATGAAATATATAATACATTAATAAATGAATATACTTTACCTATTTTGAAGCATTGTGTTGAAGAGCTGTCAATCTGTTTTGATGTTGCTGGAGCATTAGTGGTGTGGAGCTGCTGTGTAAGCGTGATGAATGTGTGCAGTGTAATAGTGTGCATGCGCGAGACCAAACCGTTAGCGTAGTTGTGTAGTTCCGCATTGGCGTAAAATGGCAAGTAATGTGTGGTATGCGTCTTAACGAAATATCCGTAGGTATTTTGTGGTGTTTTGCGAGTTTCTTGTGGTGTTTTGCGTGTTTAGAGTGCTTTAGCCTCGTTTTCGTTTTGTTCGCCGGCCATTTTTTCTCTCGCTTAGAGAATTTTCGAGTGTGTAAACTCTTTTATGTTTAGTTAAATTAAGGTGTAACTTTATTTTTTGAGGTCCTGGATGCTGCCTCTTGCTGTAGTTAAGCTTTTTATGTATGTGTTGTGTGTATGTATTGTGTTTTAGATTTTTTTCCTGTCCGCGGGTTGCGGGCGATTTTTGCGAGGTCGTAATGCGTGGTAACGTGTCTCGTATGTGTTTTGTGGTGTTTTGCGTGTTTCTTGTGGTGTTTTGCGTGTTTAGAGTGCTGTAGCCTCGTTTTCGTTTTGTTCGGCGGACATTTTATCTCTCGCGTAGAGAATTTTTTTGTGTCTAAACTCTTTTATTTTGCGTTAAATGAAGGTGTAAGTTGCTTTTTTGAGGTCCTGGATGCTCCCTCTTGCTGTAGGTAAGCTTTTTATGTATGTGCTGTATGTATTTATTGTGTTTTGAATTTTTTCATGTTCGCGGGTTGCGGGCGATTTTTGCGAGGTCGTAATGAGTGGTAACGTGTCTCGTATGTTGTTTGCGTTGCAACGTAGTAAAAAGTTTGCGAGGGTCGCAGTTGCTGTGTCGTGTTGTTTGCGTTGCGAGGTAAAGTTTGCTAGGGTCGCAGTTGCTGGGAAGGAGCACCTTCGAAGGCGCTCCTTACCACCAACTGCGACCCTCGAAAACTTTACGTTGGAACGAGGGCCCGCAAGCGTTATCAACAACTCGTACGCTCACAACTATATATGTGATGCTAATGTTCTTAAGGCAAGGTTCTCCTTCTTGTCCACCTATTTAGAGGTTGCAGGCAAGGATTAAATGCAGCATCCTCCATTTTTTTTTTTTTTGTACTTGAGTGGAATATGATGTCACCAATGTGTTTATTATGATGTAGTGAAATATATAAGACAGTATTTGAATAATGAGAGTGACATTGCATAACCTGTTACATCCTAAGCCAAAACAAAGGTCATGTTCAATAAGGTTCACTGTGGTTATATGCCCATTTTCTAGTTAGTAACAAATATAGAGAATACCAGATCTCAATTTATCACATCTCCCTCAACTTTTTGAAGAACCTTGGACAGTTTGAGCTATATAATCTTGAGAAATACAATATCCAATTTACAATTTAGAAGTAACCATTTCCTAACATCATATTCATTATTTTAAGATTAGGTTTTATATTACAATGCAGATGATATGGTAGAAGAAGGTGATACAGAATACAGATAGAGAAGGAGGGGACAAGGACATGGACAGAGAGAAAATATAGGGGAGAAAGTAAAAAATTGTTTTGTTATGTGTATAATTTAAGTGTTTAAAGTATTTTCTGGATCACTCTTTAGAGTGAGACCAGACTTATATACTACAGGATATTTCTCCCTGTGAAGGGCACAAATGAGGCTGCTCTATGAGTAGGTAACCAGACTTATAGAGCAAACCAACGTAAGTATTGTTCATTCCCAGATGAGCACCTCTACTATTTTTGTTTAGTTTTTCTCACCCTATGGGTAATACAGGGAACTTCGTGCTCACTGTGCCTTAGAGAGTAAAGCTGCACCTCACTGGCCAGGCCAAAACGTACATCTGGGGTTTGTTGTTTCTCTTGTTTGGGGTAGAATTGCCTGGTATTTTGGGGTTGGATTACTCTATTGACATAGACCAGACTGATATACTACAGGGTATTTCTCCCCTTGAAGACCACCGGTGAGCTCTCTGAGTAGGTAACCTGGCCTATAGAACAAACCTACTTAGGTATTGTTCTTTTTCACATGAGTGTCTCTACTATTTTTGTTTAGTTTTTCTCAGCCTAAGGGGGAACCAGACGTGGACTCTTGCTCACTGTACCTTAGGGAGGCCTGCTGTGCCCATTGTGCCTTAGCGAGGCCCACAGAGGCTGAAACGTATGTCTGGGGTTTGCTGTTTCTCCTATTCAGGGTAAAATTGCCTGGTATTTCTCCCTGTGAAGGGCACAAGTGAGCTAAAAGAGGTTGCTCTCTGAGTAGGTAACCAGACCTAGAGAACAAACCTACTTCAGGTATTATTCATTCTCAGATGAGCACCTCTACTATTTTTGTAAAGTATTTTCTTCTCAAAGGTACACTTATATGTCAAAGAAAAATTATCTTTAAGCTGTTGCTACTATTCTCACATTTTTTAGATATTTATTTTCAAAAGCTAATTTTCTCCCTTTTAAAATCTCAGTAGGGAATTCTTCAAGTGGAAGAACACAGCTTCTTCTATTGAAATATGCAATTCCTCCCTGCTAGTGCTTTCAGTCAGACTAATGGAAATCACTGTCATGTAATTATGGGACAACAGTGGAGTTTTAAGTTCTAAGGTCTATTTATCTAGCTATTCTTTAATAAATAATGCACTTGAAAGTACTCTCCCATGATTATTAAAGATTTGTATTTCTGATGTTCTTCAATACAGAATAATGTAGAAAAAAATAATCAACCACAACATTTTCAGATGGGTTGAACCATAAGAGCTCATCTCATTGACAAAAGGGACACTGTCAGGCACACAGTAACGCAAAGTCATTTGGTTTGTTTTCAACTAAAGTTTCATGAAACTTGAAAAAAACAGTTAACGTTAATGTTATAACTATCACATTTTAGCAGAAAGGCAGATAGAAGATAGATAGATAGATAGATAGACATATAGATAGATGGATAGATAGATGGATAGATAGATAGATAGATAGATAGATAGATAGATAGATAGATAGATAGATAGATAGATAGATAGATAGATAGATCGATAGATAGACATATAGATAGATGGATAGATAGATGGATAGATAGATGGATAGATAGATAGATAGATAGATAGATAGATAGATAGATAGATAGATAGATGGATAGATAGATGGATAGATAGATAGATAGATAGATAGATAGATAGATAGATAGATAGATAGATAGACAGACAGACAGATAGATAGATAGATAGATAGATAGATAGATAGATAGATAGATAGATAGACAGACAGATAGATAGATGGATAGATAGATAGATAGATAGATAGATAGATAGATAGATAGATAGATAGATAGATAGATAGATAGACAGACAGACAGACAGACAGATAGATAGATAGATAGATAGATAGATAGATAGATAGATAGATAGATAGATAGATAGATAGATAGATAGATAGATAGATAGATGGATAGATAGATAGATAGATAGATATCACATTTCTATTACTTTTTTTTTCAAATCTCCAATGATCCTACAATTAAGGTTGCTATACCATTATATCAAATTAATATATTTATTAGGTCTTTGGGTTCACATAAGTGCCTAATTAAAAAAGCGATAAGCTTTTCTGAGATATAGCTCAGAATAAACCAAGTGAATGACATAATATTCCTAATGCTTGCTTGCATTATCCAACAGAGGCTCATCTGGCTTGTGGTAACGTAATTGGAAAGAAATAATACAGACATGATCCATAATAACTCTTACAATCCAGGCTAATGTGCTTATGGAAGTTCATGAAGGCCATATAATGAGATGTGGTCAGATGGCATATTGTGTATAAGTGGAACACAGCTTATATAATTCTGCACTCTTCAGAGTTGAACAGCACTACAAGATATGTTTACAGCAAAATACAGCTTGTTTATGTCTATGGTTTGCAGCAGACTATAGAGTTTTAGTAATTGTTGTTTGTTGGTAGGTACTTGCAGCATTTCTCATTATTAAGTCAATGTCTCTGCTTCTAGTAAAAAAAGGAATATACTTTTTGGTTAGCAGAAGAATATTCACTTATGTCAGGGTATAATCTTTTATTATTATTATTAGCATTGTGTGATAGATCTATTAGGCTAGGCTAAACAAGCATTTTAGCAGTAGCTATTCTTAATGTTAAATGATATGTTGCATTAAAGTGTTATCCCAATCTGCAATCAAAGATAAGGACTAGGGATGAGAGTATATTTAAGAAAAGATAATGTTCTCTTTGTTCTCTCACTAAAATATTTTTTTTTACTTACAATAAAAACAATCCAATCTATGACTGCTATTTGGCATAGAAGCCAAAATGTGATTCTTACTATAAATAAGAACTGGCAAGATGGGCAGCAGGTAAGTAAGTAATGTAACAAAACAGCAGTAAAAATAGGATGCTTGGATGTATGGGTAAATGAATTAGAAGAAGAAAAAAGCAGAGGTACTATCACTATCTATAGATCCCTAGTTAGGCCTTTAATCGTAATACTGTGTCCAGTTCTCTGCCTGGGATTCACAACATCCAAATTCCACATTTGCTCCAGGAGATTAAAAATGTAATCTCTCCAGCTCATGCACCTTCCTTTACTGGGTTATGTATACCAGAGGACCACGTTTAGTCTCCAACACTCCTGCCCCTGCTGTTTACATTGGACGCAATTCATGTGAATCCCCACAGACTCCTCCTGTCCCAAACCTCTCCTGGTTGGGAGACATACAATTGGCAGGCTTCCATGTTATGCAGAGGAAGAACTTGTATTATCTTGTATTACTTCCTTGCCTTCAAGACCAGTCTTGATACCATCTGGAGATCAGTGGAAGGAACTATATTTTTTGTTTGTTGTGGCTACTTACCCCCCTTGACAGCCTGAAACACCGACCTAATTAACTAATTACTCATCCAGACTCCAGAGTTCATTAGGGAGGCTGTCATCTTGAAGGACAGGCCTCCCACATTGCTAGGGAAATGGGACATGGGGGTTGTATCGAGGAATGTTTGTCAAAGGTTGTGATTGGACAGTGATGTACATAAAAATGCTGCCAATGAACAGCTTGCCAGTTTGAACGTACATAATGTATGTGTTTGCTCTATTCTGTAGGAGTAATAATCCTTACTATTGGGGTTATTGTTGCTGCATCTGCCTTAATAGGATTACAGTCGGTAACTCTGCTATCCTGTCTACTGGTTACAGTGGTCCCTTGGTCGTTCCTGGTGGTCCAGGGCTGCTTTGGTTCTATTACTGCTAGCAGGCATATCTACAAGAACCCCAAAAACTTCTGGGTAGGTCAGAACTAGGTTCTGGTCAAGCCCACTGAAGCAGCGAGTCGTGACAGTTCCACTGCAATGCAAGGCCATATTCTGGGTACTGGCGCGCTCCCATATCCAGGCACAGAACCACCTGGAAGGATGGGACGATGTGTGAGATTACATCCCAGTGGGCTGTAGATGTAGTACTCTGCTTGGTATATCCCACCAGGTTTCATTTGAGCTTCATCTCCTAATTTGATGTTGTATTTGCTTTACAGTCTTTAAAACGTCAATCAGCATCAAACCATCCTTATTACATTGTGTTCAGTTCTGGAGGCTGTACCTTCAAAGAAGGGCAAGGAAAATGGTGCATGGTCTAAAAGACAAAACTGAAAAGAAATACTTTATGATCTGAATAAGTATAGCTTAGAGGACAAAAGAGAGAGTGGAGATATGATAGAAAGCTTCAAATATATCAAAGGATTTTATAAATCCCAAGAGAGAAGTTTGTTTGAGAAAAATAGGAACGCAAAAACAAGATGTCATGACTTGAAGTTGGAAGGCAGAAAAGTAGAGGTAATGTGAGAAAGCACTACTTTACAGAAAGAGTAGTAGGTACTGTAAGTGTAACAGGCTTCCAGTTGAAGTGGTAGAATAAAACACAGGGAAGCATATCTGGGGTAAGCCTAAGGTTCATCTATGTTTCTATGTTTGTTTTATGTAAAAACTGTCTGTACATTAGCCTTTATTCTACAGTAAATTTCTGTCCAGTGTTATCACAATATGCAGCTCAATATGTTAACTTGATTGTGTTTGATAATTGAGGGAGAGGGGATCTAACGAGATAATAACAGTAGGGGTAAGTTATTCTTGCTTGTTTATGTGTTTGCAAAAATAGTGTTTCCCTAATTAGAATGTCAAAGTAATCAATTATTTTTCATGAGCTGCACATTTGTATGAAAATACAGAAAAAAATATGCCAAATATCTCAGGAATGGTTCACTTTAGAAATAAATGTCTGGTGCAATGGATGTCTAGTTTTCCATGTTTCTTAAGAACTTTACAAAAATGATTTGATTATTGGATGACAGCGTCCCTTTAATTACATTCCTATACTTTCATTGTATACCTGATCTCCCCTCACATCCTTATTTTCTCAAAATGTTTTCCTATATTTTAAGAATATTCAGCCATATCTTAATGCACATGTGATCTTAACCTTCTTACTGTCAAAGACTAGTTGAACTCTGTTTAATTTGCTGAAAACATTATCAGCCTTATTAAATTGAGATTTGGCCAATTGAATAGGGCTCTATATAAGCACAGAGCATATTTTTTTACAGAAGTTTTTTGTTAGTGAAGACCTTGCTTTTGTATAGAAGTTCACTAACTAAAAACTTATCTTAAAAAATATATTCTGGGCTTATATAGAGCCCTATTCAATTGGCCAAATCGCAATTTAATAAGGCTGTATGGTTTTAAATCCCACATGTTTCCTTCCTCTCCTATCCTGGTGGAGCGAGGCAAGAAGTTTCACAGAGTAGAGGCAGCTTGAGAAAAGTCCTTGAGGCGAGAGTGAGAGGAGCTGATAGGAAAGGAGAAAAGAAGAAGTTTGTGAAGATGATGGTTGGGGAGTATTTTGAGACAAGGTCAGATATATAAAGGAGTGCCCTGTTGTTAAGGGCTTTATACAGGGAATGCAGAATTATTAGGCAAGTTGTATTTTTGAGGATTAATTTTATTATTGAACAACAACCATGTTCTCAATGAACCCAAAAAACTAATTAATATCAAAGCTGAATATTTTTGGAAGTAGTTTTTAGTTTGTTTTTAGTTTTAGCTATTTTAGGGGGATATCTGTGTGTGCAGGTCACCATTACTGTGCATAATTATTAGGCAACTTAACAAAAAACAAATATATACCCATTTCAATTATTTATTTTTACCAGTGAAACCAATATAACATCTCAACATTCACAAATATACATTTCTGACATTCAAAAACAAGACAAAAACAAATCAGTGACCAATATAGCCACCTTTCTTTGCAAGGACACTCAAAAGCCTGCCATCCATGGATTCTGTCAGTGTTTTGATCTGTTCACCATCAGCATTGCGTGCAGCAGCAACCACAGCCTCGCAGACACTGTTCAGAGAGGTGTACTGTTTTCCCTCCTTGTAAATCTCACATTTGATGATGGACCACAGGTTCTCAATGGGGTTCAGATCAGGTGAACAAGGAGGCCATGTCATTAGATTTTCTTCTTTTATAACCTTTCTTGCCAGCCACGCTGTGGAGTACTTGGACGCGTGTGATGGAGCATTGTCCTGCATGAAAATCATGTTTTTCTTGAAGGATGCAGACCTCTTCCTGTACCACTGCTTGAAGAAGGTGTCTTCCAGGAACTGGCAGTAGGACTGGGAGTTGAGCTTGACTCCATCCTCAACCCGAAAAGGCCCCACAAGCTCATCTTTGATGATACCAGCCCAAACCAGTACTCCACCTCCACCTTGCTGGCGTCTGAGTCGGACTGGAGCTCTCTGCCCTTTACCAATCCAGCCACGGGCCCATCCATCTGGCCCATCAAGACTCACTCTCATTTCATCAGTCCATAAAACCTTAGAAAAATCAGTCTTGAGATATTTCTTGGCCCAGTCTTGACGTTTCAGCTTGTGTGTCTTGTTCAGTGGTGGTCGTCTTTCAGCCTTTCTTACCTTGGCCATGTCTCTGAGTATTGCACACCTTGTGCTTTTGGGCACTCCAGTGATGTTGCAGCTCTGAAATATGGCCAAACTGGAGGCAAGTGGCATCGTGGCAGCTGCACGCTTGACTTTTCTCAGTTCATGGGCAGTTATTTTGCGCCTTGGTTTTTCCACACGCTTCTTGCGACCCTGTTGACTATTTTGAATGAAACGCTTGATTGTTCGATGATCACACTTCAGAAGCTTTGCAATTTTAAGAGTGCTGCATCCCTCTGCAAGATATCTCACTATTTTTGACTTTTCTGAGCCTGTCAAGTCCTTCTTTTGACCCATTTTGCCAAAGGAAAGGAAGTTGCCTAATAATTATGCACACCTGATATAGGGTGTTGATGTCATTAGACCACACCCCTTCTCATTACAGAGATGCACATCACCTAATATGCTTAATTGGTAGTAGGCTTTCGAGCCTATACAGCTTGGAGTAAGACAACATGCATAAAGAGGATGATGTGGTCAAAATACTCATTTGCCTAATAATTCTGCACTCCCTGTATGTTAGGAGAGGCAGAGGGGTGGCAGAGGAGTTAGCAGAGGGGTGCTGCAGACATTGAGTGTTGAGTATGGCAGTGGATGGATTTTAGAATCTAGATAAGGCATTCATTGCGGAATGTAGTGGAGACAGACAGGTGATGAGAAGGCCAGCAAGGAGAGAGCTGCAGTAGTTGAGGCCAGATATAATGGGAGAATAGATTAGTATTTTAATTGTGTCTGGTAGAAGATAGTGATATAATTTGGAGATGTTCTTAGGTGAAAATTACAAGTTTTGGTTATTGATTATATGTGGGGAATGAAAGAGGGGGCAGGGTCCAATAGAACCACAAGACAACGGGCTGGAGAGGTGCGATTGATGATGACATTGTCAACAGTGAGAGAAATTTGAGGAGTGGTCAGTCTTTGACATGTTGAGTTTGAGTTGATGGGGACATCCGGGTCGATATGATAGAAGAAAATGGGATAGATCTGGTGCTGAGAGGTAGATTTGAGTGTCATCTGCATAGAGATGATACTGAAGTCCAAAAGATTGTATTAGGGTACCATGGGAGGATGTATAGATGGAGAAGAAGTCTAGGACTGAAGCTTGGCATAAACCAACAGACAGAGTAAGTATCAATTCAGACACTAAATGTTGATTTTCTAGATAACATTAGAGAGCTGTGGCACGGATGCAAAGTGAGTGGAGGATTTGGATAACCAATGTGGTGACCTGTATCAAAGGAGCAGCAGAAAGATCCATTAGAATTAGGATAGCGAAGTGACCCTTTGACTTGGGGATGAGCAAGTCATTAGTGGCTTTTGTGAGAGCTGTCTCTTTGGAATGTTGGGGCCAGATTGGAAGAGGTCAAGAAAAGAGTTAGAGGAATTGGGTGAGGCGGCTGCAGATGAGGCGCACACAGTGTTTTGAACCCTTCGGAAGTGGAGAGAGATAGTATGATAGATACAGACGCTGATTTATATGAGGGTTTCTTAAGAATGGGTGTAATTATGGCATGTTTTAAAGATGATGGAAAC
This sequence comes from Discoglossus pictus, assembly GCA_027410445.1. Classification (NCBI taxonomy): domain Eukaryota; kingdom Metazoa; phylum Chordata; class Amphibia; order Anura; family Alytidae; genus Discoglossus; species Discoglossus pictus. The sequence continues at coordinate 385,538,174 of CM050164.1, forward strand.
TTGCCGGTGTTTAGAGAGGTTGAATAGAGCTGGGATAAGTGTGCAGAGATGGGAGTGATTAGCGGTGATGGAATAAGATCAAATGAGCAAATTGTAAGGTGAGAGGTTGATAGGAGACTAGAGACTTCATCCTCAGTTTCAGGATCAAAGGAGTCCATATTAGATGAGGGATTAGGGAAACTCAGAGTGTTGTCATTTTTATATATATAATCAGTTACTAAATACATAGATTAAACCTTACTATAGTATTTGATCACTACAGTGGCCATGCCACCTACAATTTCAAATGTGTAAATTAAAACATTTTTTCACAAGCTCTGTTCAATCATACTGTATATTATATTCTCTAGAAGTGACTCTTGAAGCTATTATCTTTCTCCTAGAATTTGAAAGAAGACAACAGGAAGAAGTAGAGAAAGTGTGACGTGGTCTGGGCTGGAAAACAGGGTTTTACCCTTAAAGAGCCTGTGTAAGTGCTTTAAAAATTAAATGGACTTAAATGGCCTTTAGACCCCTCTCTCACCTTTATCAAGTACTCTGAGCCGCACAATAGCAAACAGAGCTGAATATTAGCATACAGGAGCCGCAAATTCAATTCTTAATATTTCTGAAATGATTTACTGAAGAGACAATTTGCTAGTACAATGTATAGCCAGTTTTTAATGCTCTTTAAAATGAAATCAGCTTCCCATTGGAGTGACAGATTCCGTTTAAATCTATTTTTTATTTCACCTTTAATTAACATTAAAAGACATGTAAAAAACTCTGAATATCCATGATCTAATACACATAAATATTCATCAATAGCTCCCACTTTATTTACAACATTCACCCAAATACTATAACATAGCTTAGAGGTGTGGAAATGGAAGTGTAGTTAAAAATGACAGTTTGGATAACAAAAAAGACAAAAAAAAAGAAAAAATGATAATATTAGAAGAAAATGCTTTATTATAGTTTGTTAATCTTTATTGGGAAATATATCAAAGAATAACACTTTTCATGATATATAATCTTATGTATTTAATTTTCTATGACATACTACAAAATCAATACAAACAGCAGCAAATCACTGCTTTATTCAGAAAATATAATTGTTACTGCAGTTGAAATCTTTCGTTTCCACTTCGTATCACTCGGGACACTGAGAGAAGTGGAGAATCTAAACCGCTGGTGATTATTGCTGTAAACAGTGTTCTTAAGTTATGTTTTCTGGCTAAAGATTTAATGTTAAAGGTGAACTAAATGCTTTGTCTATGGATAAATCCTTTAGATTGTAAGTTTGTGGGTTTTCAATCTTATAAAGTGCTTTAGGGAAAGCCTTATATACTTATCTTGTTAGAAAAAAATACATTTTTTGTGAAATAATGGATTATAACTCTCAGGTGTTGTAAGGATTGTATCCCTGGGAGTTATGATATACTAGTTCACAAAAAGTGTCTTTTTTGTAACAAGATAGGTCGGGGAGAGAGGGGGCAGGAGGACTGATGGGAGAGAGGGGGCAAGAGGACTGATGGGAGAGAGGGGGCAAGAGGACTGATGGGAGAGAGGGTGCAGGAGGACTGATGGGAGAGAGGGTGCAGGAGGACTGATGGGAGAGAGGGGGCAGGAGGACTGATGGGAGAGAGGGTGCAGGAGGACTGATGGGAGAGAGGGGGCAGGAGGACTGATGGGAGAGAGGGGGCAGGAGGACTGATGGGAGAGAGGGGGCAGGAGGACTGATGGGAGAGAGGGGGCAGGAGGACTGATGGGAGAGAGGGGGCAGGAGGACTGATGGGAGAGAGGGGGCAGGAGGACTGATGGGAGAGAGGGGGCAGGAGGACTGATGGGAGAGAGGGGGCAGGAGGAATGGTGGGAGAGAGGGGGCAGGAGGACTGATGGGAGAGAGGGGGATGAAGGACTGATGGGAGAGAGGGGGCAGGAGGACTGATGGGAGAGAGGGGGCAGGAGGACTGATGGGTGAGAGGGGGCAGGAGGACTGATGAGAGAGAGGGGGCTGGAGGACTGATGGGAGAGAGGGGGCAGGAGGAATGGTGGGAGAGAGGGGGCAGGAGGACTGGTGGGAGAGAGGGGGCAGGAGGAATGATGGGAGAGAGGGGGCAGGAGGAATGATGGGAGAGAGGGGGCAGGAGGACTGATGGGAGAGAGGGGGCAGGAGGACTGGTGGGAGAGAGGGGGCAGGAGGAATGATGGGAGAGAGGGGGCAGGAGGACTGATGGGAGAGAGGGGGCAGGAGGACTGATGGGAGAGAGGGGGCAGGAGGACTGATGGGAGAGAGGGGGCAGGAGGACTGGTGGGAGAGAGGGGGCAGGAGGACTGGTGGGAGAGAGGGGGCAGGAGGAATGATGGGAGAGAGGGGGCAGGAGGACTGGTGGGAGAGAGGGGGCAGGAGGACTGGTGGGAGAGAGGGGGCAGGAGGAATGATGGGAGAGAGGGGGCAGGAGGAATGATGGGAGAGAGGGGGCAGGAGGAAATGATGGGAGAGTGGAGGCAGGAGGAATGATGGGAGAGAGGGGGCAGGAGGACTGATGGGAGTGAGGAGGCAGGAAGACTGATAGGAGAGAGGGGCTGGTGAGACTAATGGGAGAGAGGAGCAGGAGGACTGATGGGGATAGGGACCGGAGGGACTGATGGGAGAAAGGGCAGGACATATGATGGGAGAGAGGCTGGTGGGACTGATGGGAGAGAGGGCAGGACATATGATGGGAAAGAGGGGCATAACAGTAATAGAGCAATCGATTCCTGTTTGAATAGTTAATAAAGATGGCACCGGTTGTAAATAGCAGTGTGCAGCATACAGTACTGTGTGATAGTAATGGTGCTCTATGTACAAGGCTCCAGGTGACTCCACTGCATTGCAGGAAGCTCACGTTGTACAAGCAGGAAGCTGCAAGAAGGGGGAGCTGGGCCTGCAGCATGAGAGCAGTACAGAGTGATGGAGGAGGAGGCCATGATGAGCGGGCTGGGAGAGGTGCTGCCCCGGGACCTGGGCTCGCTATTTTCAGACACATACACTGAGGAGAGCCGGTATCAGTTCTGCGGGCGGGAGCTGCACATCACTCAGCATTATGGGGCTAACCTGGGGGTGGCTGCCCCGGTGTGGGACGCTGTGAGTGCATTATATACATCATATATATTGTATATACACACAGATAGAGCAGGCCTGGATACCACTAGTGGGACAGCCACGTGGCGTTGGATGAGCAGTATCTTACATATGTTACTCCGTTTATAATACACAATGTTACTAGTCATGGAAAAATAAATCTTATTTTATTCTAATACATATTTAATAATCTCTACAACAAAACCTGCAAACATGAGTAAAGGTGCAGTCCTGCTGTATTCCAGCTGTCCATGTCATATTGCCATGCTTGTGATGAACTGCTAACAAGAGACATTAACACTTTACATTGGTCATGCACTTTTATTAGTGTATAGGGATAAAAGAAAGAAGATTTATGTACTATTTATATATTATTTTACTATTTTAGCTCACACTTTCTTTCTCCAACTGTGTCTGGTAGGTAATATATTATTAAAACAAAAACTTTCTAATAATCAAGGTTTATATTATAAAAAAAAGTTGATATGTATTATGATGAACTTTTCAGTACTACTTAAAGTATCTTTTTTAAATTAATTTGTTTCAAATATATGATTGACACAATGACAAGTAGTTAATATTGGTTGTTCAAGCAATTTATGTAGTATAATTGTGCTGTGCCTTAGGTCACTATGTTGTTTAGTCGTTCAGTTGTGTCCAACTCTCTGTGACACCATGGATTGCAGCACACCAGGCACATGTATTGGTATGTGTCTGGTCAATATTTCAAAAGTTGTACTCTGCATAGGAGGTTGGCAAATGTATACCAAACATAGGAGCAAGTCAGGCTACTGAGACTCAAGTCAAATGTTTCTTAGGACCCAAAGATTGGAACTTGTATGTACATATATAGAGAATGATCAAACATTTAGGAGCAAAAAAAAAATGTGGATCTTTCTTGTTTTGTCCCTGCCAGCAGTGTCCTGCAGCAGCCAGTAGGTGGCGGGACAGTGGCTCAAAGAGACTCTTAGCTCCTCCAACTTAAATACCTGACTGTCGGGGTATTGGTCCAAATCTATGTCTCAAAACAACTCTTAAAATGTATTTTAGGTTCCAACTTAGTTTTTAAAAAACAAAACAAAACATGTAGAAAAAATATTGAACTACATATCCAAAAATACAGTATTCTTGTAAAAGAAATGTAAAAAAGCAAAACACTAAGCAGGGATGCCTCATTTGCATCTGATTTGCTGAAAATAGTCAATTAAGAAAATGTCCACTCCATTTGTGCAATATAGTATCGGAGCTCTAGCTGGCCCTAGTATCGGGGCCCTAGTATCGGGGCCATAGTACCGGAGCTCTAGCTGGCCCTAGTATCGGAGCCCTAGTACCGGAGCTCTAGCTGGCCCTAGTATCGGAGCCCTAGTACCGGAGCTCTAGCTGGCCCTAGTATCGGAGCCCTAGTACCGGAGCTCTAGCTGGCCCTAGTATCGGAGCCCTAGTACCGGAGCTCTAGCTGGCCCTAGTACCGGAGCTCTAGCTGGCCCTAGTACCGGAGCTCAAGCTTGCTGTGGCATTTTTTATTGACTCTCCTGGGCCTCACAACCTCATCTTGTTCATAACATTTCACAGAGAAAGGTTTGCTTACATTTTTTGTGAGGAACCTCTTGTCCCACAGAATAGAACACCAGAAATCCCTGAAACTGTGTTAGAGACTGAGTACAAAACATATTTCTCTCTTTCAGGCATTATACCTGTGTAGTTATTTTGAAGAGAATAAGCTGAATTTCAAAGGGAAAAGAGTACTTGAGCTGGGTGCTGGCACTGGCATCGTGGGCATTCTGGTTTCCTTGTTGGGTATGTCTCCGACTCCATAATACTTTACTTGTTTCATATATAATATTCACTTGCTAGCAAAAACTGAATGCTAGGATGTTTAATATGACTGTCAGAATAATCTATATAAGCAATTTATTTGCCTTTTTTTGATATTTGCATTATGGTAATGTACATATACAAATGTCTTCGTTTTCTTGCTGATCAGACAGTGTGAGTTATTTTCTCCCTATGATTTCTGTCCTGCCCCATCCATCTAGAGGGGGAAATCATGGTACTACCACAGAGTAAAAATATTTATTAGATTGTTCAGAAATGATTTTGTTGCTATATACTTAGAACTTGTAAAAGGAGACTTTTGCATCAAAACTATTTGACGTGTCTCCAAATGTAAAGTAATTTTCTTCTCCAAAATGGACCAAAACTTTGCTCAAATTGCCAACAAGCATCAGATCTAGGTAATGTCGGTCAATCCGCATGCTTAATGGTCAGCAAAAATGTGTAATACTTAAAAGCCAGATAGATTTTCTAAAAGTCAAACAGGACATGTTTAAGAACCAGGGAAGGAGTACATTCACAGAAAGTATACTTTTTGGAAAATATTAGGAGCTTGGTCTCCTTGTTAGTCCCTGACAATGTCTCTCTCTTTAAGATGATTACCCCAAAACTGGAGGTTGAGTGCCAGATTATCTTAAAAATCACAGCAGATAGTTCTGCAATGTCCGTGAAATACCGAAAAAATGGGTTGAACCTGTTTACTAATCTATATGACTTTTGGAAAAATTCCAGCTTGTCCCTTTTTCCATCATGGCAATACATGTCTCATTCCACACATAATGAGATGACGCTCTAGCTTTTTTTGCCTCTGGATATTGCCATTGGGTGGTTAAGAAGCTTATTGTCTCCTACCGAAAAGGTACAGCTGTCTATGCAATTTAAAAAAAAGCACAACTGGAGAAAAAGTAAAGGCAGAGTGGTCTTGCAATTGTTTGTTTGTTTCAAAAGACTGTGCCCATTAACATTATCCATCTGCAGCAGTGACCATTGCTGACAAATTCCAGGTGCACTTTCAGCGGCGAACACGATAAACAAAGTGAATAGCCATATTTGTGTGATTATATGCACCTAAACAAAAGTGCCTCTCTATACACAAGTGCCTGGCATGTACTATTGTCAGTGGAATAACCCGTTTGATTTTTTTGATTTTACACCACATTTTGGTCATGTGTGTAACAAACCTATTGCCTTACTGCTGTATTCTAGAGCATTCAATGGTATAAATGTGGAATTGCCTTCCAGTAGTGAATATTGCAGAACTGCTGGGAATATGGGACCAAAGTAGTGCTGCAAACAAATAGTGATATCACTAGCATTAAAATCTATCACTTAACCAAGTAATACTTGAAGTGTTATGTATTATGCTTAATGTTCTGTTGCACTAATCTACAGAATGTTTTTGTAGTTTGACAAATACTATTTGATAATAGTAAACTTTAAACTAATTGAAGACTTGCATTTATATGTTAGAAATGGGAAACACCCAAATTATTTAATTATGATATTCATTTTATAAAGCACTATATGCTATATTTCAACTTGAGAATTTCATCTAAAGAACCAGATAATTTATGGACTAAAATATATTTATATTCTGCTTCAATTCCATTTTTTTTACCATTTAATTAGCATACTAAAAAATATAGCTAATGCTAGATATCTTTTAACTGTAGTTTTTATTTCTCAATGTTGCTTCATACAATGCTGCTTATTTTGAAGAGTATAAAATAAACAGATCTCTTCCCTGTCTATTCTGTAGGTGGACAGGTGACACTGACCGACCTCCCACATGCTCTGCCCCAGATCCGGAAAAATGTCAATGCCAATCTACTCTCCCATCACGTCTCCTGTGTCTCTGCACTGTCCTGGGGCCTGGATCAGGAGAAGTTTCCTCAGGACTATGACTTCATCCTAGGAGCTGACATTGTATATTTAAAGGAGTCCTACCCCCTCCTGATCCAAACCTTGCAATACCTCTGTGGGCCTCAAACAATCATCTTCTTGTCCTCCAAAATGCGTCAAGAGCATGGCACCGTGGCTTTTTTCCAAGACGTATTGCCAAAATATTTTGTCTCCGAACTTGTTCGGAGGAATGAGGATGAGGATATCAACATCTACAAAGTGACACAACGTCCTAACTAAAAATACCAGGGACGTTGTGTATATATTTATATATTTTACTTCTTCTTACATTCCAGAAAGCTGTACTAAACCAAATGTAAGGGTTATTTCTACCTTTGCCAAGTTTTTTGCTGCATTTATTCTTGAGGTTTAAATCCTCTTCAAGAAGACAATCTCTCATCAAACTGATTTTGAGATATATTTATATGTATTGTACTTCTCCCGTATATACACGAGGAAAGTGCTTTACTACACATGAAAACTCAATGCAATAACAATCATGATAATACTAGTTAGGGGTGAATATTTTAAGGTACATTGGAAACTTGGATTATAAATATAAGAGGTATATCATTATTTTGAATTTCTAATCCTGTATTAAAGGGACTTTTCAAGATTATTTTTTTTTTATTTGATATAGTAGTACTAACTATTTAATTGCATTTTCTTCCTCAGAATAATGATATATAATAATACTTCACTTTTCCCAAACTAAAATATTGTCAGCTTTTGGAACTACATCCTTTCTCCCTGTATGCTCCCCTACATACTGCCATCTTCCACATATCTATACTACTGCTTTCAGGTGGTAGGCTAAGCAAAGTCCACAAAGGAGAAAATGTGACAATATTTTCTACATGTAATGTTTTTTTAGTAAATATAATGCTTATGATTGAGACAATGGTTGTGGCCTCAAGTGTGCTGCCACGTAATGCAAGTGAAAGATGGTAGCATGCAAGGAAGCATATAGAGAGATGGGGGGTTTGGGAATCGGACAAGATGTTAGTTTGTTGCCTTGTTTAAAAAAAAAATGAAGAGCACATGTTACATTGAGGATGAAAATGTAATGAAATAAACCCAGTTAAAACATTTATATAAAACAGAATGCACACTGAAGGGTTACACACGTGTGTACAAATACATTTAATTATGAGAGGAAATCTACGCCAATATCTACCACTATGTTGAAAGGAAAAAATGGTGTTTCCAGACCTTTGTTTTTTTTTACTTAATGCAAAGAGGAAATCGTTTTTTAAGATGAAGTTTTTATATGTAATAAAAATACATAAAACAATGTCTTGTTAAATGTATGTGCTGCTTGTTCCTGCATGTTTATCCTCCCACATATCCACCTGCTTTAAGTGGATATTTAATGTGACTAATAAATCTAGAAGCCACTTCCACAGCATACCTCAGCCAGTGCTTAGAATCATTCTTTAACAAAAAAAATAATTTTAAGAAGTGGGAAATAAATATGTGGGTGGATAATTAATCAAGCAGAAATGGGCTGCATATCCTTCCAGAACTACTGAATATATGATGCTGTACCAACTGAGGCATTTGAACATGCTGTTATATGGTTAAGTGAATAGGCAGCTCTAATCCAAGTGGCCATTTCTTGTTTGTTTTTTTCATATTTTTTAAGTTAAAAGGATAAAACAAACAGAACAAGTATACACTAAGAATGGGCATTATAAGTCTATGGGAACTTGCAAACCATTGCGGAATATCATTTCTCCCATGTAGAGCTGACCGTTTGTCCTAATAATTAGTCTTCATTGTGGCAGCCTACACTAATACCCCAGCATGGTTTTTGGTAGTGGATCTGGAATAAGTGTGTTAGGCATGTAATGCCAACTCTAATAATATTTCTGCACACACACACACAATAAATAGTACGTGCTGCAAAGGCAGCACAAATAGTTACAAAAATATTTGTAGACTCTGCAAAGAAACTTATCTTCAGCATAACTATGTTTTACATTCTGATTATGGTACAATTTCAGCACATTTTTTTTAGGCAGGTATCAGAATTTATTTTCGTCTTGAGAATCAAATTCTTTCTTACAGCATTCCATAACTACAACACTAACTAAGACCAAGTATAACCCGCACACTTGCAAGTCATGTTTACATTGATATGTGGCGCGAATGTTTGTCTCAGATTTGAGAATCCAATGGATTATATTGATTTATCTGTACAATGTGGATCTGTGGTTACCTTATAATGTGCACTATTTTTAAATTTTTATGGATGTATTTTTGGAATAAAAAATCCTGACCTGATATCTTTGTGGATGTTTTCTATATCAGAGTAAAATGTGTAAATGATGCTATTTAAATAGTTTTGTACAATTTTTAAACCACTACTTTTTTTTATTTGCATTTTTATTATCCGGGTTCTACTCCTCTGGTGATCCTGGCAGGTAAACTGTAGTTGATCCTTTCAATGTGGTCAATTTTTTGTGTGTTCTTTTGAATAACTAAGCTTGATTGTGGGGGAAAAATATGGACTGTGCATGCTCAGATAAGGAAAATGAAAAAATGTTTTTTTTTTTTTTTTTAATTGTTACTAAATTCTCTGAGTTATGAGCTTTTAAAGTTACTAGTATTAGTAGCTTATTAGCTTCCAGTTCATTTACAGAGGCAGATTCTTCAGGAGCAAAATTGCATATAAAAGGTTATACATTATACTCTGTATTATACACATTCTAAAAATGTTTTGCTTGATTTCAAGTGTAGTCCATAAAAAGTACAGCATATCTTAAATGCATGACCACAGTTGTTCTTTAAAGGTATATCTACATTTCCCAGTTTTTTACTTGTTCTAATCTAACACATCCTGATGATATCCGAGATATACATTAGGTTTATTCAATCTGTACACATACAGATTTTTTTTATTTAAAAATAATTGGTTTTCCACACTTTCAGAGCTGCTTACATCGACAGCTTGTACTAACCAATAGAAACACTGCATTCAAGTATTTTAACCCTATACTAACTAACCTTCAAATCCAACATCAGAATAATGCAGAAATTCAGGGCTGCACTGATGAATTGCCTGATTCAAGGGAGTAGAGAGAGGTGTGGTTCTGGGAACTAAGCCTACAAATCCCATGATGCTTTTGCTGCAGAGACTGTTGTATCTGCCTCTGAATTTATGAATTCTATGTTAATTTTAGCAGGGATTTTCAGGGGTGTTAACTCTCAAAATAAACGACTAGCAAGCGCAAGAGATTTTGTAAACTTTAGGGTCAGTTTAATAATGTTTATTTTATTTATTGAACAGCAAATTAGTCTGACCAAACAAAAAAATGTAACTTATTTGGAAAAAAGTTAAGAGAAAAAAAAAAACAATACCTAGTATGATGTTAGTGCTGTCAATACCAAAGAAAATTACTGTATATTATGGACAGAGAAGAATTAGGACTGATGTCGCTAAAGGAGATTTTCACTATCATTCTATTTTTTATACTTCATATGATTAGCTTTTGTATAATGCTCCTTGTTCTCTCATTTACTTATTCCAATATTTGTGACAATCCCTGATGTCAATATGCCAGTAAAAATCACATTATATTACAAAATACAAACGGTAACCTTTTGGTTGCTCACCTCGTAACAGATATGTGTGGTCTACTGTGGCAAGAAAATATCTACTACAAGGTGGTAGATGGTTAAGTTTTACTTAATGTAAAAAACATGTACTTGGCCTCAGGGGCAGGCAAATATTTTTTATTTCATACATGCTGGTCACATTTTCCTCCAACCTGTTCTTTGTTTTAATTCAAACAAACAGAACATTAAAAAAAAAACTCATACAAAGAGCTTGATACCCAAAATAAAATAAAGTTTTAACTTTTTTCTGTTTTATTATTTTTGTTTCATACACTATAATGTAAACAAAAAAAAACAATTATTGCATTAGAAAGCCCAACCTTTGCTGAAAAACAAACAATATAGGTGGTCCTCGGTTTACGACGTTCCGTACATATGAACATGCAATGATTTGGGTCCTGGTTCTTCTGCGCATGGGGAAGTGACCACACGGGCTGCTATTCTGTCTGACCAACTCTGCTTTGTACCATGGCGTGCTGCATGGAGAGCTTCCTGCTGCTGAAGCAGTCGGTCACCGTGGGGTCCCAGGAGGTGGACAGTTTGATAGGGAAGCCCTGCAGCTGAATGCACAGGGTGGCCTGACCGCATGCACCATCCATCAAGCCGCTGCCTTGTGTCCTCACCAGGACACCACTTCATGCTCCTGACTTTGATGGCTTTATTTTAATGCTGTCATGCATTGTGATATACACCTTACTGTCTTTGAGGTGACCTCTCATTTAGGCAAAATGCACCCTGATCACGATTATTTATGAAATGCATTTCTTGTGTGTTTTTTCAGTACATTACCTTGGCTTATAATTTGGGGTATTTATTCTTTTAAAGCAGCTCTATTTAACTTTAAAAAAAAATGGAGCTGGGAAAATATCTAGTACTTCACATTGAGGTGGACAGTATATATAGTATGTCTGCTAAGAGAAATCCTAAAATGTACACTAGAATATCTATAGTATTGTTGTTATTCAGGAACTTTCCTGTTTTGTTCCCGCCAGCAGTGGCCATTAGGTGACCCGACGATTACTCGACGAGACTTTATTCTTAGGGTGTGTGTCAGATTTAGGGGTTAAGTTATATAAAATGTATCATCTGTCACTACCCTAACCCGAGATCTAAACTTAACCTTAAGAAATTACATAAAGAGCTAGATGCTGCTGCCGATATTTCAGTGCCGATATCAGTGTTAGGCTTAGGTAAGCTGTTAGGGTTAGGGTAACATTCTAAGGTTAAAACTTCTCTCAAACATACGAAGCGCTGTAAAATATCTAGCAGCTGCTTGATGCAACTGCTGCTGTCACTGCTGCCGTAACTATAACAGGATAAATCTGCAATCTTTACTGTTAGGGTTAGATTTAGGGGATAGAGTTAGATGATAGGATTAGGGTTAGGGCAATGGAAGATGCTATGGGATCCCTTGTGGCCCAGTGGTTAGGATGCAGGTGGATTCACTGCAGCATCCTGGGTTCAAATCCAGCCATGGAACCAAGAGGTCACACTGGTCAGTACTAGGATGGGAGACCACCTGGGAATACCAGTGTCCCGACTGGAGAAGGCACTGGCAACCTACTCCAGTATTTCTGGCATGAAAACCAAGTGGATCAGCATGGTGTGTTGTCCATGAGGTCACAGAGTCAGTTACGATTGAGTGACGCCATTTACATTTTTTAATGATAAGCTTTACACTAATTAATTGAAGAAAATCTCATCCGCTGCACACCACTGCTGGTGGGGATGAAACAGGAAAGGTTCTGTTATTCATCATGGATCCAAATGACATACATTTTCAATTTAAGAATGGTCTCATAAATGAATCTCGTTCTTAACCGGGGGACCACCTGTATATGGTTCTCATATGAACACAAAACAATACCACATGAATCCCACCTAAAGAGAAGCAAAGCAAAAATGCTTAAGTGCCTGTCTCTAAATATTGTGTGACCTGACAGCCCTGAAAGGGTTAAATCTGTCTTTTACACACCTTAGCTCTTTTGCTATTATGATTTTGGTTTAACACTCTCATTGGCACAGGAGCAGTGCAACACTGACCCCTCTGTTCGTGAAAGGTTTAAGTTACTTTTAAAGTGAAGATAAAAGTTGATATGATGCGCATCACTAATTAAGGAGTTACTGTGTCCTACGCGAGCTACTAATTAACGAGTTACTATGTCCTACGCGAGCCACCGTACAGATTATTGTATCGTGGGAGGGCTTGCTTTAATAAATAATGTGCTGCTTCTTTTTTTTTTTTTTTACATCAATCTTTATTTGTAGTGGATCGATAAACAGTAAAATAGTTCCATTACTTGCGGATGGCCTGTGACATCATCACTCCGCGCCTTGTCATTCATTGCATGGTGCGCTGACAGGATGGCAGCGCTGTCAGGATCATTGCGTGTCAAGGTGAGATTGTTCATACACTTATATTGAGCTTTTTATGTGGGAGCTCAGCAGGGCTGTGCTGGGCCAGGGGATCTCAGTGTAGTGATAGTGACTGACCTTGAGGATCACCCAGGAGATCACACTGAGGTGTATATATATATATATATATATATATATATATATATATATATATATATATATATATCTAAACTGGGAGCTGATGTGCACCAGGGCAGGGTCTGCAACCTTATAGTGCATGCACCACAGCACGTCTAGAGGTAGTAACATCGAGGCATGTCATTATATGAATACACACACATGAATCCATTTCCAAGTATGTTAAAGTCACATAACCTGCCTATTATTACTATGAGAGATCTGTGTTTACACATAGTAATGAGGAGAGAGAGAGAGAGAGGAGGGAGAAGGAGACACTTATGACAGGGAAGTTATTAGTTGTCTCATAAAGGGAAAAAAATCCTTCAGGACTCCAAAATTCTGATTGTCTCAGAATACTATAATGCCAATAGCTGGGCCAGATCTATCCTCTTATGGTAGTGCATCACAAGGCAGTATCCGCTACATGGCGCTGCTGATATTCTGGTGCCATATCATTGAGTCAAGGTTTAGGTAAACGGTTAGGCTGAGGGTTAGGGGTTAGTTCAAGGGTTAGGCTAACATTATAAGCTTACAACTTCTCTCCCATATCGGCAGCGCTGCAAAATATTGGCAACGCCATCTTGCGGTTGGAGGCCGCACTGCAGACCTGTCCCGGCACTATAACAGGATAGATCTGCTGGGTCACTTTTTATAACTGCTTATAGAGATCTTACCACACCTACTGTATGATGCCAAAAATATTATGCATATCGGCCGTAGGTTGCAGACCGCTTGAAAGGATCATAGAAATCATTAGTGTTGGTATGTATAGATTTTGTTAAAATAGAGTTTGAATGTTAATGTGGGTACATGACATTGCATTGGAAAAAGTGAGTAATCTATAAATGTTAGTGCAAGTAACAGATAAAATGCAGATCTGAGAGACAGAGATCCTCTACTCCCCACTTTTTACTTTGGCTGTGTTTCCTTTGCATATAGGAGGGGAATTGGGACTTTGCCAGCAGTGGTGTGCAGCGGCCACTAGGTGGTGCTACAGTGGCCTGCCGAGACTTTGTTCAATTTATTAGGGTTAGGGGAGTGGAAAATGATAAGCTTTACATTGTAAAATAGTGGCTGGCTGTGCACACTACTATTTTACTACTAGGAAATCGCCCGTCAAAAATGCCGGGAGTAAAATTGTGAGGCTGGCAATGCTGTTTGCCACACAATGCTTGGATATGGCCCCACTGCCCCTTTGGCGCTCATTGCGAGCCCTGCGCTGAGTGCCTTTGGCACTCATCGTGGGGCTCGCAATGAGCGCCTTCTGCGATCATTGTGAGCCTCCCCCTGTGTATTTTAGGGGCCTTGCGATGACTCTTACTGCCTTGGGTTAAGAGATACTGCCTTGGGTTAAGACTTACTTGTTTGAGCTTGTTTTTACGTCCTTCGTCCTGATTTTAGGTCCTTCGGCCTTGTTTTCTTCGTGTTTACATTTTTTTTTCTCGCTGATTTTCTTTCTTGAAAAAACGCTAAATATGCTTCAAATTGACTTGCAACCTTACTCACAGCTAAAACTACCATTACTTTCAATAGTAGTGGAACGTTTAATAGTATGCAAAGACACACTCCTGAGAAATTAACAAGTAGTATCAGATGAGAAAAAGAAATTCAAATCTGCAACAAAAATGATTGAACATAAAGTTAAAAATGTAAAGCTTGAGTTTATTTTTTTGCTTTCTAAAATAATTTCGTCATTTTTAAACTGTGTTATTTATAATACATATAGAAAAAAAGTAGATCACAGTGGTTCTTTAAAACTATATGGAAAGTTTCTGGTTTGTAATCACATATATAGTTGTGAGCGTACGAGTTGTTGCTAACGCCGCGGGCTCGCTACGCGAGTCGCGGCCCCTTCGCGAAGCGAGGGCAGTGGCCAAGGGTCTCAGTTGCTGGCATGGAGCGCCGAAGGCGCTCCATGCCAGCACCTGCGACCCTCGCAAACTTCACGTCGCAAACCAAACAGCACGACACACACATTACGACACTCGCACACAACATACGACACACGTTCACACACATTACGGCCTCGCAACACTCGGACGCAACTCGCGAACATTACAAAATGTAAAACACAATACATACACAAACCACATACATAAAAACCTTACCTACACCAAGAGGGAGCACCCAGGACCTCAAAAATACAACTTAGACCTCGATTTTACTCGAAATAAAACAGTTTAGAGACTAAAAAAAAATCTAAGCGAGAGAAAAAATGGCCGCCGAACAAAACGAAAACGAGGCTACAGCACTCTAAACTCGCAAAACACCACAAGAAACTCGCAAAACACCACAAGAAACTCGCAAAACACCACAAGAAACTCGCAAAACACCACAAGAAACTCGCAAAACACCACAAGAAACTCGCAAAACACCACAAGAAACTCGCAAAACGCAACAAACGACCTACGGATATTCATACCACACAGTGCACACATTCAGCACGCTTACACAGCAGCTCCACACCACTAATGCTGCAGCAACATCAACACAGATTGCCAGCTCTTCAGCACAATGCTTCAAAATAGGTACAGTATATTCAATTAGTAATGTATTACATATTTCATTATTATACACCAAACAGCATTAGCTACCTTACAATTCAATTGCCGTCATTTTTTGACGGGCAATTCGCTAGTAGGTATATAATAATCATGTGTATATATTTTCTTGTATGTACTTTATTTCAGTAAGAAGTACTTATAAGGTCTAAAATCACACAAGCAGTCCCTGTATGGATCTGCCACCACAGTGCTTTCAGATACAGACTCTGCTGTACTTGCTGTGCTGTCTCATATTAACCAAACAGTGACCGTCTGCAACATGTGGCCCTTGATAGGCTACGGCACATCCCACACTACAGAGTCTATGTCTGCATATGTTGCAGTGGGCATGCCCATACAGGGACCATCTGTTTGATTTTAGTCAGTAAAACACAGCTTATAAACACTTCTTAATGAAATAAAGTAAATAGACACACAAGTATATTATATACCTAGTGAAATCCAGAAACCTTCCATATCTCTTTAAATTGTGTTGCTGTAGAACAGTGTTGATTGTAGAGATACATGAATGGTAGATATGATCCAGAATTCATTTTTATTTATGTTTTCCTTTTGTCAGCTTCTGTCCTGGCAGCAGACTGGGCTGTTCCACTCAGCTGCCAGGCTATTGGCATCAGATAAAGATCTTCTGGTGAAACTCAGAAAGAAGACCGGATACTCTTTCATTAACTGCAAGAAGGCCCTGGAAAAATTCAGCAATGACTCCAAGCAAGTAAGGCATATGGCTATTATATTCATTTACAATTATTTGTATAGTACATTTTATTTGTTTACTTTTATTTATGTAGTAATATTTAGAAATATCTACAAATTCTCCTACTTGAAAAGTGTGTTGACTGTTTAACGTTGTTGCATACAGCTAAAAAGTGGATATCCAGCTAAAGATTGGCACTATCTATTTTGCAGGAGTAAACCTGTTACCCCTAAGTTTTTAAAAAATTACCTTAGTTAGGGTAATTGGGATGAAATAACTATGTATATGCCAATTTCCTAACGCTATTAGACATAACATTATGCAGTCAAAACCCTTCTGCATTTGTGTTGCCCCTCCAAAAATATAGAAAAATAAGGTAAAATAGATTGTGATGGTTAGCAGAAACACTCCTCTGTGCATCATTATGATAATTTCATATTGTGTTTCTTTGAAGAACTAGACTTTATAATAGGCAAAATATTTTTACAAAGTAAATAATCAAGTTAATTTCCTGTTGTCTTCAATTATGTTTTAGTGTATGCAACCATACCTTTGTATGGATGCAAATGGGGTTCCAGTTGCTGCTCTTGGACGTTTGCCTTCCTTAGTGTAGAATAACATTGAGACATTATGTGCATCTAAGGTCATTTTAAGGGTTAGTATGCTTTCCCTTCATCCTACACTGTGGTAAAAATGTGCTACCTTATGCAGATAGCAGATAGACCTACTTAAGAAATGAAGAAGTATTTTGAAAATAACTTGATACATTAGGTTAAAATCTTGGTTTTCTTTTAATGCTTTCAATCTTTTTCAAAGGCAGAAACGTGGCTGCATCAGCAAGCTCAGAAAGAAGGTTGGAACAAAGCTTCAAAATTACAGGGGAGGAAGACCAGAGAAGGTCTTGTTGGGCTGCTGCAGGAGGGCAACACTGCAGTAATGGTGGAGGTGAGTACATGCCATGCACGTGCTGGTGTACAGCTCAGTGTGGAAGCAAAGGTTTTGCTTTTTGATACATTTTAGTTCTTTGTTTATTTATATTTCCTCTTTCTATACATCAAATAACAAACTGAATACTATTTTTTTTTAATGATAGATACAGTGTTTAAGTTGGACCATGCAAATGATTAGTTTATAGATATAATATAAAGTTTCTGTAGAGATTATTAAGCAAAGGAATACATTGGGGGTTGATAAAATGGCCCCTGTAATGTCCTAATATTATTAGCTATATGTTTTAATCAGTCATTCACTATTAATAACATTCATATTCAATATTACACAGTCTTTCTTATACTAGCTTTCAGCTCCCAGTCAACATCTGTGTCTCTGCCTCCTAGAAGTCATCAAGAGTGGAAATGGCTCTGATTGTGAGGAATATCTAAAGGTTTTTAAGAACAGTCCGTACAGAGAGAGCATTTATCAAGACTTTTGTGTTAAATTGAGTTCTAGTTGCAGTAATTTAGTTTATTTGCACTGACTGAGAGGCAACCAGTGTAGAGCACTATCTAAACCAGGGGTGGGTAAGTTTGGTCTTGGAGGGGCACAAACAGGCCAGGATTTGTTCATATCCCTGCTGTGTACAGGCCAGACTATCACTTCTTCAGTATCCCAATTGACTCGCCTGTGCACAAAAATGATATCCTCAAATCCAGACCTGTATGTGGCCCTCCTAGACCGAACTTGCACACCCCTGATCTAAACACAAACTGGCCTATGCCAAAACTCCTCTGAAAGCTACCTGCCTCTGAGCTAGAGCCACTTCCATGCCATTAATGGCTGTAAAGTGGTGTAGACCAGCAACTTGGAGATTGAGAAGCTAATGTTTGAAAAGTAAGTTTAATTTTGAATATTTCTTTCTAAACCATTAAAGAGGACTTTTATTAATTATCATTTGTTAATTAAAAATTCAAACTCTTGTTGTTAGGGCAGTGCTGTGGCCCTATACACCACAAAATGCACTTTTCTAGTTGGTACATATGACAATGAATTTACTGGTGCTGGTTAGTAGTACTAGAGCTCACCCTGTTTTATAGCACCATCCATCCAGTAGTCCAAAGTGTTGATGGTATAAACTTTCCTTCAACGTTTACTCCAGATACCTCTCAAACAGCTTGTCCTATGAGAGCGGATTAGGGGAATTTGTTTTTAATTTATACTTGTGATACTCTTAATTTTCGGGTGTTTTTGCTCTACAGAGTTTATATGAACATTATTGGAAGCACAACACTAATATTGCATACAATTGCTGTTATTTTAGGTGAACTGTGAAACGGACTTTGTTGCAAGGAATGTTAAATTTCAGCAGCTGGTTCAGCAGGTTGCAGTGGGGTCTCTGAGACACTGCCAGAGCCAGGAACCGAGTCTATCTACATACCTGAAGGTGAGCAATGACACAACCTGACACTGTCTGCATTGCTCACAAATCATGTCCTTGCTTCACAATAACTTACAATTGATTCAAAGTGAGCCTCATGTAGGATGAAGTTCTAGTACCTAACATACTTAAAAACAAGCACTATGGAAGCATTATGATGAATATTGGAAACATTTTAATATAAGCGTCAAACTTTTTTCTTTTCTTTTTATATCGGAATCCTCTTATCCACTCTCTCTACATCATAAAGGGCAACTGCGGTGCTTATACAGTAGGGCTTAATTTACGTATGTAATAACTAGTATCAATACAATTAAAAGCTTTTAAAAATAATTTTGTTCCTTCGAGCAGTTATATTTTTTTCTCTGCCACCTGTGACAGGGGGGGAAAAAGGCTGTGCGAAAAGTTTTTTTTCCTGACAGTAATTTTCTGATGGTTTGCCTACAGAAGACAAAGACCTCTGAGCAGATCCTCTCCCACCCCCTGGACCCATGATAAGGGATGGATACAAGATGCAGTTCAGCTGTAGTCCAGCACATTAAACTCTTAATTTAAGGTTTAAAAGCTACATTGAATTAGTTTTTATTCAAATACTGGTTTTATTGCTGACCAGTTCTGAAATAAACCCGTTAATCCCAATTATATAAGTACTATAGTGGGCATTTATTTTTAATATTATTTCTACTATCAGTAGTAGTATTCTTATTTATAAAGCACAAACATATTCCTTAGTGTTAGGTACATGGTATACAGTGAATACATAAGATAAACATGAATTCTTCCATATTTCTGTGTCATGTACAGTGAAAGGTGACTTGTTTTTGCATTGATCTCATACAGGGATTACTTGGACGTGAGCAACTCTTACAGATGAAATCAGAAGAATCCTCAATGAAAGACCAGTTGGCATTGGCTATAGGTAAGCACTATTATATGATTTACCATAGGGAAAACTAGGAAAAACATATGTAAAGTAAGCTCTCATATCTTGCATAGCCCTAATATTTTCAGTATATGTTTTTTTTAGCCCAGTGGGTGGTTTTCATTATCATAGGGAAATGTATATCTTTTTACATAGTTTAGATGGACACTCTCACATTTTTTTTTATTCATTAATTTAACATTAAACAGACACAGCAGAGTTTCCAAATAATTGGTGGATGCATCAGAAAGGATGATCCACCAATTATTTGGAATTGTCCGTTTACTTTAACAAAAAATATATTTTAAATATTCAGTTAGTAAAATACTCATTATTACCTAGTCAGGGTTGAAAAATCCTGGGAGCTGTGGTCCTAAAATATTTTAGATTTGTTCAGCAGTATAATGTATCTTTATGAATGGACTCCATTCTTGGCTCCTAGAAATAAATTGTATGGCTCTTAGAAAATCTAACTGGCTTCTCAGCACTATTTATTTTGTTTACCACTGCCAATAGTTTTTAGATTCATAGCATATTTGAATTATGTGTCCATTGAAATTCAGTAGCCATATTTTTAAGACTAAAATGTATTATTATTATTCTTGTTTGTAATCTTTATTTATTAATAAGCTCGTCATTTTATGCAGAACTGTATACAAGTGGTAATTCATACCTTTGTCCATTTTTCCCTGTGAAGGTAAAATTGGAGAGAATATGACAATAAAGCGGGCAATCTGGGTGACGGCTCCCTCCGATGTCTTCATCGGTTCTTACATGCACGGCACCCTTCCTACAGACACACCATCTTTGGCAAATATGGCATTCGGTAAATATGGGGCCTTAGTGATATGCAAAGAAACTGACCACACTCTCAAGAACAATATGTCAGAACTGGGTCGCAGACTGGGTCAGCATGTGGTGGGCATGAACCCGCAGTCAGTGGGATCTCTGGAGGATGTATCCAATGGGGAGGATGAGACTAGGATGCTGGCCCAGTCCTTCCTGCTGGAGCCCAGTCTGACAGTGGGACAGTACCTCCAGCCACGAGGAGTTCATGTACTTGACTTTGTGCGCTTTGAATGTGGAGAGGAGGCAGAGCCTGCGGAAGCCAGCTAGTGCCATCCTAAAGGACCCTTTGACTCTTCATTTTCAGCAATATAATAAATATATGATCAATGTTTCCAGAATGCATGTTGTAATCTTTTCCCTTTGGAACCGTATTGGTGTCTTTGGACCATGGAAAAATATGTAGATAATTATATCAAGTCTGTATATGATAGTATAAGAAGGTGGCATTTCAAATAAAATCATTTTCTTAAAGGGGTTTTCACATACATTACTAATATTAACACAACAGATCAGATTTGAGTAAAGATATGCAATTATGCTTTCCATGGATGAATAATTATATTTTACCTGAACATGATGCTATTTTCTCTGCATGAAGAAATATCATTTATATAGCTTAAAGTAGTACTATTTCTTTTGTATTTTATAATATAAGAAACCCTAGTTATCTTTAGTGCTGCTATTCCTGATGACACTCATTGGGTGCCATGTTCTGAGTACTCTGGGAAATCTCTACAAGGCTTTTTTAACAATTTAAAACCATATATTTCTAGAACAAATACTAATAATACAAGGCTGTTACATTGCATTTATTTTGTACATTTATCTCAAAATGCCATAATGTCCATATATTCCACAAATACTAATCTTAATTTAAAATTGTGACATTGTGGTATTATGTATCAAAGGGAGATAAACAGTGGATTTAACAAAAAGTTAATCACTCTACTTTTATTTTTTTAATCTCATTTTTAGTTTCTTTTAATGGTTACTATAGGATTATGGTGCATTTAATTGTTATGTTAATTGCCCTACTAGTAATAAATGGTACAAAGCTTGCCCGTTCCTATCTGCAATAAATGTTGAAGTAAATTTGGACATATAGCAAGCAGAACTCAATAATCTTGTGAGACCGCACAGAGGCCAATTATAAAACATAACCTTGGTATTGTTGTATTTATAGTTTATTTAGACAAAGCAATGTTAATGCTTGATGTGTTGAGCGCAAACCTTGAGAACCACTTGTTCAGACGTTTTCAGAGCTGTAATAATATATATTTTTTACTGTTCATACAGTTAGGCAGTGCATAGAAATATACATTTTAAAGACATTTTATATTCATCTACTGCAGTCTCCTCCAGGACATAAGGTGGATTTTATTAAAGGATCACTGAATATACAATAAGCATTGTGCCCGTTTGCAATCTTAGTCCTTCAAAAGAAAATATTGAACTTTAACATATCTTTAAAATGGCACCTACACAGTACAACTCTAAAGCATAACTTACAAAATAAGAGAATACAATGTTCAACGTAATTGGGATCCCTTGAGATGGGATGTTATTGTAGTTTGGCAAGTCTTGCACAATTACAACCCATATCAATATGGGGGGGCGGGGGGGGGGGTATAGTGCAATGTCCATGCAATCTGGTAGGTCTTTGTGTGGTACAGTATTGACAGCAATCCCGCATCTGCTAAGAGGAAAGGGCAGAAAGGCACAGGAAATGGGAGCCCTACAAAATCTTCACATATCCATCCATCCCAATGCCTGGGTGCAATAACCATTAACTGCAACCTATTGCATTACTCTGCTAATTGTTTCAGGTTTGTTTGCTTTAGCTGCAATGACAATTAATGCACTGTCATGCTGCAGGATTAGGTAATGCCCCTGATCCCAAAGCTGTGTAGTGGGGAAGACATTAAAACAGCCCCTCCTGTTTCTTCATGTTCAGCTGTTTCCAGGTAGGTAAAGCGTAAAATGCTCCTCTGGTGA
This sequence comes from Discoglossus pictus, assembly GCA_027410445.1. Taxonomy (NCBI): domain Eukaryota; kingdom Metazoa; phylum Chordata; class Amphibia; order Anura; family Alytidae; genus Discoglossus; species Discoglossus pictus. The sequence goes on from CM050164.1 coordinate 385,560,569, forward strand.
TTCCGAAGGCAGTGATGAAATCTTTATCAGAGAGGTAATTCTATAAAACAAAGACCGTAAAGTGATTGAGTCGTTTTAAAAGGCAGCAATAGTGCTATAAAAAAACACTTAATTGAAGAAATTTCCGTGCTGTGGAAACCAAAGTGTTAAAGGATCATTGTAGATCTATATTTAAACTATACTCTTTTGCAGAACAACAATTCAAAACTGCAGAATGTGCTTAGAATATAAAAACAACAACAAAATCAGCCTTTAATTTTATACATCTTATATGCAATTACGCTGCAGTTGAATCTACCATTTTGGCTTCTGCGGATCTAATTCAAAGAAAACTTTGAATGCAGATGAAACTTCTATATGCATGGTAAAATTGTAATGGTTAAATGGATTGTTTTCTGCAGGTCTTATAGAAAAAAATGAAACCCCACTGTAAAACATAATTGCATGCAAAAGAAATATAAATAAAGCTTATGAAATAAAGTAGAACATAAATGCATAATGAACTTTAAAAAATGTCATAAGTGCTAAACATTATTATTATCCTGTGGGGCATATGTACTAAGATTCACTCTTTAGTATGGCCCTCATTCAATTGCAATTTGGCCAATTGAATAGGGCTCTAAATAAGCACATAACATTTTTTTAAAGAAGTTTTTAGTTAGTAAACATCTATCCAAAAACAATGTTTTCACTAACTAAAAACTTATTTAAAAAAAAAATGCTATGTGCTTATTTAGAGCCCTATTTAATTAGCCAAATCGCAATTGAATAATGGCCTATGTATGCCTGAGAGCCACTCACTAGTCTATTGCATGCAAAGCTTCTGATCATTTGTTTTCAATCCTGCGCGGTGCTTTAGGGAAATGGTTATGTACACCAAGCTCAAAGACAGGGCAATGTGTGAATCTTGAACTTGTCATTGCCTGTAACTTATGTATAGCGCTGCGGAATATGTTGGCGCGTTACAAATAAACGATAATAATAATAACACAGTGTTTAGGAGACAAACAAGACACAAACCCAAGCTCCTCTATATTAAGACCTGGAATAAATCATTACACTCCTCTTGACTATTGTGACAATAAAGCAAAAAAGGTTGTATATTTACACCAAATTTTAAATGAACAGAAGACACCCCCAAGGATATTTTCACCAATTTCTGCACCATCTCCAACCTAGTTATGCGTCCACTCCCTCTAACTGACCAATACTTCCTAACCTGTAACCCCACTACACCTTCCTCTCACTGCCCTTTTTTAACTCTGGCCACCATTACCCACAGAAACTTGCAAGCAATTGGCCCACAACAGCTCTTCATTGTGCTACAACCCCTTCTCACTTCCACCTCACAGTACAATTTGACTCTTACCTCCAGACTTGCTCCCATAATCCCTTGCAGACGGGCTCACTTACATCCACAACCATGGCACACTAAACAAACAAGCTATATCCAGAGGTGCTCTCACACTACTGAACGTGTATGGAGGAAATTTCACACTTTGTCTATTACAAATTTATATGGCGCTCCCTCAACCTTGCCAAACAGCAGTATTTCTCATCATTAATATTGAATGTGTCCTCCAACCCTAAATCTTTGTTCGCCACATTAAACTCTCCTCCGCCCTCCTGTACCTCCCTCCCCCTCTTGTCTCACAGCTGAGGACTTTGCCAACCACTTTAAAGATGAGAATGAAAACATTCCTAACAAATTCTCCCCCAACCCAGCTCACACACTTCATCCTCTCAATTCACTAATAACAACCAGCCTTCATCCTTCCCCAATCCCACATCCATTATGGACTACTGTGACCTTGTAACTGAGGATGAAGTCTCACTTTAAAACCCGGCGACATATTCATAGCTGCTTCCTCCCCTCTCTACCACACTTATCCCAGCTCTTACACATATAATTAATCTTTCCCTAAGCGCTGGAAAGTTTCCATTATCCATAAAACATGCCATAATAGCACCCATTGTTAAAAAAACTTCCCTGTGCTTTAGCGGCTCGTCTACAATCGCCTTAGCCAATTTATTTCCTCCAATTCTCTTCTTGACACCTTCCAATCAGGTTTTCGGGTCCATCACTTTGCAGAGACAGCTCTCACAAAAGTCACAAATGACTTGCTCACCGCCAAGTCCGAGCGTCATTTCTATATTCTAATTCTCCTAGAGCTCTCTACTGCCTTTGATACAGTTGACCACCCTCTTCTAATCCAAAAGCTCTACTCTCTTGGCATCCGTGACACTGCTCTTTCATGGCTCATTTCATAACTACAAGGTCAAACATTTAGGACACTCATATGCCCTCTCTTTCATTCCTCATATATATTCACTAACAATATCTTGTATTTTTCACCTACAAAATATCTCTAAAATACTTTACTATCTAACACAAGATACAACTACAATTCTAATACATTCTCTCATCATATCTCCCTCGACTACTGCAACTCATTCCTTGCCGGCCTCCCCATTAACCCTCTTGTCACCACTCCAATCCATAATGAATGCCTCCGCTAGACTCATCTACCATCCTGAACGCTCAGTGTTTGCACCATAACCTCCAGAATAAAATGTAAAATCCTAACCCTAACATATAAAGTCCTTAACAACAGTGCATCCCCTTATATCTCTGCTCTCGTCTCAAAATTCTCCCCCACCCACCATCTCCGTTCTGCTAATGACCTTCTTCTTTTCTCCTATCTTATCACCTACTCTTATTCCTGCCTTTAGGACTATTCTTGTATTGCCCAATATTATTTGGAACTCCTTGCCTCGCTCGACAAAACTTTTCTCCTGTCTCAATATCTTCAAAACCTCACTAAAAACACATATATAATGAAGCTAATCACCTTCATCCTTACTATGCACCATCTATCTTTCATCCTCCTGTTTCATAACCAAACCCTTTAGATTGGAAATGTGTGAGTTTTTAATCTTAGAGGGTGCTTGAGAAAGCAATAGGTGTGCTAGATTCTAAGCTCAAAGACAGGGCCCTCTTTCATTTGCATTGTAGTGAAAATGTTATTGCCTTATACTCCCCCCATTTATGGAGCTGTGCAATAAAAGATAATAATGTAATAAAGGATAATAAAATATTGCACATATTTGTGTAATTTAGCTTTTTTGTTTTGAGCCAACATATCCGCTTCATGTGCTGCAATAATCAAACCTGCCAAATTGTATTGTTCCATATTCGGTGTAATTGTATATTTTTGTGATTTTATGGCATATTGATATGTCAAAAGTTATATATGTGGAAGAGGAGTAATAGCAAGTGTAGAAAGTAACAAACCCATCTGCTCAGTTTCAGTATAATCCAATGTTAACACAAAGGCATTTTAATTTCCTTTATAAATAAAATGGCTTCATATAATATTACCCAGAATTTATTTTAAACAATTACTTTTATTATGTATAGGCTATTTGTAAGTGCAGCTGCATTATTATTATTATTATTATTATTGTTTATTTATAACGAGCCAACATATTCTGTAGCGCTGTACATAAGATAAGTTCAAGACAAAGATAAATACAAATTAAACATAGCAAAGCAGAGTGCCCTGTCTTTGAGCCTCAAATCCATAGTGTCCGTGGTGCTTTCCCCAAAGCACCTTGTGGGATTGAAACTCGCAGACTTACAGAGGCATTCATAATGGATTGAAGTAGAGATAGTCGGGTGGTGGGTAGGCCAGCAAGAGCGAGTTGGAGTAGTCCAGTCGAGAGATGATGAGAGAGTGTATAAGGATTTTAGTTGGGTCTTGTGTAAGATAGTGTCGAATTCTGGAGATGTTTTTTTAGGTGGAGAAGACAAGATTTAGTAGGTGTTTGTATGTGAGGGATGAAAGACAGAGCGGGGTCCAGTAGAACCCCAAGACAACTGGCTTGGGAGGAGGAGGTGATGATGTCTTTGTTGACAGTGAGAGAGATCAGAGGAATTGATATTGTGGTAGAGGGAGGGAAGATAAGGAGTTCAGTCTTAGACATGTTGCGTTTGAGATGTTGGGTGGACATCCAAGAGGATATACTAGAGAGGCAGTTGGAGACATGTGTTAGAAGAGAGGGAGATAGATCTGGTGCGGAGAGATAGATTTAGGTGTCATCTGCATAGAGATGATAATGAGGCCCACAAGAGTTTATAAGAGTACCAAGTGAGAATGTGTAGATGGAGAAGAGGAGGGGGGCGAGGACTGATCCTTGGGGTACGCCAACAAACATGGGGTGAGGAGAAGAAGAGGTGTCAGAGAAGGAGATAGTGAATGATCGATTTTGTAGGTATGACGAGGACCACGAGAGAGCAGTGTCTCGAATACAGAGGGAGAAGAGGATATGGAGTAGAAGTGGATGGTCAATTGTGTCAAAGGCAGCAGCGAGATCTAGAAGAAGGAGAATAGAAAAGTGACCTTTTGACTTGGCGGTAAGCAGGTCATTGGTGACTTTAGTGAGAGCTGTCTCAGTGGAGTGTTGGGGCCGGAAGCCGGATTGGAAGGGGTCAAGAAGGGAGTTAGAGGAAATAAAGCTGGTAAGGCGGTTATAGACGAGCCGCTCCAGCAGTTTGGAAGCCAGGGGAAGTAGAGAGATAGGGCGGTAGTTAGATGCAACGTCAGAGTCAGATAAGGGTTTTTTTGAGGATGAGTTTAAATATGGCATGTTTTAGAGAAGATGGAAACCTGCCAGTATTTAGGGAAAGGTTGAAAATGGGTGTGAGAGCTGGAATTAGTGTGGTAGAGAGGGGGGGGGGGGGGGGGGTGAGCTGAGATGGAATACTGGAAACAATCATTAGTCAAATTGAATTATATCAGGAATAAGCCAGATATAGGTATGTGTCTTATTTACAACACAATGTTATTTCATGATTGGTAATCTAGCCCCATAGTAATTATAATTTAGCAGGCCTATGTTTGTATAGTCTCAATCTTCAAATTTAAAAGTCTGTGCAGACATCAATAAGGAAAAGTACTGCAAATTTCATCCACATCTGGTAATTAGTGGATTATTTCTGGTTCTCAGTTCTCACTTCTGTGACTTCTTCAAGAAGATACCAGTTCTGAACACTTGGTAATATTATGAAATACACCCAGACTGGGGCTTGATCCTCTGTATTCAGCTAATACTCATTGTATTCTGATCCAGTCACTTCTCATAGATACATGCACATTTCCGTCTAAATACAGCAAGCAGAGTGAATTTTTAGATGGCTCTTTTCAACCATAAGGGGGAGATGATAATGTGTGCACCACCACCTAGTTACTACTCATCCTTTTCACTTGCTATGTCCATAATGAGATTGCCACACACAGACATTTTTTTAGTATATGCAAAGGTATACCATAACTTTCAACTCAGAATGGAGTCACGTGTTTTTGAAGAGTCCGCCTCCATGTAATAATAATAAAGAAAGGTACTGGAATCTTCATAGAACTCATATTGAGCAAACCTAGCTTTTTTTTTGTATTTAAGTCAATGGCAAGCTCCAAGGTTAAGCAGTACATTTTAATATTATTATTTGTATTGTGCTTTATTTGTAAAACATATTCCAAAGCGCACATATAGCTTTTGAAAATGTTATTAAGGACTTTGGTTCTGAATAATTTAGTATTTCATATCTTCCTTGGCTATTTAATTATGTCTGGATAGGATGTTTTGTTGTTTTAATGGTTAATCAAAAGCACTGATGGTAAGCCAGTAGGACTAATATTATTCATGGTCACAAATCAAAAATAAAAAATGTAAGCACAATGACTACAAAAAAATACAATTTTGTTACCACTTGGTCTATAATAAAGAAACTGGGTGTGATTACTTTAAATGATTTCAAAGTGGGCAAAGTCAGCAGTGAGTGAGAGCGAGTGTTTTTACTAGTTTATTATAATTAATTAATTTCTTGAACAAAAAAGAGAAAAGGAATATCCAAAACTGTCACTCGTCAACAGGTTGTGGCCTTATTCTACTGAACATGGAAAAAATATCTTGAAACAGAATTAGCATGGGTTCCTGCAAAATACCATATGTCTTTTTTTTATATGTTATTTCTGACTTCTTGAAATTGTAAAAACAATTCTTTCATACCTTAACCAAGGATCTACCTCTAGCTTAGTATATGTAAAAGGGGTGTGAGTAAAAAAAAAATAGAAAAAGAAACACACACCTACTTTTAAACATGGCCATTTGAAATATTGCAACTAAAGCAATGAAAGCATTTGTAAATTTAGAAAAAGCAATGTTTTCAGTTGTCATCCCTTTTGTATCACTTGTAAACATAGAGACGTGTCTATACATGTTAACACATTCTTCAAGTGATTGACATTTTGTTCTCCCTCTGTTGCTCATCCCTCTCTCATTTCTTTCGCCTTCTTCTAGTATACTGTATATGTTTTTCCGATTTTGTTAAAATCGAATGATCTGTTTTAAAATTTGAGGCCAAGATTAAATAGCATTTGATCAATATCAAAACAAGGCTTGGAATTTGAATCCCTGTCACTCTTTTCTGAAAACTATTTTTCAAAAACATGAACTCACCTCTTTCTTTTCTGGATCCACCCCTTCTGGCAGCTCGTGTTTCTGTTTCCCTTTCAGAGCTTCAAGTGGATAGCATTGGTAAGTGTTACTTGGGGCTGGGCTGCTTGGGGACAAGGTCACACCATTCACATCCTAAAAATAATAATTGATCATAGTGAGATTAATACCAGGTTCATGGATACAGGCTGTGGATGATTCTGACTTTTTGTGATCAGAAACCTAAAAAATCTGAACTCAAATGATGCAAATTAATAACTACTACAGTACTAATGAATCATTTGATGTTTGAAGAGTTTGATACTGTCAGGGATCCCCAGAGTGCCTCTTCTTCCCTTACCTGCCTTCCAGCATCTTTTGTAGTTCCTAGGCAGGCGCACCTGTCTAAGCAGGATTCTTACAATTTCAGCACATCATTTAGGTGTGCAATCACTCTGAATTGCATCTGAACTATTTAAGGAAATTATCCAGTACCTCAGTGCCTGTTGTTTGGAATTTTAGTATTCTGTGTAAGCTCCTGTTTGATGCAGTGTATGTTTCCAGCCTATCCCTGCAGCTGTTTCCTCGCTCACTTCTTCTGCGTTCCTATATACAACGATTGCAGTTCCTACACTTTGAGTTCACTGGTCGCTTGCTCAAAAACTTAGTTCTACAGTACCAGTGATGCCTGTGTACAAAGCAATACCTGCTTACTGCCGTCCTCAGCTCTTGTCAGTACCAGAGTATCCTGTCTGTGTACAGGTCTAGTACCTTATTCTAGCAGCCCCATTAAATTCCAGGCCCTTAGCAGCAATGGCACACCTGCAAAGCCTGCGGGCTTGAAATTATGCTGCGTAACAGAGCTATTACGTTAAACCATGCAGCGAGCTACGGGCCGTACACGCAAGCCCGTAAACCCTTTCCACGCACGAAAGCTGTTACGGGGCTGGCCAAACCGCGATCGTCCGAAACTATCCAAATGAGGTAAGACGTACACCACAGGCCTCTCAGCCAATAGAAAGCAGTCTAGCCGCAGATGATTGACAGAGGTAGATTCTAAGTTTGCGTTCCACCCGCCCATGCATTGACTGTGTTGTATTTTCTGATGAATTTGCACGCAGGTCCTGGAGTTGGAGGTTTTTGAGAGAGAGAGAGAGCAGGAGTATTTTGAGAGCAGTAACCTGCGGCTTTGTTGATTTATCTTTAGTGATACTGTGGAGTATCAACAGGAATATGACAGGTGATACTGGAATGCTTTGCCAGTTCCTTCTCCAGGGGACCGCAATTTGTCTGACCTCTCTGCTATCACCTGCCCACCTAGAGTGACCCTACATGGTATAGCTCACAGCTTCATTGCAGTACACAAGCCCCTTCACCACCACCTAGCAATGCTGAAGGGGACCAGGCAAACATACACCACACTCATCCACTGTAATCCATCAGGGGGGCCGCAAAAACACAAGGAGGCTGTGCAGAGGCACGTGGATCAACAGCCAACTCACCTCCATCAGGGATAATCTCTGCTACACCCCTCCTGGAAAGTCCCACGCCATTGCTGGTGGCCATGTGCCAAGATGTATACCCATTCCCATTTGGTGACCTCCCATTATGTTTTGCTATTCATCAATTTACAATAGTGTGGTGTATGTTCCCCTGGTCCTCTTGTGAATTGCTAAGTGGTGGTGGTGAAGGGGCTTATTTACCTGAATGAAGCTGAGAGCTATACCATGTAGGGCCACTGTAGGTGGGCAGGTGATAGCAGTGAGGTCAGACAAATCACAGTCCACTAGAGAAGGAACTGGCAACCCAGTCCAGTATCTTTTGCATGTGCTGCAGTCCATAGGACTGTGCTGCAGTCCATAGGGTCACAGAGAGTCGTACACGACTGAAGTACTGAACAACATATAATAAAATATTCCCCTGGTACTTGATCTATGTGATGTGGTGGTGTAATTTGGCCACTTTTAGTTTTCCCAATGTAGATGTGATGAGCGAGATGTATATTCAATCATATATATATTCCAGGGTCCACATTAGAGCCTGTGTGAGTGAGAATGGGTTAATATGGCATCAGTTTCATGTTTTTGTATTGCTATTTAATCAGGTAGTTTGTCTTTAATTGCTTTATGCATGTTGCAGCATGGCTTTTCATATTGGCATATGCATGACCATTCCAACATATGATGAAATAAAATATTTTTTATATGCCTATTTTGTATTTGGGGATTATTGTGCAAGTAATTGTAATGCCTTGCCATGCTTTCCCCTGTCCACTGGTGTGTTAATTTGTCTTTTACTTGTCTGTAAACCCTTTGCGGGTCCTTTTTGGAGGCCGTAATATTTTTGCCTCCATTTGCGGGTTACGTGCTTGAACGCCAGGGCGTCTTTGAAAATTCGTAGCAATTTAATAGCGATTTTTGAACGTAACAGTTACGGGCTTGACAGATCAAAGGTTTTGATGCAATGGAGTTCAGATTTCGACATTTCGTAGGGTTGTTTCACCTGTAACCCGCAGATCATTTGCGAATAGCTTTATGGGGCCAATTTAATAGCCGCAAGTCTTGCAGGCTCCATTACGGGCTACGGGTTTACACAGTGGAGTGTAACAGTGTCTCAGTTCCTGTCAGCTACAAGTCAATCTAACATCTACCTGCAGGTAAAACTTAACTGTGACAGATATACTGTACATTGCTTTGCAATTAATATTATTTTGTATTTCTCTAGTGCAAGTATCTCTTTTAATTCTCATGTTATGATTTGGGGGTTATTTTCTTAAAGGACCAGTGTGAATCAAAATTTTAAAATAGCTTTCTTTGTAGCTCAACACTTGAAAGTAGGCCAATTTGTTACAATGTCAAACACATACAGCTTCCAATTTATTACTTTTATATATAACTTTGCTGCTGTGCAATCCACTATTTTAGTTTGAATTGAGGTGGGAGAAGAATACACAACAAGTTTGTATATGCACATTGGAAATCTGGCATATACAAATACCGGATCATTCATTAGCAGGCTGAGTAAAGTAAATGGAAGCCTGTAGTACAGAATAATTGCATATGAAACTGAAAAATTTAACTAAAAAAAGTGTTTTAAACTGTCTTATTCCAAAAGCATAAACACAAATGTATAGGAGTGCTGTGGGTGTCTTTGCATACAGCTATCATCTTGCTGATGAACTATTCAGAATAGTGACTGCACATCAAGCCAAGCAGCTTCACAATCTCAGATTACTGAAATTTCTATATTCACAGCGATGAGTGATAAGGAGAAAGTTATTATATATTATAATGTAAAAAACATAAATTATTTTTCTAGTCATGGGAAAAAAAATATTAAAATTAAAAGTGCACTGCTTCTAAAAATCTCACCATATTTACTGTACTTTAATACTTTTTAAATGATAATCCATGGCGCATATTCATATTATTATCACACATCATTGTGGGAACAGGCATTGCAATAGCTCATTGCTGCTAAGCTTCATTGTCCACTGCTGCCCTCATTATGTTGAAAGTTGCTTAGTCCAATTGCTCTTATATGTACTAGCTAGTCCTATGTCAAGATATAAAGTTAAGAGATAAATGTATTGGTTTGCAAACTGACAATTGATGAGGGTTTTAATGAAATAATGCTAAGACTGGCTCATATGAGTGATTCAAATCTTATATGTGTAACTCTAAATCCATTTTTTATTATACTCCTAACGTTACAGATTCTGCTGGCGCTCTAAAAATAAAACATAATAATAATCATGTATAATGAGGTGTCCTGGAGAAACCCCTTACCCGTGTAATTCTGGTGATGGCGGCAGCATCCCCCAGCTCTTTCTTCAGCTCTTCATAAGACTTCCCACCCTATTACATAATAACATATTAAAGACGTCACAATTAGAGATATCAGAGGTTCTGCATTAAACTCTGACAGTGGTGATCTGTGGCATGTGAGATGGCAATGAAACTGAGGTCAGAATATTTCACACAATGGATAGAATAAAAATGATTGAAAAAACAGCTAAGAAATGTCACAGTTTAATAACCACATAGAACAGAGAAAACTCTTAATATTGTCATAATCTATCTATCTATCTATCTATCTATCTATCTATCTATCTATCTATCTATCTATCTATCTTTCTATCTATCTATCTATCTATCTACCTATCTATCTATCTATCTATCTATCTATCTATCTATCTATCTATCTATCTATCTATCTATCTATCTACCTATCTATCTATCTATCTATCTTTCTACCTATCTATCTATCTATCTATTTATCTATCTATCTATCTATCTATCTATCTATCTATCTATCTTTCTATCTATCTATCTATCTATCTATCTATCTATCTATCTATCTATCTATCAATCTATCTATTTATCCATCCATCTATCCATTGGTGACATCTTTCATTGACATTTAATGCTGTCTCACCTTTCAATAATCCCAGGCTAACCTGCATTATCTACAATGACTGGACTCTTTATTAGTGCACATTTATTATGTCTGCTCCTCAAAGCGGTTAAATAATAAAGGACACTGGTTTTATTCATAGACATTTACAGCATAACCCAAAACTGAAGCTTGTTACTCACACTCCATTTCTGTGGGTCCCAGGCCAGAAACCATCCTGTAAAGGTTGGCGGCTCAAACCCTTGTTTGATAATGAGTATGGGGGTTTCAGGGTCTCGGCCACTGGGATGTGTTTTCAGATACTCCACAGCAGTCACAGATGCCTCTTTCTTCTCAATCTCATTTGCCTCAGACCCAATCCATAGAAAAATCTTTATGGAAAAAGCAATTAAGAATTGAGAAACCTACACCTGAGAGTACTGATATAAAAAACGTCATATCCTAGCTCTAGAAACTCAGAATACATTAATCACATATGCAATATAATGCTAAATCTATTAGGTTTGAGCAGCACTTTAATGGATTAGTCAGCTAGGTGGAGGGTTTTAACCTGTCTTCTTGTAATAAATGTAAATCATGGCGTACGAGCAATTGGTAAATAGGCTATATTGTATATACTCCAAAACAATGACGTTTAATAAATATTTACCCTAAGCAATAAAAAGAACCAACATGCTCACCTGGTCCCAAGTGTCCAAAAGCATTACATCACTCTGGTCAAGGTCATCCTGGTTGAAGTTGGTGACCTCTGTCACAATAAAGCGCCCAGTCTTATTAGAACATTCAAACAACCGTGGGAGGAAATCTGGTAACTCATGCTGAAGTCTGCAAGAAAAGCCATAAAGTAAGAAAAAAGGGTGTGTGATAATGATCTACATGGCCAAAGGTCAAACATGTTGAATTATAAATACTGCTGTTTTTTAAGCTTGAACACAGTTGTTAATTCCACTGCCCATAAGCACCCAAGACGCTCATTGCAGGCCTCGCAATGAGCCCCCAAGACTTTGACAAAGGCTGGCAATGAGCGCCGAGGGCGCTCATTGCCAGCCCCACGATGAGCGCCAAAAGTGCTCATTGTTTGGCCTGCAAGACTTTGAAAAATGCTGGCAATAAGCACCGAAGGCGCTCATTGCCAGGCCCACGATGAGCGCGAGGCACGCAAAATTTTGAAAAGAAAGCAACTTTAAAGGCCGACATTTTTTTAAGCCTGTAACTCATAAGCCGTTGGAAGAACACCAAAAGACGCCAATTAATAAAAAAAATTAACTTCCAACCTCACACACAGGACAGGGGGAGGGGCAGGGAGCATGTGAGGGAAGTTGCAAGTTAATTTGAGGTTTAACTGCCGTTTTTAGGAGATCGGAAATCGGCTAAGCGAGGAAAAAAGGCGGCCGTAAACCCGTAAATGTTTTGAAAAAGACTGAAAAGGCTGATAGACTTAGGCGCTCATCGTGAGGTCTGCAAGACTTTGAAAAAGGATTGATAGGCGCTCATCGCGAGGAACGCAAGACTTGAGCAGGGAGAGGAGAAAGACACAGGGGAGCAAGAGGGGGGATAGGGTGGAAAGAGACACAGGGGTGAGAGAGGGGGGTAAAAAGACACAGGGGAGGGAAATAAAGGGGAAAAAATACAGGACAGAGAGCGGGGAGAGAAGGGGAAACAGACACATGGAAGGGAGAGGGGGGAAACAGACACAGGGGTCAGAGAGTGGGAAGAGGCTCACAATGAGCACCAAAGGTGCTCAGCGCGAGGCCCGAAAGTTGCGGGTTGGACGACACATGAAATGAGCGGTGAAGCGGGGGAGAAGCTTGCGATGAGTGCGAAAGTGCTCATTGCGAGGCATGAAAGTGGCGGGTTGGACAAGGCCTGCAGTGACCGGTAACGCTGCTCACTGCGGAGCTTGCGATGAGCACTGAAAGCGCTCAGCGCAATTCCTGTAAAGTAGACGGTGGGAGAGGCCTGCAAGTTAGAGGGGGGAGAGCCTCGCATTGTGTGGCAAACAGCATTGCCAGGCTTCAAATTTTATTGCCCTCATTTTTGACGGGCAAGTCGCTAGTATTATTGTAATTATTAGTGAACTCTGTTTTACTTAGATCTGCTTAAGAGAAGCATTAGGTCAGTCATATACTAATTTGTTGAATACTCACTTATTCTTTTAGTACTATATCATAACTCTAGCATAGTAAATGCATTATAGATTCCTGGCCGGATCATCAATATGTGATGTTCACAAACAAAATTACAGGTGTTTTACCCATTAAATTACATCATGCAATTTGCTGCTGGCCAGCCCATAAAAGGATTTACTAACCCCTTACATTCATAAATCATGTGAACAATTTTAGTATGCTCCATAATTACACATAAAATGTATTTTGATATTCAATTGCCTTTCAGGGAATCAATAACACCTAATCATATGTGCATAAATTATGTTTTGGAGGATTCTGGTCCCCAGTCTTGATTTGAGCTCCTCTGTCATCATTTTATAAACAGCCATTATTATCGGTTATTTGTAACGCAGCATAAATTAGTTCCCAAGCATACCTTTTGTCATTAGCATATGGAGCCTTCCCACCCAGAATCTCCCAAAACTGTACTGTCTCTTGCCCCTCTGCCAGTGTTTCTTCATTGCCATCAGATATAATCCCTGCCAACTGCTTTGCCATCTCACGTTCATCACCACTGGAGCCCTGGGAAGGAGAGCACAGCATACAGTTCAGACATCAGGAGAATGTATTTACTGTGTAACTATAAAGGCAGCTTGAGTCTTAAACATATCATACTGCTTATTGTAGCACATTGACTATTAGTCGACTTATAACTGGTTACTAAGTTGGTAGACAATTTTCTCTGAAAAAGGGGAGAGTAAGCATAATTTTCCCCAATGATTTTAAGTTTGAGCACAGTATGTTTACAATATCTCTTAGGGAATATCTAATCATTCAATAGTAGCCATTTTTGTTAGTGCCATCAAATGCAAGTATGTAGTATGTAGTGTCAAATACCAATTATTAGTATTTGTCACATATTCTCTATGCCTACCTTTCCATACCACAAGTAATGCTCTGATTGTGTCTTGAGCAGGAAGACATCATTGGAGTTGAGAGAAGAGGCAAATGCCGGGACCTCCACCGCTTTGGTGTTGGAAGGTTCAGTCCCATGAATCTGAAACAGCCGTACTGGGGGCTCCGGCTCTTGGTTTCCACTACGTGAAGTGCCTCCCTATATCCAGAGGAAAGCTTAGTAAATCTCATTTGCCTGTTTTATCAATGTAGTAAGATGGAAATTGCTGGTCAGCTTATGCATGTGTGATGCCAAACTCAATGTACAAAACACTGATACATTATGTGACAGTGAAAATGAAATATGCAATTTAATCACATTATTCTTTCCCTAAAATATTCCAAGGTAAAACTACTTAGAGAGTGACAGGTCATACGCTGTAAGCATTTGTGTAGGAATAGACTTTTCTACTATTGTATGTATGTATATATAAGCTATTTTACAGTCTGTGTATACAATGAGCTGTAGTCCCCCCCCCCCCCCCCCCCAGAATTAACCCTACACCCCTGACTGTAAGGTAGGGCAGAAGAAGTACCACCCACATAATCAGGATCTCTCTTCTCAGTATTCCCCAATATTGTGTCAAAGCTAACTCATGAATCACAGGTGCCATAATACAAAATAAAATGTATTGTAGAAAAATAGTTCAAGTTCTGCCGAAGAAGACTTTCGGACAAGAAAATTTAAGGTGTGTAAAATTCTGTATTTTCTTACATATTCTAGGCAGCACAACTGAGAGCATACAAAGTATAACAAAGCAGGGAGGGTGTTCCAAAAGCTGTGTCTTCAGTGTACTTAAAATTAATTTAGTAATACCATACAAATGGGGGACTATGTTGCTGCTCTGCAGGCTTGTTTTGGTGTTGACTGGGCCCACTTAGCCTATCATGCTGCTTGGGCTTTGTGGAGTGTGTCCATAGGAGCTTGTTGTATGTAGGTTGAACAATATAGCTCGAGAAGTCCAGCATGTTATGGTTTTCTTTGTAGCAGTGTTCTGTGTGACATCTTCTAATACATATGAATACATGTTTTCACATTTGGTGATTTCTTTCTTTTTCTTTGAAAGATTTTGGAAGAAGGAAGGTAGGGTGATTTCCTGATTCTGTTGTGAGATCCAGATACTTCAGGAAATAATTTCACACCTAAATGAAAAGTGATTTTATTTTCTCTAATTCATAGTTTATATTCTCTAATCAAGAGAGCTTAAATTTCTCTGATTTGCCTGACTATGATGATGGACACCAAAGGCGGGTTTGAGGTTAAGGAACTTTATATGGACTGATGCTATTGGTTCAAAATTTTACATAGTCAGAGCAACTAGTACCTAGTTCAGATTTCAAAATGGGAAGGATGTAATTATTATGGGTTGTAGGTACTTGACAGCCTGACCAAATCTTCACACTAAAAGATCATCAGCAAGGGGTGCATGCTCCTAAGTAATAATATAAACCTTCAAAGTGTTTGGGTTGATGCCGTATGAAAACCTCTGCTGAAGGAGGTCTAGAATATGTAGAATATGAACAGATTTAATGGATACTTTGTTATGAGAATGTTAAGCATAATATGGACGGGAAGAAACACATTGACCAAGACGAAGTGCATTTTCAAGTGTGGTGAAGAACTCTTAAACAATCCTACAGGCTCTCAAGGGTTAATCAGCTTTCTGTGGGAGAAGGTCATAATCTTCCAACACAAGAAGTCTTTGGGAGTCAAATGTTGTGAAACACCACTGAGTAGATTCAGCAGTGGAAGGGGGAACATACAATTATCTGGAGAACCAGAAATTACACAAATACTAGGATACTCAACCTGCTTAGGAAGATACCTGAGCTGGAGGATACAAGATATAATGAGTTCATGGATGATAAGACCAAGGTCTTATGTAGTTTAACTATTGCAGTGCTCCTCGTGCCTGCCATTTCCAAAATTATATTTCATCTTTGTGAGCCAAAGGAAGGAAGACATGACCCTCTAACATACCCCGAGCGCCTACTCTCAGGTGGTGCCTCATGAGGAAAATACAGTCTTGTTAATCTTCAAACCTACTGGGAGGAACACTGGAAAGGGCGGATCAATTTATGTACGTACTTTTTCTGCCCTACAGTAGTATTAGTGACCTATATCTCTCTAACTTGATAGGAAGGAAATGGATTTAAATGGCACACATAGCTGTAGTAATACATACATTAAAAGCTAGCATGTAAATATCTGTTAATATAGTCCTATAATGCAATATTCTAGCACATGTTGTTTTAACTCAACGAAGACATAAATATTTATTCATTCACATATATCTTAACAATAATATAAAATTAGGTTTGTACAGTTTGTACAGAATTTCAATTTGCCAATTTTAATCAGAATGTCTGCAATGTATTATATTCACTGTGCTTCAGTTACATAGTTACATAGT
The DNA here is from genome assembly GCA_027410445.1 of Discoglossus pictus. Lineage (NCBI taxonomy): Eukaryota > Metazoa > Chordata > Amphibia > Anura > Alytidae > Discoglossus > Discoglossus pictus. Next base: position 385,576,959 of record CM050164.1, read on the forward strand.
AATTAAGGTTGAAAAAAGACTTTCAGTCCATCAAGTTCAACCTGTTAAGATCTCCTCTGATCTGCAATATGCGGATTAGTTATTAATTAAATTATTGATTAAATAATTATTAATAGTATAGTATTGGAGAATGAATGAAGAGTTAGTCCATCAAGTTCAACCTTTTTAGATCTCTATTGATCTTTTTAATTTGGACTATTTATTATTATTGTTAATTGATCCAGAGGAAGGCAAACATAAAAAAAAAAAAACATTGAAACTTTGCCAATTGTCTCATAAGGGGAAAAAAAAGCAAAATTCCTTCCTGACCCCAGAAACTGGCGATCAAATTTCTCCCTGGATCAATATTCCTTGCTAGTTATCTAGGATAGCCTTGAATGCCCTCTTTATTCAGAAATATATCTAACCCCTTTTTGAAGTTGTCTATCGAATTCGCTGTCACCACCTCCTTTGGTAGAGAATTCCACAGTTTAACCACCCTAACTGTGAAGAACCCTTTTCTTTGTTTAAGGTGAAATCTTTTTTCCTCTAACCTCAACGGATGTCCTCTTGTCAGTTGAAAATCTCTTGCTACAAAAAGTTCACTTGACAAAGCCTTATATTGACCCTGGATGTATTTAAATAACGTAATCATATCTCCTCTTAGACGCCTTTTTTCTAGCGAAAATAAGTTTAATTTTGCTAGTCTTTCTTCATAACTTAGCCCCTCCATTCCCCTTATTAGTTTTGTAGCCCTTCTCTGTACTTTTTCCAGCTCTAAAATGTCTTTTTTGTGAGGTGGTGCCCAAAATTGTACTCCATATTCCAAATGAGGGCGTACTAGAGATTTGTATAGTGGCAGAATTATATCTTCTTCCCTGGCTTCTATACCCTTCCTAATACATGCTAATATTTTATTTGCCTTTGCAGCCGCTGCTTGGCTTTGAGCGCTGTTACCTAGGTGGTTGTCCACTAGTACTCCCAAATCCCTTTCAATATCTGATACCCCTAGATTTGCTCCATTAAGATTATAGATTGCTTGGCTATTGTTCCTTCCCAAATGCATAACCTTACATTTATTTGTATTAAATCTCATCTGCCATTTAGCCGCCCATTTCTCTAATTTATGCAAATCCTTTTGTAGGGAAAGTACATCATTATCTGATTTTATTACCTTGCACAACTTAGTGTCATCAGCAAAAATGGAGACACTACATTCGAGTCCTACTTCAATGTCATTAATAAATATGTTAAAAAGGAGAGGACCCAATACTGAGCCCTGAGGAACCCCACTTATCACATTAGACCAATCGGAGTATGTTCCATTTACAACAACCCTTTGCTTCCTGTCTTTTAGCCAGCTCTCGATCCATGAGCAGATATTTACTGCAATTCCTGTATCCCTTAGTTTGCTCACTAGTCTTCCATGTGGCACTGTATCAAATGCCTTTGAAAAATCTAAAAAGACTACATCCACTGAGTTGCCCTGATCCAAGTTCCTACTAACCTCCTCATAAAAACTAATTAGATTGGTCTGACACGACCTTTCCTTCATAAATCCATGTTGACTGCTACCTATGATCCTGTTCAAATAGACATATTCTTGTATTATGTCCCTTATTAACCCTTCTAAAAGCTTCCCAACTACAGAAGTGAGGCTCACTGGTCTATAATTCCCCGGATATGCTCTAGATCCCTTCTTAAATATAGGTATCACCTCTGCTTTTCTCCAGTCATCTGGTAGAGACCCTGTAGTGAGCGAGTCTTTAAAGATTAGATATAATGGTTTGGCTATTGCAGAACCCAGCTCCCTCAGTACCCTTGGATGTATTCCATCAGGACCTGGGGCTTTATTAACATTTATTTTCTCCAACCTCTTTTTTATTTCTTCCTGCGTTAACCAATTATTTAGTGAAGGTAGTGTAGCCCCATTATGTTGCAGTGTCCCAACCACTGGTACCTCCCTTGTGTAAACCGACGAAAAGAACCTATTTACCTCATCTGCCTTTTCCTGGTCACTAATTATCAGATGGCCTGTGTCACATTGTAATGGTCCTATCGATTCCTTCCTGGCCTTCTTCCCATTAATATATTTATAAAATATTTTAGGGTTAGTCTTACTTTCCATTGCAACTGACTTCTCATTTTCTATTTTAGCCAGTCTAATAGCCCTTTTGCAAGCCTTGTTGATTTCCTTATAGTCACATAAAGATGCCTCTGTTCCCTCCTTCTTGTATAATTTAAATGCATATTTCTTTTTCCTCATCATGATCTTTAAGTCATTGTTAAGCCACATGGGATGTGATTTACTCCTATTTATTTTATTTCCACATGGTACATGCTGATGAGTATGTTTATTTAGTAAGGATTTGAATGTTGTCCATTTATTTTCAGTATTCTTCCCTGTAAGTTCTTTGTCCCAGTCTATATGTTGTATTGCTGCCCGTAGCCCATTAAAGTTAGCCCTTTTAAAATTTAGAGTTTTTGTTGGTCCCTTACAACTCTGTTTTTTGTATTCAATCTCAAATGAGACTGTGTTGTGATCACTGTTCCCCAAGGGTTCCCCTATTTTTACATTTGATATTATATCAATATTACTTGTGATGACTAAATCCAAGATGGCCCCATTTCTAGTAGGTTCTTGTATTACCTGGGCTAGATAATGATCCCTGAGTGTACTCAAGAACCTGCTCCCCTTAGCTGAGCTGCTGGTCTCGTTTATCCAATTTATATCAGGGTAATTAAAGTCTCCCATTATTAGAACTTGCCCATGCTTAGCTGCATTTCCAATCTGTAACAATAATTGTATTTCCTCACTTTCAGCTATATTTGGGGGTTTATAGCATACTCCCACCAATATGCATTTAGAATTAGCTCCTCCACTATTTAGCTCAACCCACAAGGATTCAATGATGCCGTTAGTGCCAGCATAAATATCTTCTCTAACTATAGGCTTAAATTCAGGCTTAACATAAAGACAGATCCCTCCTCCTCTTTTACCATTTCCCCTATCTTTCCTTAATAGGTTATAACCATCCAGATTAACAGTCCAGTCATGAGATTCATCCCACCATGTTTCCGTAATGCCTATTAAGCCCCATTTTTCTTGTACTGCTAATATTTCTAGCTCATCCATTTTCCCAGGCAAACTTCTTGCATTTGCAATCATACACTTTATGTTGCTATGGCTCTGCTGATGTGAAGTGCCTGCCACTGTATTTGAGGCCCCTATTAATATCTCCCTACTTTCTATTGTAACCCTCCCCCCTTCTCCTCCCCCATGGGTAAATAATTCATCCCTTTCCCTCTCTACCCTATTTACCCCAATACTTCTATATAGTCCCTCCCCCCCACCTACAAGTTTAAAAACTCCCCCAGCCGTTCTACCATCCTATTCCCTAGCACAAAAGCGCCCTCATCATTAAGGTGCAATCCATCACTGCTATAGAGATTGTACCCAAGTGAGAAGTCAGCCCAGTGCTCTAAAAACCCAAAACCCTCTGCACTGCACCACTTTTTTAGCCACGCATTAACCTCCCTAAGCTCCTTCTGCCTCCCTGGGCTAGCACGTGGCACTGGTAGTATCTCAGAAAATACTACCTTGGAGGTCCTTGCTTTAAGCTTATTTCCTAATTCTCTAAAATCATTCTTTAGGACGCTCCATCTTCCACTAACTTTGTCATTGGTACCAATGTGTACCAAGACCGCCGGTTCATTACCAGCCCCTCCCAATAATTTATCCACCCGATCCACAACATGCCGAACCCGAGCACCCGGGAGACAGCAAACTGTTCGATTGCTGGGATCTGGGTGACAAATTACCCTGTCTACCTTCCTAATAATAGAGTCCCCTACCACCAAAACATGTCTGTTGCTCTGCCTATTCTGCCCTCCCTCTTCTCCAGTAGAGCTGTTCGCCCGGCTGTTAGAGGGAACAGCTCTATCTGGCATTGCCATTCCTGAATGGACATCGCCAACAGTTTCACTCAATCTGGCAAATCTGTTGTTGTTTGCCAACTCAGAACTGGCCTGCCTCCTCCTGTACCCTCTGATTCCCCTTCTAACTGTAACCCAGCTACCTCCCTGGCCATCCTCACTAGCCCCAGCTCCTCCCTCCATACTAGGCCCAGCTAAACTGTGCTCCGTGAGCACCAACTCCCTTTCCAGTGGAGCAATATCACTAAGTGCTGCAATTCTCCTCTCCAGATCTTCAATTTGAGCTTCCAAAGAGGCAACATGCTCACACCTGTCACAGAGGTATGGACCCTGGATCATCTGTTCCAGTAGTGCATACATTTGACAGGATGTACACTGAATAAGGTTGCCACTGGACTGACTCATAATTATTATTATTGTCTACGAAATTTCAGTGGGAAAAATAAAGAATATAATATATTTATATAAAGTTTTCCTCCTTTGCACTATAAATCTGCCCCCCTTTTCTTTGGAGGCCCTTCTTTTATTTAAACTCCTAGGCTTTTACTAGAATTGCACTTGATACTGAAAATTTTCGCAAGCTCACAAGTTCCCCTTCTCCGGTTTCTATTAACTTCTGCCTTCTCGTCTGGGCACAATTAGTGCACTCTGCAATTTATCAGCCTTTACTTGTAAGGTAAATCCACTTGTAAACAGGCCCCAAACCAGCTCACAAATCCTTTATCCTAGTTTAACAGTCAAGCCACACCCCTCTCACCTGGGCACACTTAGTGCACTCTGCAGTTTATCAGCCTTTACTTGTAAGGTAAATCCACTTGTAAACAGGCCCCAAACCAGCTCCCAAACCTTTTATACAAGTTTAACAGTCAAGCCACACCCCTCTCACCTGGGCACAATTAGTGCACTCTGCAGTTTATTAGCCTTTACTTTTTAAGGTGAATCCACTTGTAAACAGACCCCAAACCAGCTCACAAACCTTTTATCCAAGTTTAACAGTCAAGCCACACCCCTCTCACCTGGGCACAATTAGTGCACTCTGCAGTTTGTTAGCCTTTACTTTTTAAGGTAAATCCACTTGTAAAAAAATCAGTGTTGCAGCTCATACAAGATGGAAAGCATCTGCATTTTCCTTTCTTCTGAAATGCCCTGTCCATGTGACATTTTACATTTTATATTATAACAGAAATTACATTTTAATTTATTTTTATTTTTACAGGTGGCACAAGGTGTCTGCCATTTTCTCCATAGCCAGTCAAAATTTTAGAACAATACCCAACACCCAAATTACCTCAAATATGACAAGTTTTCCCTTGAAGATTGCCATGAAATGCCGGGGCTCCTTGCCCATACATACTCGGACTTGCACTGGCTCACCGTTGAAATCTTGATCAAGTTGCACTGCAAGGAATGCAGAGGCTGCAAGCTCATCCTGAGAGGAATGACGACCCTGCAAGGCAAAATGTTATATCTGCAGGTAACTCACAGGTCATCACAAGGCTGGTGAATGGAGGGTCTGGTGCATGAAATTGGACAGCCCCCTTGCAATTTTCTATCATCCTCTAATAAATTAGGAGTTTCATTTTACCCCAAGCTGCTGCTGCCACTAGCCATGGGTCCCTACCCTGCAGTGGGCACTAGTGCTTTGTGTCTGGAGTAGGTTTGCCCCTGGTTATTAATGATATTAAACAGAAGCATGTGACTGATAGACTGGTAGGATGTGTTGTCCTGGCAGCAGAAGTACCTTACTGAATCATATTCTATAGATTTATACAGAGATATTTGTTTTACAAAAGAGAAAAATGCAAATGTTTTTCTTCTTTCAACCTGAGGAACCACTTGTAATGATTACTCAAGGAGGCACATCACCTAATGTGAGTATGGATGAATCTGTATAGGATTCTATAACTATGTGCCATGCTAGTACAAATACTCATTCTCTTATTCGACCAATAAAATAGGCTTGTTGTACTGGTGATACTAATAGTAGACCTTGTTTTATCATAAAGCAGCAACATATTTTATAGAACTGTACAAGGGAGTGCAATGTATGCACAGGATATACAACAGTACATGTCTATGCTGACTAATTTAATAGAAGAAAGTTCTCACTATCTATTGATTTATGGCGATTGTAAGCCACTAACCAAGAATTAAAATCTAGAGAAAACTAAAATGTTAAACTTATCACTTTTTTTTGTGTCATAGCTAAGCAAACTGCCATCTTATTTCCTTCATTCTCCCTTTAATTAAACCTCTTTCTGTTCCCCACTTTTTCTCTAACCCACATGGACTACTACATAATTGTCTATGTCACATTTGTATGACCCATGTGCAGTTCAGATTGGTCATTGATTCCAATGTTGTCCCTAATTTCTATACATGCCATTTTGACTCCATGTCTGAGAAAATATAAGTAATAATGTTGAAACTTGTGCTGTGCCAAAATATACTGAGGGTAGCATGGAATAAGGTCGCTAGGCCACAGGTTATTCATTCTTTATCTAGATATTGTTATAGAGAATGGCTGAGGCAAAAGTAGATTGAGTAATTTGATTATGACTAAATCATAAGCTGGACTTCCACTGATAAGTAAAGATAAAGGTGCCTCATGTAGAAGCATGGATCTCTCAAATATACAGTATTCATAGAAGAAGAAATCAATTAGCTAATTTACTCAGTAGCAGGCAGTTTATGAAAAAGGATGCAAGCCCAGCTCCTCTGGAAATGTAAACACCCCTTTCACACATACAGCATTCTCCAAATTATTATGTATGCATCTATGGCCAGGCGGTGTCATGAAATAAAAAAAATTCTAATTACAAACTAGATTTATGACATTTTCCCTGTCTAAACATTACCTTTAGCCAGACTCAACGTTTTTTAAATAAAAGTCTTTGCCATAAATTGCACTTATATGTTGGACAAACATACCTGCCAGATATATAGTATATAGTGAGCTTTCTTGTTCACATAGTATGTATATAGTACCAAATAGCAGTCACCACCATAGAAGAAACCATTCCACAGGGAATCCACTGGAACCATCTCCAGGTTCTCAATCCTCCAAACCTGAAAAAGAGTACGGAATATGTTGGCGTGTTACAAATACACAATAATAATAATCTGTACAAAAAGCTCATTAAAGGCCTTTGTGGCTGAACCAGAATGGTTGTTGGTATTTCACACTGTGGGGAGACCAGCGGTTTACAGAAAGTCTTGTTGGAAAACTAATTGATTTGTTACGTATTCTTTATGCACTATGGCAGGGGTAGTCCTAATGTATTTGGAGATAATGTAGTCAAAGTCCAGAATGTTTTAAGCATGCACATACAAATATTTTAATATAATAGCACTGCAAAGGGAACAGGATTGAAGATTATATAGGAAATGATACATAGAGAAAGGTTAACAATTATGTAAAAGCTTATTTAAAGATATTGAAGATTTAGGAGGGATTTATAGAAAAAGTTATAATGATATGAGGGTCCGCAAGAGATAGGTTGGAGGTCTTGACTCGGACCTAGGTCTGCCTATTGACTAGCAGTGCACTATTGTTTATCAGTAAATATTTATATAGCATATGTTTTAATGAAAGTTAAGAATTTAGCATCTGTACTACCTGTTTTCACAATTTTATTAATTTTGTTAATTTTTTTTGGAATCCCTGGAAATCCACTGACTGCAGTTTGGGATGATCCTCAGATAGAGGATTCTAGAGGATGTTGTTATCATAATTTTTATGGTAATATATGTTTCTGTATGTCAGTTTAAATGTTTAACACAAGCAATGCAATACTCAATAAAAAAAACACTACACAACATAGCAAAGGAAGTTTATATGTAATGTCTAAATATTTTTGGGTGCCACGAGGGGGCAGCATAGAGCAAAAACTATTAACTTTTCGACAACTGTTATGCCAAGTACATCTATTAAAAAAAGAACTAGTTTTAGTATTGGGCAAAAATGTTTTTTTTAGACAGCAGACAAAAATAAATTAATTAAGGCTTTAATGTATTACCTAATATATTATATTTTTGTACAGGGAGCTATAATCACAGTTGTATCTTATGAGCGCTTACACTCCACACAGAAAGAGTTTTTCAATAGAAATGCATGGAAATCATATATGCATAAAGCAATTCCAGGTGAGAAATACGGTTAGAACAAAGACCATCCTATGATGGAAAGTTGCACAGGATAGTTAATAAATGAATGTCCGGAAGTATTTATTTTTTACTTTGCAAAATGTGTTGCACTTTATCAAGTTAGATTCATCAAGTGATCATTCTGTAAGGTGTGTATCAAATTGTTTGAGAAACAGAGGTCTCAGTGAAAAAAGCTCTAGTCATTAACTCTTAAATCTAGACAAGACTATACGGTATCTTATTGTTTTTATTTTGGTACCTCTAGTTTGCCATTTCCATCATCCACCATGCGCTCCTGTGCGGCCACTTCAGGCTTTGCATGGAGTAGAGAGGCATCAAATTTCTCCTGGCTGACCTTTGCTGGGAAATACATTGAACGATATCAGAATATTGTGTTCATTTAGTGAAGTTTGGTCATTTGCACTATATTTTAAATAAATTCCAGGAGTGAAGATGAACATAGGATGGTAGTTAAACATATAAGGAAGGTTTCCTGTTTTTAATATTAAAATAAGCTACCTAAGTGTATTATTGCATATCTAAACATAATTTTATTAACAAGTATTTAAAAGCTCTGTTTTGCTCATTGAAATCTTCTAAATAGTCCATCCCTTGTAAATCTTGCATATAATGGGCCTCATTCAATTGCGATTTGGCCAATTGAATAGGGCTCTAAATAAGCACATAGGATATATTTTTTAAAGAAGTTTTTAGTTAGTGAAAACCTTGCTTTTGGATAGATGCTTACTAACTAACAACTTCTTTAAAAAAATATATTATGTGCTTATTTAGAGCCCTATTCAATCGGTCAAATCGCAATAGAATGAGGGCCAATGTCTCTGTAGTACTAGATTCACTAACCAGTCACAGATTGTCTCCCAGCAGCATTGACAGACAGTGTGTAATTGGCTAGTGATACTACAGTAGTACCAATATAAATACTGGGTGCATGAGCTGTGGGAGGCAGACCTTTGTTGAGACTATTTGCAAGTTTCCTGAGAATAAGAGCTTTTAAGTATTTGTTAATAAAATTATATTTTGATATGCAAACAAACACTCAGGTAGTTTATTTTAATATTAAAAACAAGGAACTTTCTATATCCCTCTAACTTGTGAATAAATGTTGCTTGCATTATGCAGGTCACTGCAGAACATGAATCATTCTCTAATAATTTGCAAGTATAATTTATACAAATTCTGTAGATAAACATTAAAGACATTTTAACACACCCACTCCTCTGTATTCTAGATGTGTACACAAATATCATCTCCAAGATTCCTACCTGCATTGAAATACCTTTTAAGGGTAGGAGGCACCTTGACAGAGGCTTCCATATTCCCCCATATTGCTCTCTTCCAATGTACACAGTATTTTTTTCCCACATAACTAGTTTATTATGTGCTTGTATTGCACAAAACACTTCCCCTATTATGTATTATTTTGTTTCCCTTTAATATATTTCTCTATTTCAGCAAAGTATTTATATATTATGAGCCCTTTTAAGGATCAAGTTGCATCATAAGTGATAAAATCCTACCATCACCTTGACATTGCCAGATTAAAATACATTACAAGATATTAACCTCAGCCCATTACAATGGCTGCCCCTATGGGCACACTAAACAAACTCGCTATGTCCATAAGTGGTTATACTTCAGCAGACTTTTGCCCTTATAATTTAATCTGACATTTTACACCTCTGCCCTCAGTCTCAAGCAAAACGGTTTAACTATTACTAACATCAGCTTTAACCTCAAAGATATGTTACCTACATTTAACACTTACCTCTGCCCACCTCCACCAAGGATGAAGTCTCTGATCTTATATCAGCCTCTCACATTACAACTTACCCATTTGATCCTATTCCATCACAGCTAATCACTTATCACAATTCTCATTCCTCTCCCCAAATACTGGCAAGTTGCTATCGTCATTCTTCACCATCCGGCTTCTCCATCCAACTATTGCACTATCTCTCTACTCTAATTGGCTTTAAAACTACTAAAGAATCTCATCTATAACTGCTTAATCTACGTCTTTTCCTCCAAAAGCTATATTGATCTTTTCCGGGATGGTTTCTCGCCCACACTCTGCACAAATACTAATGACTTGCTCACCACAAAGTTAAAGAGCCACTCTTCCTTCCTAATACTTATCTCTCTGCTGGCTTTGATACAATTAAACTATCCTCTTTTTCTTCAGACTCTCCACTCCCTTGGCATCCTAGATGGAGTTCTCTCTTGGTTTATATCCTATCTCGGAAATCGTGCATTAAATGTGTCCTTCTCTCTTCACCTGTTTTACCCTGCTACCACTTACTGATGATGTACCTCAAGGTTCAAGCCGAGGCTTAGTGCAGTTCCCCATCTATACATCCTCACTTGGCCCTGTAATTAAATCAGTACTATGTATAAGCTGATGATACTTAAATCTATCTTTTGGCACGAGATATATACTCTAGATGTCCTACCGTCAATTCAAATTCACCTTTTTTCCCCTGTTCTACTAATGCTCCCATTCCTCAAATATTTCTCACTTGTAATAATGCCACTATCACTTTAACCCCTAAGGTGCAATCTTATATAACCAGGATATATTAGTCACGTACCACACAATACAAATTTGAATTAACTCTGTAACAACTGTAAGTCATTCCATGCCGGACCCTCCATATCCAGTCTGTCTACACTACCCTAATGAATGCCTTTGCTTTGCAAATGACCTCATTTTCTTCAACTCTCTTGTTACTACTGTCTCTCACTCCCACCTTCAGAAAAGTTCAATATGCTGCACCTACTCTGTGGAACCCTTGTCAAACTTTGTTAGATTATCTACCTGCATCAAAAACTTTAAAAGGTCACTAAGACACATCTGTCTAAACAAGTTTATCATCTGCATCCGTAATAACACCAATTATATACTGTACTGAAACACTATAACACACAACCACCTCCACCACCGGCAGCCCAAAGCATCCATCTTTGACACTGTTAACCTCTGGTCTCACACACCCAGCTATACCATATGCTATCTAGACGGTAAGCTCTTCGGAGAAGCAACCTCAGCTCTGTTGCACAGTATTGTCTGGTGCTAAATTGCATTTTATTTCTGTAAACCTTATATTTTGTTTATTATATCCATCCTATATTACACTGCCCTTGTAAACAGTGCTACAGAAAATGTGGGCAGATTATAAATAATAAAAATCACATATATAGTTTTGAGCAAGCGGGTCATGGCGAACGCTGCGGGCTCGTGTAGCGAACCCGAAGCCACTGCGAGGGCCGCAGTTGCTGGCAAGGAGCGCTGAAGGCGGAGGTGGAGGCTCCCACCTCGACCTCAAAACTTACGGACTTAGCATCCACAAATACAAGCCGCGGGACTTTACGACCTTAGCGCCCGAACCCTGCGCACAGGAAAACATTAAAAACACAATAAATACACACAATAAACACATAAAAAGCTTACCCACAGCAAGGGGGGGCACCCTGGACCTCTGCAAGTGTAGTTACACCTCAATTTAAGTCCAAATTCAAGAGTTTAGACACACGAAAATCCCCTAAGTGAGAGAAAAAATGGCTGCCAAAAAACGAAAACGAGGCTACAGGACCCTAAACACGCAAAACCCCACCAAGCACATACGGATTGTCCGAAAAAGCCAAATGAGGTCCAAGATACACTATTAACAAGGACGCTAAATCATCCACAGCCGCGTACCACATAGACATTAGCCGCCATTTTACAACACTAACTTAAAAAATGCAGAAGTACACAGCTACCCTAACGGCTTCCACTCCTGTAGCCTATTTACACTACACACTGCACACATTGCTGACACTTAAACATCAGCTCCACACCAGTGAAAACCGACATTTTTGCTGCAGCAACATCAAAACAGATTGTCAGCTCTTCAACACAATGCTTCCTGCATATATTACTTCTAAATAGGTAAAGTATATTCATTTATTAATTTATTAATTATTTCATTAGCATACAAAAAACGACCGCCAATGCTGCTCATAGCACACAAACAGCCTCGCAATGAGCGCCAAAGGCGCTCAGCGCAAGGCTCGCAATGAGCGCCGAAGGATCTCGGAACACCAACAAAATTAATGTCTCAACCAAATACCATTACCTGCCTTACAATCTTATTGCCGTCATTTTTTGACGGGCAAGTTGCTAGTAATATATATTAACTAACATAAATTTCCCACAAGTCATGAGCCATTTTTTTCCAAAAGGCTGCAAACAATATACTTAAGTCTTATGTGGTGGCATTTGTCCTTTATTTTACATATATTGCAACTGTTATGGTCCAGTTTGTTTGTCATTTATGTAGTAAAGATCATTGTGAAAAACTTTTCAGTTTGTTGTGAATAAAAAAATGAAAGCCTTGATTTTCAGACTGGGGCTACTCCCATCTTTTTCAAACTGTTGCAGAGTGTGCATTACATTTCCCCAGTGCATTACATTTCCCCACACTATGGGCCCTATTCTATTGCCCAATTCGCAAGGTTCCACACACGTAAAGTCGCTCTTGAATTCCCACCTGTTCTAGTAGCTACTCGCAACCCGATTACGAGTTAGCCGCCCTCAATAACAACGGGCCAGCCAAAGACGCAACTTAAGGCTTACAACTCCATTGACTAGAGCACAGCTCGAAAATTCTGAGTGCTAAATAATTAGAAAATCAAGATTCGATTAGACCCCTAGCTCTAGCTCTCACATAAAATCTAGCTCAGAACCACAAAGTGTCTGTCAAAAATATTACTAGTACTAAATGGAACTCGCAAGTGCTTTTTCAAACATAAATTAGAGCTAATTTGGCAGTTTAAAATAAACCACTGGAGTTTAAAAGCACACAAATACATGAGAATAAATTGCACACCAGTCTGACACTCACAAATATGCAATTACAAAATATTTTTATGTATAATTTCTGTGTAATATGGATCCCCGAAACTCAAGGGGTTAATAGATATCATGAAACTCACATGGCTTAGAACAGAAGCTTTAATGCTTTTTATAGAGTGCTAGAGTACTTGATTAAGTCTGATTGGCATTTATTACGTATTTTAAATCATTAATGATTAGATTCCGATGACAAGTAACAGGTAACTTCCATGTTTTACTGACGTCATGATGACGGTCTAATTTACTATTAGTTGTGTCTAAACGTAAATTACGGGCTTGCGTAAATATTGTCAGATCCCATGATCAAACCCCCTGAAATCCTACTTAAAAAGGCAGGGTTTACATGTAGAGTCTGTCAGATGTAAATTGCAAGCTTGTGGCAATAGAATACATCTAGACATTTAGAAAAAAAACACTGGTAGCCGAGTTTACAAGTTATAGGCACTTACAGGCTTCTAATAGAATAGAGCACTATGTCACAAATACTTTACAGATGCAGGGAAGTCTGTGGCCACAGTTGGTAAAACATGGCAAGACCTCCTGCCTAAGAATGGTGGAAAACAGTAATGTTCAGTGTATGATTCTCACAAAGTAAAAAAATAAAAAATCCCAATAAACTGATTTTTTTTTATTGATCCTTACTAATTAGAAGTCATGAACGCTGGTTAATTAAAGTGACCTTTTAAAATACTATGACCCTAAACAACTATAATAATACATTATATGGGGAACTGTACAAATTTTGCTTGATCACATAGTATTATATGAACAATTGAAGGCACAAACGTAGACACGTATTCTTCCAACAGAAGCTGTAAAAGCACCATGACAATATAGCCTCCACGCTACTGCCTTAAATATTGGTTATGCAGAAACATTGAAAACTATCTGATAATAATATTTTGGGGTTCTACATCTCTTGAATTTGAATGTTGGTTCCTACAGTACATATCAATAAGGTAATCGTGGATTTATTATACTAACCAATCTTACTGACGCTGTATGTTTTTCCCACGCCCACAGACTGGTCTTTCACTGTCCACTTCTGGAAGAGCTGTTTGAACATGGCAGACTCGGCTCCATCATTGACTGTCTCCACATTGGTACTGGGAGGGTAAGCTTTCATTTTTATAAACTCCTGTGGGAGTCAACACAAGAAGAAATTATAAAACATATAAAAGGTGCTAGATAAATATAGTGTTGAATAATAAAACAAAATATAATCTACAATGTATAGTAGATAACCTTAGAAACTAGAATTGAGTGATAATAGTATAAATGGAAACAAAAACAAATAGTGTGAATAAATATTACCCAGCACTTTTGGGGTAGAAATGTCCAAATCAGTCCAAATTTATGAATATCTTTGCCAGAAGAATAACCACCAATCAGATAAAAAATGGTCTTTAGAATTGCTTCAATCTTAATGAATCCAATTGCATGATATCAAACAAAATTATTAAAATATGTTCACAAAAGTGACCAGTGTTGTTTAAAACTCTGACGTGTTTGTCTCTTGGACTTCATCAGGGATACATTAGAAAAGAAATCTCCAAATAAATATATGTTTCTTATGATTAAAGAGATCCAATAGCAACAAACGTATTAATCTTGGGTAGCTAATTAGTTTGTTCCTATTGTCCAAGAAGCAAAACACATCCCCATCTGCACACTAAATCTTATTTACTTTATTCTAAGCCACCTCCAGCCGCAACTGATATACTGGACATATAAATGTGGGCATATAAATGTAAATACATAAAATGTTCTATGGATGTAATCACATGCTTACCAAAGCTTTGGTCATTGAAGTCTGCTTTTCAGCCTTTGTGGCGCCTTTGCCCTTCCAGACATATATCTTCGTTCCACCTTGATCTAGAATATAACAATCCTGCAGGAACAAAAAGCATAGTTGTGATTCACTAATGAAGCAACATATGCTCTACTGCTGTGCCATGTCAAAGTCTGCTCTTATCTAGTCACACAACAGTGGTCATCATGGCATGGTAGTGACAACATTATGAACTTACATTAGAATTAAGCAAGTCTTGAACTAATGGCCGTGTAGCCACTTCGGTCACTTCCATGTGTCCACCAGAATCTGAAACACTGAGGATGAGATAAGTGTGTTACTATGAACATTGCACTTCTCAGGGGTGTTACATATATACATAGAACTTTGTTGCCTTAAAAGTATGTACAAAAATAGGAATGGATATTTTTCTATAAACCATCATGTTGGATTGTATAATTTAGTTGTATGGTTTATATAATTTATATTATAGTACCACTGTAACTTGGAAAAAAGCTCCATATGTTTGTCACATACAAACCTAAGCAGCAGTGTAAGTCATAAGCATAAAGGCATTTTTAGGTAAAATCTTTATTTTAGCTGACACACTGCTTGTTCCATTATTTCATCTTCCATAGTTCTTGCTGATGTTGTGGACGACGTTTCTGCTATTTTAATATCTATTCTGAGAGGAAGGGAGGAGGTTTGTGGACACATTGATTAATTCAGATACACTTTTTGAATTCAACATCTTCTCCCTTCCCTGCAGATGCTCAGTAGATGGCAGGATGCAGGTAAAGTCACAAGCCCCGTTTTCCCTGTTATCATTTTCAAAGGCCGAGTTTCAGCCTCATGTTGAGCTGAATACCTCCACCCTAATAACATTATCAAGAGGGAAAGGAGGTTTGTGAGAGAGAGAGAGATCTAAAGGATTTTAAGAACAATCTGATTAGACAACAGGTTGAACAATCCTTAATAGGCTGTCTTCACAGCAAAAGTTTGTTGAGAAGACCTTATAATGGATGGACACAAGAAACAAATCAGGTGGTCTTTGAACGTAAATTTAATAGAAAAATTGCATTTTAAAATAATTAACTATGAATATTGGTAATGATCAGTGCCTAATTAAACATCTAACTCCTATTGACATGGAATTACAGTGGGCATACATGGTCATGACATTTCTGGTTCCAATGGATAAACCTCTAGCAGCAAGGAACTTAAACTTGGATGTCATTTTATAGCCTCTTCATTCCTTGGATAAATATTTATCCCTCTAGTTCTCCACCTCATTTATATAATTTTCCAGCCTAGCTGTCTCCTCCAAAATACCTCTCTTGATATAGAACTCTAGCATATACCTTGCAATTCACTCCAAGCACTTCTCTGGATTCCATATATCTTACACATAATTACATCTACCTAAACCAACAATTATGGGCCATATTCTATTGGCTGCTCGCAAATGCCTCGAATTTGGATACAGATGCTTTTTTAAATAAATGTTTAGATGTATTGTATTGACTCAAGCCCACAAATATCCGAAAGGCTGTACTCGTAAACCCTGACTTTTTAAGTCTGATTTCAGGGGGCATGATCATGTGATCTAACAATATTTAAGAAAGCACTTAATTTACTTCTTAAACACAGCCAATAGTAAATTAGACCGTCATCATGATGTCATTAAAACATGAAGTTTATACTTCACTCAGAGACTACAAATTATTTAGTGTTGAGAAGTAAATTTAGTGATTGGACTCGCAATCCAGCAATGTAGAAATCAATGAAATTCATTAGATCATCTGTTCTAGCCCATGCAGGTTAAATGATATGTATTAACCCCTTAAGTCCCGGGATCCATTTCACATAAAAAAATAATGTGTTGCTATGATTTCCCATATTTGTTAAGTACATTATTGCACGTTTAATAGCTGTTAAGACTTTAATAATTGATTGAAAAAGGCTGTGGAGTCCTATTAAGTACTCTTAATACTTCTGACAGAAACTTGATATTTTTTTCAATTGCAGGTTAGTATTTACTTGCAATCTAGGTCTAATAGAATATTGATTTTGTTTAACGTTAATAATTTAGAGCTTGTAATATTCGAGCTGTGCTAAAACCAATGGAGCTCTAAGGCTAAATTTGTGGGTTTGGAGGCCCGTAGTGATTGTGGGCAGGGAACTCATAATCGGACTGTAAGGAGCTAATAGAATAGGTGCCAATTTTCAGAGTGGTTTTAAGTAGTGTATACATTTACGAATTGGGCAATAGAATAGGACCCAAAGTGTAGTAGAACATGATATTTTTGTGAAATTACACCTTGCCAGACAAAAGAATGATATCCTGAAAACTTGCACTGTAATCCCTTTGGGTCATTAAAGGTATCATTTTCTACTCCACTTTGTTCCCTGTTTTTTTCCATGTCTAACACGTTACTAATTCATTACCTAAATCTAAATGAAATCCAACTTACACCACACTCTGTGCCACCGCACATATTGCACTGCATTATTCTTCTGGTGCCGCTCTTTGTTTCCAAGTAATATGCTAACTAGGGGTATTCGGTGTGCTTACCGGTACAACATAATGTTCGATTTCTGTGTTTGGTCTGCAACCTCATCAGGGATTCCTGGTCCGATTTTGTGAGTCCTCTCACCAAGTGTACTGACCAGAAGTTTCATTAACTCTGGTGAAGCTTGCTCTTGATCCCCTTCAACGACTCCAATCTCCATTCGTCCTCCTCTCTCCCTGTCACGGATGTCTTTTGCGAGTAGCATTCCCTAAGAATATACCGATAAACAAAAACCAAGGATGCAAGAAAATATTACAAGACATAAGTTGTTTGTTGTTCTCTTTGAACTGCCTTGGTAAGATGACATTTTTGATATTAGATGTACCCTTCTTTTCTGAGAGGAAGCAGCAGGCTATATGCAATAGCATTTATACAAGCTCGCATGTTTTCTCCATCTAACTAAATACTATTGATTTATTTTACTGGTCTACAAACTGCAGTTTGCAGGGCAGCAGTACAAGAAGTTGTGCTGGATGGAGGATGCAAAACATAAATACCAGGTATCGCTGCTTTATTACAGCAGCTACATATGAAAACAACAGCACATGATGGGAGTATTCAGGTTTTATAGTGCCCTAGGCATTCAGATTTGTGTGCCCCCATGCCCCACTTGCAGCTCCTCAATTCCCCGTTCTATGTCTCAAATCATATGTTTTTATTTATGTATATATATATATATATATATATATATATATATATATATATATATATATATATTATATGTCAGAAAATATCAGGTACACTTACATACAGAAATGTCACTACACATAGACACTTCTGTGTAAAAACAAACATACATATTTCAATGTGCTGTACTACATCTTCAGGCAGCCTGCTGCCCCTTAAAATGTGCTGCCCTAGGCCTGGTCCTTCTCAACTTGGTAATGGGCATAATATTTCTTTTTAAAGCAAAAAAAAAAAAGTCCTGCCGAGAGCACTGGCAAATATAACTGACAGATTTCTAATATGCAAATACACATTTTCTTGGTAATCAAAATCTCCTCCTACCTCAGGAAGTTGATCTGCGGAAACCAAAATGGTAGCTTCCACAGCATGTACAGTGCCTTGCAAAAGTATTCACCCCCTTGACTTTTTACCTATTTTGTTACATTACAGCCTTAAGTTCAATGTTTTGTTAATCTGAATTTTATGTGATGGATCAGAAAACAATAGTCTAAGTTGGTGATGTGAAATGAGAAAAATATATACATAAAACTATTTTTTAGAAATAGAATGCAATGTAAGTGTCACATGATCTGTTATTACATATACACACCTTTTTTGAAAGGCCCCAGAGGCTGCAACACATAAGCAAGGGGAACTACTAACCAAACACTGCCATGAAGACCAAGGAACTCTCCAAACAAGTAAGGGACAATGTTGTTGAGAAGTACAAGTAATGGTTAGGTTATAAAAAATATCCAAATCTTTGATGATCCCCAGGATCACCATCAAATGTATCATAACCAAATATAAAGAACATGGCACAACAGCAAGCCTGCCAAGAGACGGCCGCCCACCAAAACTCACGGACCGGGCAAGGAGGGCATTAATCAGAGAGGCAGCACAGAGACCTAAGGTAACCCTGGAGGAGCTGCAGAGTTCCACAGCAGAGACTGGAGTATCTGTACATGGGACGACAAAAAGCTGTATGCTCCATAGAGTTGGGCTTTATGGCAGAGTGGCCAGAAGAAAGCCATTACTTTCAGCAAAAAACAAAATGGCACTTTTTGAGTTTGCAAAAAAGCATGTGGGAGACTCCCAAAATGTATGGAGGAAGGTGCTCTGGTCTGATAAAACTAAAATTTAACTTTTCGGCCATCAAAGAAAACGCTATGTCTGGCGCAAACCCAACACATCACATCACCCAAAGAACACCATTCCCACAGTGAAAAATGGTGGTGGCAGCATCATGCTGTGGTTGTGTTTTTCAGCAGCCGGGACTGGGAAACTGTTCAGAGTTGAGGGAAAGATGGATGGTGCTAAATACAGGGATATTCTTGGGCAAAACCTGTACCCCTCTGTGTGTGATTTGAGGATAGGACGGAGGTTCACCTTCCAGCAGGACAATGACCCCAAACACACTGCTAAAGCAACATTTGAGTGGTTGAAGGGGAAACATGTACAGTAAATGTGTTGGAATGGCCTAGTCAAAGCCCAGACCTCAATTCAATAAAAAATCTGTGGTCAGACTTAAAGATTGCTGTTCACAAGCGCAAACCATCCAACTTGAAGGAGCTGGAGCAGTTTTGCAAGAAGTTTTGCAGAGGTAAGATGTGGCAAGCTCATAGAGACTTATCCAAAGCGACTTGGATCTGTGATTGCCGCAAAAGGTGGCTCTACAAAGTATTGAGTTTAGGGGGTGAATATTTTGTCCTATTTGTTGTTTGCTTCACAATAAAAAAAAGACATCTTCAAAGTTGGGCATGTTCTATAAATTAAATGATGCAAATCCTCAAACAATCCATGTTAATTCCAGGTTGTGAGGCAACAAAACACAAAAAATGCCAAGGGGGGTGAATACTTTAGCAAGGCACTGTATGTGCATACAAAAGGCAATAAATAGCTTGGAGGCTAATTATGTTTTACACTCTATGGACATGTTGCATATTTTAATGTGTAGTTCTTACAGTTCATTTTAAAATTATGACCACAGTGGTTCTTTAATCAAAACACATTGAACACATTAGTTACTATAACTAACTGTCCATTTTCCTTTAAGCTCTTTAAATAAATAGAAATTAAACAGCCACTTAATACAGCACTATTTGAAGCGTACCACTGTAAAGATCTCCTAAAATCATGTTGAAATACTTTTTGATTTTTTTTATGCATTTTTCACAGAAAAATTAATAAATGAAATCTCTGTTTACATGAGTCACTGGCTGCCCCCAGACAGACCCAGAGAAATAACTGTGTAGTGAGCATAAGTAAAAAAGAGGTAACCATTCACAAATTTATCTGTGCAGAGAATGGAATGCTGGAATCAGATAAATAGGGCAGGTAGGGGTTAACATGTCCTGCTGCATTCTTAAGTTCAGAGAAAACCTATAAATCTTTGTCTTCACCGTGCCTTCACCACACAGTGTCGGCAAATGTTATTAATCATGGACAAGTCCGAAGAGACAGCACAATGTGTTTGTAAACAGGCCTAATACTTTACATTTGTTGGTATTATTAGTGTAATAAAAAAATAGATAATTTTAACATACAATCTTGTGCTCTTCTCTTTCACACCATGAAGAGCATATACAGTGAGGTAAATGGCCCTTTAATGCTAATATCGGTACTATATCAATAAGTTACCAAATCTCTACAAACTATGTTGAATTGAGCCAAAGAGATGAATCTACCTTAAAAATAGATATCTACTGACCGTCTGAACTTGATATAAAACCTTCATCAAATTCAAGGCTATTTACAGTGCAATAATATCTAAAGTTTTTCCCAAACCACATTTGTTCCTTAATCCAGCATGGGCAACAAAGATCTGCATTTACACTTACCTAAAGTGATATACTAGATAGAGCTGAATAATATATTGATGCAATGTACAAAATATTATACACAATTCATATTAAGCTTATAAAAAAGATATAGTGTGCACCTGCAATCGCCAAGGAAGTTGCAGATTCACAACCACCAAAGATCTATATAAAAAGTGCTTATTATATTTTACCAAACAGAGAATCACTAATAAGGTTTCTGTTGTGTGTAACGCTGTTCTAGTGCATGCGCACCACAGAAACTATAGTCAGCAATGCGCATCGTTAGCCCAATGTACGCATTGTGCAGTGATATCCAGCGCATGTGCATTGCACATCAATGCGTGCTGGGGGGTGGGGAAAGGAGTGGGAGACATGGGTGGGAGAGACATATGGGAGGGATAGGGGGGAAGAGACACAGGAGGGGTGAGATACAGGGGAGGGAGCGGGGGGAGAGAGAGGGGAGGCAGAGGGGGAAGAGACACAGGGGAGGGGGGAAGAAACACAGGGGAGGGAGAGGGGGGGAGACACGGGAGGGAGAGACACAGGGGAGGGAGAGGAGGGAAAGAGACACAGGGGAGGGAGAGGGGGAAGAGACAGAGGGGACGGAGAGGGGGGAGACACAGGGGAGGTGTGGGGGGGGGTCAAGAGACACATCAAGTATTATACCGTCATATATGACTAGTTAATGGTATCATATCGATAGATTCAGAAGCCAATGCTCATTATTTTCACTGATTACATTTTCATATCTGGAAGATGTTAACAAATATGTCTATTTTCTGTAGGGCTGCACTAAACACTTATGTTCGATGTCATTTTTTTTATTGGTTGCGCAGCCAGCATTTTATGTAATAATTTTATGTAATAATATCTCTGCAAGCAACAGACCATACAGAGAGTTGTATTGTTCAGTAATAGAAGTACCTTCATTCTCTCAGTTGTATTGCTGTCAGGTCCATTCCACTGAATAACAACCCTGCCAAGGTCCAACAAGAAAACATCTCCAAGGTAAAAACTGAGCCAGTTCAATTCCACCTACAGATAAAGGAAAATGAATTATGAGAAGAAAAATGTGTAAAAAGGAACATTGCGTGGTTAAACGACACCAACAAACATGCTGAAACATCTGTTTTTATAACTGAAGGTTGTAAGTTTAAATGATCCGTCTTCCCTTTTTTTGTTATTTCTACATTATTTTATTTATTGAGCTTAAATAATAAATACATATTTGTTTTATACCACTCTTTACTGTTTATATATATTTTATTTTTTATTTTGTATACAATAGACAAATACTATTTAAATTATGACAGGAAAGTGATTTGATAACTAAGCTGCCATCACATAATTACTAGTATTTAACAGCAGGCTCAGTCTCGACATGCTTTCTAATTGGGTGAAAAAGAACAACACGTCTAATACAGAGCTACTGTTAGAAATGTAACATATGCTTATTAATCCTGTATAGCCAATGGCCAGTCACTCTTCTTATGTATTCTGCTGATGATAATTTACAAGTAACTTTAAAAAGGAAAGCAGATTTTCCACATGCTTTTCCAAAATCTTTGTAGTGGTGCAGAACATTTATGGTGACTTCAGTATCTCTTTAATGCTCAATTGCACACTAATTTAATTTTAAAATTAAAGTTTTGTACTTGGGTGTAAATATCAGAATGATAATAGCCAGAGGAAGGAGGGGATCATTTATTGGTGGTTCAGTATGATTAATCCGGTAGGTGTTTGAACATATTCTACCTCTGTGGCTGTGACGTTTCTTTTGCCCTTGACATGCAGCAGCCTCTTCACATCATACGTGTTGGTCTCCACATGTTTCATACCAGATGCCACACCCCCTTTCTTGTAACTACGAAGAAGAACATATAGTAATATTAACAAATGATATAATGAATATTATTGGACATTTGTGTCAAAACAAAACAGAACTGTAACAACGTGCCATTTGTTATCTCTTCACTCCTCATTTCCTTTCCAATAAATAAACCCTCAACACTTGCAGCATCGACGCAGCCTTGTGGAGTCCATTAGACCCATAACAATAAGTGCACTCTAAACAGGAATATCCTTGTATTTGTCCCCAGCTACAGATCCTGCAGAAAGTCAGTGGATAGATTGAGAGTTAATATAAAATAAATACCTCTGGGCACCATAAAGAGCGCTTTATACCATTGTAATGCAGGAAGTAATAATGGATAGATACACCGGTAAAGACAAGTTGCACTGTTACCATAGTTACCAATGCTATTAGACATTTTAGGACAAGACTAAAAGGGCCGTGTTTTGGTGCATTAACAAACATTACTGGAAATCCATAAAGCAGACATGCAGTATAAGCTGTAGTGTTGAGTTTCTTTGATATGTGCATTTCTGCAAAGGAAGTTTTAGTGCAGAAGCAAATTATTTTGACATTAGGTGTCCTTAAACATTGTTTTTTTTTAAATCCAATAAAGGAGAAGTGGTTATATAATTAGCATCTCATTAACCTGTGCATCTTGAAAGGCTTTTATCTCTAAGTCCATGCTCGGCAGTTTATTCATCATTATCAAATTACTCTCCAATTCTGTATAGCCAAATGATTAACTAATTAATTGCAGGGAAGGTGATATAAATCATCTAAGACCAGGATAAAGCTTTTTCATTATTGAAGACTTGACATCCAGCTAAAGATGTCTTAGCAAGTGCTTTTCTTTTTTGTTTGTTATTTGTTGTATGGCTTGCACAGCTGCTGATAATATTTGTTACTTCACAAACATGTTTGATTTTTCCTAAACTATAGTGGTCTATTTTCTAGGGTGAAAGAAGACCTCCATCGCTTTCCTGCATCCCCCACCTCTCCCTTCATTGTACCATAGATAAAAAAAATTGCTCTCAGTCTCCAGATATCATGAAGTCAGATAAGATGAAAAACAAGATGTTCTCGAAATTACTGGAGTACACATCTGATGAGGTTATTAGTTTGTTGCATACTTCAGAAACATGTGAGGTTTTACTTAAAATGCAATGGTTAGTTTAATTTGTCATTAACCTCACTGTAAGTGCTCTTCATTGTGTGAAAGAGCATAAGATTGTATGTTAAAATGATCTAATTTTTAATGACACTAATAACAGCTAAAAAAAAAATCTAAAGTTTTACATGTGTTTACAAACACAGTCTGTCCTGCGTACTGGCAATTCATGATTAATAACAGACAGCTGAGCCCAAGATGAGGACTCTGATTAATAGCATTTTTTTCCTGAACTCAGAATGCACTGAAACGTTAACACCTAACTGAATTTGTTTAGGTGATTCTAGCATTTTATGATCTGCACAGATAGATTTGTTAAGGGTTAACTCTTTTCTTTTGCTCAGTACACAGAGCTGTAGCTGTGGGTCTGGCAGTGGGCAAAAGATTCTTACTGTGATGTGGTCCAAATTGTGCTGAATTAAGTGGCCTTTTAAGTGTGTGATCTAGTGCAGTGTAAAGCTAGGGTAGGGACATGCGTGATTGGAGGGGGTTTGCAGCTCACGTGATGGAAAAACTAGCTCCATTTAGTACTAGGCATTGCTCAAAATACTGTTGTGTGCAATAGCATCAAACATATTATAGGACCACAGTAGTCCTGGAACAACTTCACATGTAGGTGAAGTATGCAACAAACTAATAACATTAAGGTATGATAGCCATGAACATAAAAGCCTTTTTCAAGCAAATATTATTTTTAGCAAATTTTGGAGAGTGATTCTATTGTGACTTTCATTTAATCTATTACATTGTGGCGTTTTTTCATCACAACTTACTAGCGATCTTATCCATATCCAAGGTCCCTTACTTGTGACTAATACTGTTCGTTAAAAACAAAAGGCTCCTCCTGTTAAAGCAAAATGTAATATACTAAGGTAGTATTGTTATGTTTGCTCATTATCAATTAGTTGTTTTAAACATCATATTATAAATCTGCGACCTCAATGATCCAGTGGTTCATTATGACTGTATGATAACATGCCTGAAGTGCATCAAAATCATTAGAAATAGTGTAAACATGTAATTAAAATTAACATCCCTACAACTTGAAAACATTTTTCATAATTTTATTTTATCACCAATTTAAATGAATAAAATATTATTTATTAAAAATAAATAATTAATTTTGCTGACGCGACACTGGAGCCACAAATTCTGCTTTAATACACTTAAAAGCACACGTTTTAAACATTATATGCTTCTTTACATGAAAATGAGTGGTGAAAAAGGTAATAAAACATAATTTTAAAACTTTGGAATGACAGCTTTGCAAAAAAATTAGAAATATCTATTGACTCTATCACCCCAAAAGGAAGTTAAAAACTGCCTATAAATTGTACTAACTTTTTTGTTTCACTACAGCAAATCCTTCCTGAAATATTATGCTCATGTACAGCTCAGAGTACTTGATAAGGGTGGAAGAGAGTCCCGAATGCCAGATAACATTGCAGGTTTTTATTTTGGCCACTACAGAGACAGACAAGCAAATTGTAGTCCTAATTAGCACTTCAGAGAATCTAATTAATATGCACAAGCCACTCATCTGCATATAAATGAAGCAACAACATTTATCATTTCCCAGGATTGATTCACTTTAGAAAAAACAACATTAGGTCAGTTTTTCATGCTCTTTAAGAATAACAAAAACTTGAATTTCGGGCAACAGAGTCCATTTAAACCTAAATGCACCAGTTGAGTTATGTAGCTGTATGGAGAAATTAGATATTCTCTCTAAGATGTACCTGGCACAAACAAAAACTTTTCAGCTCTTTTATGTATGACACAAGGGGCCTCATTCAATTGCGATTTGGCCAATTGAATAGGGCTCTAAATAAGCACATAGCCTATTTTTTTTAAATAAGCTTTTAGTTAATGAAACTTCTATCCAAAAGCAAGATTTTCACTAACTAAAAACTACTTTTAAAAAATATGCTATGTGCTTATTTAGAGCCTTATTCAATTGGCCAAATCACAATTGAATGAGGCCCAAGATATGTAACATCAGCTCTCCCCCTGCTACTGTGCAAGAGGACATGAGTGCAGTTTGGTGTTTCATAGCAATATGTGACCCAGCTACTACATATGAAATAGTGAGCCAAGGGTTCCTCGATTAAATTGTGGGCTGAGGGGTGGTTTGTACTCAGTATAGCACAGAGTACTTTGGTAATATTACAGAATTACATTATATTGCAGTAGCTAAAGCTGTATTGGAGTCCTGTGGTTAGTATTCAGTACTTTCACTGCTGCAACCTGGTTCGATTCCAGTCAGTGAACCAAGAGATCTCGCCACCCTGAAGCCAAGCAGGATTGGACCTGGTCGGTACTTGTGTGGGAGACCCCCTAGGAATACCAGGATCTGTATGCTGGGCCCAGAGTAGAAGGAAAAGGCAACCCACACCAGTATCTCTGCCATGAAAACCAAGTGGATCAGCATGACCACAGAAATAAAGATGTGCCTGGTGTGTTACAGTCCATGAGGTCACAGAGAGTCAGACACGACTTAACAACACACAAAACAAAGCTATACTCACATAATTCCTTGTTTAAAGTAGCCTTTAAACGAATCAGATTCATAGTTCTGTGCCTCCCGATGCTGCACAGGACTACCCCCAAGGTAATCATCCAGCTGGATAGTGTATATGGCTGCTGAGCCTTGCTCATCCTGAGAGGAGTCCTTTCCGATCCAGTAGTGAATATCATAATGCAGGGAACTGCCAGATTTTCGTGTCTGAGGAAAAAGTTAATTGAAGAAGAATATAAATTAAAGGAGCACTGTACAACTCATACAAGAGATTTCCATTTCTTTATTTCATAACTGATTAGCACAAAAATCAGTATTCAAATAAAAAAAAATGGAAATGAAATACCATTTAGAATTTATACTTGAAATTGAAACTAGAGTTTTGGATTTCAGCAGATCTGTTTCTCTGTACGCCCTGTCAGATTTCCAGTGGTTGGGCGATTATCTGCCCTGGAACTGTCCTTATAATTGTCCTTATCTGCTTGCTTCATCCCGGCCAAACTTACAGCCTTATTAAATTGCGATTCAGCCAATTGAATAGGGCTCTATATTAGCACACAGTATATTTTTTTACAGAAGTTTTTAGTTAGTGAGCTTCTATCCAAAAGCAAAGTCTTAATTAACTAAAAACTTATGTAAAATAAAATATGCTATGTGCTTATACAGAGCCCTATTCAATTGGCCAAATCACAATTTAATAAGGCTGCTAGACTGGTTTAGTACAAATTTTAGGATAGCTTCCTGGGCAGATCTTGTTCCATTTACTTGAAAAGAAGCAGCAGGGGCTGGAGACAAGCAGCTCTGAAACACTAAACTTCAAGTGTAAGTTTTAAAAGCTAATTACTGCTAGTCAGTAAATAAACAAATGGAATAATATTGTAGTCATTTAAATGTAATATTTTTCACATTAATTATGCAAAGACAACATCATTACTTTATTATAAATGGCAGGAAAATGCAAACACAAATTGCTGACATGCAAGGTTACAACCTTTAATTTTCCAGGATATTATAACCTGATTAAGAGCTTTGCTGGCAATATATTTTGTGTCTGGTGGCCTTGAGACTCACCCAGTGTTCTCATTATCTGATTTAGTGTGTATTTATGGTTTATACTGATTTCATTTCCCATAGCTGCCTCATTCCTATTTCCCTAAATGAGCTCAATTCTGTGGGCCCTATTCTTTTGGCCAGATCGTAATGTTATACACACTTCAAGTTGCCACATATTCTATTAGATGCCCGCATCCTGATTGTGATCTGACTGACTAGACAAAGATGGAACTTAGGGCTAGCATCTCCATTGATTTTTGGACAGCTCACACATGATGAGTGCATACTGAAAGTTAAACCAAATCCATATTCTATTGGAACTTTACGTGTAGCTGGCAAATTAAGTTAGACCCGCAACTAGAAAAAGTATCAAATTCTGAAACAAATATTATGAGTAGTAAATAAAACTCACAAAGGGTTTTAACACCAGTTCTAATAGCTGTAGCAGCAAATAAACACACACTGCTGTACTTTAAAAGCATAGGAAAGCATGGAAAGACATTATAATTAATTGTAGAACAGTCTCAAACTCACACATTTTCTATTAAAAATATTATTTTTAACTGGTATTTATGTGTAATATTGTTCCTGGTACTTAAGGGGTTAACCCATATCATGAAACCCACATGGACTTAACCAGATGCTCTAATGCATTGTCTAGAGTGCTGGGGTGCTAGCCAGATTGGCAAACATTACTTATTGGCTCTCATTAATGCTTAGTCTCCAATTGCAGGTTACGTCTATATTTTATTTTTTACTGACGTCATGATGGCTGTGTCGAAGAAGTAAATTGTAGGATTGGTCAAATATTAAGAGCTCATATAATCACGCTCCCTGAAATCTTACGTACTTGCGGGTTGGAGATAATAGAATACGTCCAGAAATGTAAAGGAAAAAGCTCCTGCAGCCAAATTTGAAGTAATTTTGGTTTGAGGTAATTTACAGGCTTCTAATAGAATAGGGCTCTGTGCTTGTTGATGACTGAAATTGTACATAGGACCAGCCACACCAGAGAGACACTCCCTGTCCTGTTGTGATACTTACAGACAGTAGGAGGTAGCAGTCACCCTCGTAGAAGTTCCCATGGGCTTTCGGTGGTACCACCATCAGGTCCATTTTCTAAAGGGAGAAGGAACAGTGCAAAACTTAATACTACAAAAACATTTGTAGAAATGAATAGAGGTTTTTAAGATTTTTTTCAAAATGACTTATAGAATGTGTTAATTCTGCAGCTCCCCCTTATCATAGTCTGAAGAGAGTTATTAATGTGCTTGTTTATGTGCATGGTGTGAAAAAGCTTTTATCATGAGAGAGGGGGGATTTTAGCAATGGTGTCTTAAATATATTTGTGCGGCTGGTAACAAGTAAGAATCCAAGGCCCTCATTCAATTGCAATTTGGCCAATTGAATAGGGCTCTAAATAAGCACATAGCATATTTTTTTTAAATAACTTTTTAGTTAGTGAAAACCTTTCTTTTGGATAGATGCTTACTAACTAAAAACTTCTTTAAAAAAAATATGTTATAAAGTAACTATGACGGCATCAAAAAAGAGAGGATGATTAGCTACACCTGATTTGTTGAGATACTATAACGCAGCAAGACTAGCCCAGTTGACTAAATGGTATATTAAGGACTCCCCACCAGTTTGGGTCGAATTAGAGCAACAAGTACTTCAAGAACAAAATATTATACTGAGTCAGACACTAGGGCTTAGTGTACACTATGGGCCTCATTCAATTGCGATTCGGCCAATTGAATAGGGCTCTAAATAAGCACAGAGCATATTTTTTTTATGGAAGTTTTTAGTTAGTGAAGACCTTGCTTTTGGATATATGTTTACTAACTTAAAACTTCTTTAAAAAAATATGCTATGTGCTTATTTAGAGCCCTATTCAATTGGCCAAATGGCAATTGAATGAGGCCCTATGTGATTAACCTGCAACCATTACCAGTGTGTGTAAGTCACTCTATCACACTGTGGAAGCAGATTAATAAAAGAATCAGACTGTTAGAAGATGGTTCGTGGTTATCACCATTATGGTTACCCCATAAAGACCCATCAATTAATAAAAACTCCATATTAGCTTGGTGGGTTGAGAACCGAATTACAATTGTAGCAGATGTACTGCTGGATTGCCAACATTGGTCCCCGTCGGAATTCAGGACACATTATCAACTTCCACACAAAGAATGGCTTAACTTGATGTTGATTAACACTCTAAAACATATGTTGTGGGACTGTTCCAAAATTAAGCACATATGGTCTGCAACATACAATACACTGGAGACATTATGGGACAAAAATATTCCTCAAAAACCAGAGGAGGCGCTATTAGGGTTACCGATTCCAGGATTACCAAAAACAGCCCAGTTTCTATCTAACCAGATATTTTTAGCAGCCAGAAACATAATTGCTAAGCATTGGAAATTAACTATTCCAACATATGAAGAGGTGTTACGTAAAATCAATTTCATCCACTCAATGAGTGTCTTATCTGCAGAAATTGATGTGAGATACAGAAGGTGGGCCTCATGTTGGGACATTTGGATCCTGAGAGCCGACAGGTGAGGTTGGTAAGATCCTATTTCGTTAAATGGGCTATTCTCCCCCTCCCCTTTTTTTTTTTCCCCCTCCTTTTCTTTCTCTCTCTCTTTCTGTACTTTTCTCTGTTTTATTTTATTTATTTATTCATTTAGTTATTGATTTATTTTATTCTTTGGTTATTATTAAAACTATCTCGGATACACTTTAAGTGAACATAGACAACTTAACTATAATATAAAAAATAATTGAGAAAAGTTTGAAGAAAAAATGTTTATGACAATCCATACCATATAACCGTAATATGTTTTGTCTTGCTTCTAGGTTGGCTGTTTCGTTTTGTTTGTTTTTTTTCTTCAAAGTTTACCCTGCGATGGTATAATTATCTTTTCTCACAATAAAAATTATTTTAAAAAAATATATATATATATGTTATATGCTTATTTAGAGCCCTATTCAATTGGCCAAATTGCAATTGAATGAGGGCCCAAGACTTTAGAGCACATGTAATTTATGTCTAAATTACATCTTGTATTGTTTACAACATACTGTTTTAATTGTATGATAGACAGGAGTAGTGTTTAGGCATCCCAGGTTACTGCTAGGGTGCCAGGCTTAAAGGAGGATCAGCCTGGCTCTGAACATCATCATCTTAGCGACCACTGATGGACAAAGGACATTTAGGGTGCTCTTTATGTGGTCAAGAAAACACTTACTAACATTAAACTGCTTCTTGGACTAATTTGTAGTCTCCCCTCCCCTCAATGGGTGCCACATGAATAGAGGGCATTAGTTTAATCTTCTTACCTGCATTCCCATCTAGTCTTGGATCAGGCCTAATCATAAAACATATTTGTAAGAGTACATATTCATTTTAACCCAGAGGCCATATGCAGCACTCAGAGGCTTCCCATGTAGCTCACAACATGTTCTCTGCAGTGGTAAAGCATGGCTCTCTTCCACAGCACGGTCCATTTTCCTCCACCATGACTGACAATATCAATCTTGTCCCACAGAACACTTCACCTCACTGCCTATTACTCTCTTCACCGTTAACAAGCCCTCTCTCACACACTCATGCAATGATTTTACCATTTTTGCAAAGTATTTAACAAAAGGTTAAACAGATTGAGCCTCGATCCATTGGCGGGACCACAAGTCCCGACTCGAAAGACAAAATCGTAACCCATGCCATCGTATGCAGCATTTCCGGGCCTGAACATGATCAATTAAGCAAGCTCGTAACTCACTAGTCAGAAACAGCCAATAGAAATGGAGCCCGTCACAATTACAGCGTTAAGACAATCATGTCAATCAAATGGCGATTTAGTCTCCAATATACGCCAGCAGGATGCCCACATTACCCCACGATGCAGGGGTCCCAAGCAGGACCTCCGCAAGGTCCCCACATTAACCCTTGCTGCAGCACACAAACAGTTAACCCCAGCCATGGGGGGGGGGGCTGCACGTAACATTAACCCCGCCGTCATGCTGCGGTGTCCCCATCGGAACCCCCACAGGGTCCCTACATTAACCCTTGCTGCGCGGGTCCCGATCTTGACCCCCGCAGCATTTAAAATAAAAAGATCCCACCTCGTGTGTCCTTAAAGGACATTAAAGGTCCTTAAAGGAAACATGGAACACAAATAGTTAACCCCTTATGGGACAATAATTATCCCTGAAATTAACACTATAAGTGCCATGAGGGTCCTCCAGGACCCTCATGACACTAAGTCTAATCACTACCCTACACTACACTATTAGCCACCCCAATAAACTAATAAATCAAAATTAACCCCCTCTAAGTAATTAACACCCTTCTAAGTAATTAATCCCCCTCTAGGTAATTAACCCCCTCTAAGTAATTAACCCTTTTAACCCTTACCATACCTAATTAACGCTATCACTAACTACTTAACCCTAACTAGACCCAGTTATCCCTATCTAGTTCTATTTAACCCTAACTGTACCCAATAACCCCTAAATGTACCTAATTACCCCTAACTGTACCCAATAAACCCTAACTGTACCCAATTACCCATAACTGTACCTTATTACCCCTAACTGGACCAAATTACCCCTAACTGTACCCAATAAACCTATACCCTTGTCCTACGCTATTAACCCCAACCCTACATTATTAACCCCTATCCTACCCTATTAACCCCGACCCTACATTATTAACCCCTATCCTATCCCATTAACCCCTACCCTACCCTATTCACCCCTACCAAACCCTATTAACCCCTATCCTACCCTAGTAACCCCTGTCCTACCCTATTAACCCCTACCCTACCCTATGAACCCATATTCTACCCTATTAACCCCTGATCTACATTATTAACCCATCCCCTAACAAATTAACCCCCTATCCTATCCTATTAACCCCTATCCTATCCTATTAACTCCTACCTTATTTACCCCCCATCCTATCCTATTAACCCCCCTCTACCCTACCCTATTAATCCCTACACTACTTACCTAACCCCCTAATAAAATCCCTAACCCCCCACTAAGTACGTACAAAAAATAACATATTACAGAAAATAAAAACCCCACTAAGTACAAAAAACAACTACTAATGACATGAAAATAAAAAAGCATTATAGAAAAATAAAAAAAATTACACATAAAATAAAAAAGATTATAGAAGATAAAAACCACTATTAAAATAAAAAATACTTAAAAGCTGGCCAAAATGCCCTCTAGTGGTGATCCCTGATGCGCTGGTCTTCACTCCTTTGGGCCAGGAAAGGCCCCTCCATCCCGACGTCCTATAAAAAAAACACAAATAAATAAAAAAGACTTTCAACCTGTAAAAAATAAATGGTTAATGAGTCTACTGACCTGGCCAAAATGCCCCTCCAGCGGTGATCCCTGATGCCCTGGTCTTCACTCTACTGGTCCAGGAAATGCACCTCCATCAAAATTCTGATGTTCTATAGTAAAAAATACTGCTACTAAACAGAGCACTTCCTTTGATTAGCTTCCTGACACAAATGAATGATACCTCGCATGCTCCGATCTAAAAAAAAATAGAGCGTTCTGATTGTCTGACATCACTGTCAATCAGATGTCAGCCAATCAGAACGCGCAAATACTTTCAGCCAATCTGAATGAGATACAGGGGTGTATCCCATTCTGATTGGCTGAAAGTATTTACACGTTTTGATTGGCTAAAATCACTGTCAATCAGATGTCAGCCAATCAGAATGTGCAAATGCTTTCAGCCAATCAGAATGGGATACACCCCTGTATCCCATTCTGATTGGCTGAAAGCAATTGCGCGTTCTGACTGGCTAAAATCACTGTCAAGGAGATCTCAGCCGATCAGAATGTGCAACCTTCATTTGCGACGGGCAGCTCCTCAAGGGTGGAGCTCTTTTTAGTAGCAATATTTTTTTTATAGAAAGACAGGATTTTGTTGGAGTTGCCTTTCCTTGACCAGAAGAGTGAAGACCAGGGCATCGGGGATCACTGATGGGGGGAGGGGGGTCATTTTGGCCTGGTCAGTAGACTCATTAACCCTTTCTTTTTTACAGGTTGTAAGTCTTTTTTTATTTTAATAGTGTTTTTTTTCATAGGATGTCGGGATGGATGGGCCTTTCCTGGCCCAGGAGAGTGAAGACCAAGGCATCGGGGATCACCGTTGGAGGGGCATTTTGGCCAGTAGACTCATTACCACTTTCTTTATTACAGATTGTAAGTCTTTTTCATTTTAATAGTGGTTTTTATTTTCTGTAATCTTTTATATTTTATGTGTAAGTCTTTTTTTATTTTTCTGTAATGCTTTTTATTTTCATGTAATTGGTATTTACTTTTTTTTGTAGTTAGTGGGTTTTTTATTTTCTGTAATGTGGGTGTTTTTATTTTTTGTACTTAGTGGGGTGTTAGGGATTGTATAAGGGGGTTAGGTAGGTTGTGTAGGGGTTAATAGGATAGGGTAGAGGGGGTTAATAGGATAGGATATGGGTTAAAAGGGTAGATGTTAATAGGGTACGATAGCGGTTAATAGGGTAGGATAGGGGTTAACAATTTAGGGTAGGGGTTAAAGGGTTGGGCATGGGTTAATAGGGTAGAATAGGGGTTAATAATGTAGGGTAGGGGTTAATCTGGTGGGATAGGGGTAAATAATGTAGAGTAGGGGTTAATAGGGGTTAATAGGGTGGCATAGGGGTTAATAATGTAGGGTAGGGGTTAATAGGGTAGGGGTTAATACTGTAGGGTAGGGATTCATAGGGTAGGGGTTAATTATGTAGGGTAGTAGTGATTTGGGTAGGGTAGGGTTTAATAATGTGGGATAGGGGTTAATAATGTAGGGTAGGGGTTAATAGGGTAGGGTTAATAATGTAGGGTAGGGGTTAATAGGGTCAGAGAGGGGTTAATAGGGTAGGGATTAATAATGTAGGGTAGAATAGGGGTTCATAGGGTAGGGTAAGGGTTATTGATGTAGGGTAGTAGTGATTCGGGTAGGGTAGGGTTCTAATAGGATAGGGTAGGGGTTACAAGGGTAGGATAGCGGTTAATAATGTAGGGTAGGGGTTAATACAGTAGGGTTTTTTGGGGTACAGTTAGCGGTAATTAGGTACAGTTAGGGTTTCTTGGCTACAGTTAGAGTTTATTGGGTACAGTTAAGGGTAATTAGGTACAGTTGGGGTAATTAGGTACAGTTAGGGTTTATTGGGTAAGTTAGGGGTAATTAGGTACAGTTAGGGGTAATTAGGTACAGTTAGGGTTTATTGGGTACAGTTATGGGTAATTAGGTACAGTTAGGGGTAATTGGGTACAGTTAGGGGTAATTTGTTACCGTTAGGGCTAATTGGGTCCAGATAGGGTTTATTTGGTACAGTTAGGGGTAATTAGGTACAGTCAGGGTAGTGCTTAGACTTAGTGTCATGAGGGTCCTGGATTACCCTCATGGCACTTATGTCTGGGTTAATTATTGTCCCGTAAGGGGTTAATCCCTATACAGACCCCCATGAGTGATTTCCCGCCTCAAGTACTTAAAGGACCCAGCAGCATAGGAAGGGTTAATGTTAGGTTCTGCCGGGCCCTTTAAAAGGGAGCAAACGTAAGGGCTTTTAAAGCCCTTGCGAGTCCTCCTTGGTACCCTTAAATTGTGGTTTGACTTTTGCCATTTACAGCCTTGGCGGATGGCTTACCGAGGGGGAATCGGAGCAGTTGAATAGCGATTTGCGATTTTAGCGTTTCGAAGTCTTGCGGCTGTGAAAGTTCAAAGGCTAGAAGGGGGATTAACTTGCGATTTTAGAAATCGCAATGAACCGTAGCCCAGAGTTCGTAACTCGGTCGAAGCCCGCAAACTGATGCCAATTTAATAGCAAAATAACTTGCGGGCTCCATTTCCGAGCCCCGATCTCCTGAAAGCCTCAATTAAATGAGGCTCATTGTGTGGATGCTTTGGGGATTCAAGTGTGTCAGTTTTACAAGTCGAGAAAGTTGCTGACCACTGCCTGAGCTATAACAGGGAGGTGCCACTTCTTTGCTTTTCTTTTCTTGTGCATTGAGGCGAATTTGTGTCTCTGTAGTGTTGTGTTTGGAATAGTAGTGGCTTTGAGTGGCAAAGGTGGTGTAGGAATATTTGGTGTTGGTGTACACATTTTTAACTATGGTTATACCAGGCAGAAGAAATTGATTTTGCCCCACTGCTTTAAAGGGTTTTGTGATCAATGGCTTTGAAAACTTTATTGTTGTCTTTCCTACCAATTCCTACAATATCTGTCACAGTCCTCCAAGTGATTTTAATCATGGAGTATTACTTATTTATGGAAAAAATGAGAACTCAGCGTTAAAGCCCATCAATCATTTTATAAATAGCTCCTGTGTTCAACAGGTCACTTTAAGTGCACTTTAATATATTGACTTCAGATTCCATATACAGAAAAGGTTATACAATACCATGAGTTCTGCTGACATCAGCTATTACATGGGCTAAAAGTTTATTATTATCTGTTCAAGTGAAAGACAAGATAACCAGGTACAAATGTATCAATTTGGCTTATTAACACTTAATTATTTCCAAATTGGTTGTTTAATAATAACAAAATCAGGTACACTTGTATCACTAGCTATGATCAAAATATCATCAGGATATCATTTTACCCTCACCTCTTGCTTCACTGTCACCTAGGTATATGAAGAGTAACACTTAATTATCACAATCAGAAATACTTCTCTTTCTAATCCTTACCTCCTACCAAACCCATGCTCTTACACGTATGTACTGATCCCACCCACATCTATGCACTAACCAGCACAACTCATATAAATAAAACTCATACAATGATGTACTAACCAACACAACTTACACAAATATGCAGTAACCAACCCGACCCAACACACAAGCGTGTACTAACCAACACAACTCATACAAATACAATCATACAACTATGCACTAACCAACACAATGTACACAATCATGCACTAACCAACCCAACACAGGAACATGCAATGATCAACACAACTTACACAAGCCTGCCGTAATCCACACAATTAATACAATTAAAACTCATACAAGTAAGTGCTAACCAACACAACTTATACAAACATGCACTAGCCAATACAACAAACACGAGCATGCACTATACACACAACTTACACAAGCATGCACTTTATCTCATAAAATCATGCACTAGCCATCAAAATAGACATAAGCGACCCAATTAACACAAGCATGTACTAACCACTTTATTCTATTCTACTTTGTAAATAGCGATACAGAAAATGTTGAGTAATAAATAATAATAACCAACCCTAAACACACATGCAACATTATACATCAACTTTAACTGAACAAACACACACACCCACCCTCTACACAAATTGCTACATACTAGCCTCTGTCAAGCTAACACGCCATTCATAAACCTCTGTAAAATGAGATGTATAATAAAAAAAAATTACAATAGGCAAATGTTTGCTTTACTGTGTTTGTTAAAGGAAGCATGCTACTTTATTAAAATATTTACAGAATTGCCCCCACATTCATGAATGGCCAACCACAGAAGAGGAAGAAAAAAAGTTCACATTTGTGAGCAAGAATATACTTTATTTAAACTATTTGTGTGTACCCATATAGCATGGACATAAAATACAGTGTATTGCTCTTGGCTAAACCAAAAGAAAGCCATCATGTTGTGATATAAACTGTATCAAGAGCAGTGATTGATCCGGACATAGTAAAAACTGCATTGGACTGTGCAATGAGGAGACAGATTCATTAAAGATCCATTCTTGGGCTCATACAACATTATTTAATTTGTTCATTTAACTGATTAGCAATAACATCAACATATATTTAAAAAAATAAGGTCCCTTTACTTACCCCTTTACTTGCAATTATGAGTGCTGTAGCAGCATAGTATATCCTACCTAGCTATGTTAATCCCCCATCCCATAAACATTGTGAGAGAACTGCTACGAGTGACTGCTACAAGTGAACTGCATGACAAAATCGAAAAGCATGGTATAAATCTCCATTGGTTTTTGCACTGAATAAATTATTAGTGACTCTGTTAAACTTTGACACTCAAACCTTATGCTAATAAGAATTTAGGGTTCATTTGCAAACTAGGGCAAGGCCCTAACTACAAAAAAATGAAGAAAATATTGCGTTTATGAAAGACCACTTGCAAGTAGTTTTAAAATCTTTGCTGAGTGCCGCAGCTGTTAAAATGACAGTACAGCACCAAAATAAAAAATAAAAAAAAATTTCAGCATTCTTTGACACTTAACAGTGTGATATCAATATATGTGTAATTAAAAAATATGATATGTTATTATTATGCCCGTTTTATTATACAACATCCAGGGTAACACACAACCCAGTACTCAAGGGGTTAATACACGTGACAAAATCATGTTGCATAGGAACAAGTGCTCTAATGCATTGTCTATAAATGTATACTATATAAACACAAAATAAACACAAATTTATCTATTGAAGCTATAAATACAATTTACACATCTTTTTAATATCAAAAAGGTCTTGGCCTCTAAACGGGACACAAAAATATTTAGACAGCCTCCCAGAAAATTCCTCTCCTACCCCCTGAACACCTTATAGGACATGGAGAGGCATCTAGACCTTGAAACATTAAATTTCATACATACGTTTTAAAAGCTACATTGAACATATTTTCTTCAAATGTGGATTATATTGATAATCAGGAAATAAACAAACAAAACTTGATAGTATGGGAACTTCAGTGACCCTTTAAAGAAAGATGACAATGGCTTTGGAACTGAGCCTGTACCTGGGAAACTGTGGCTTAGGCAAAACTCACCTTGAACTGATCAAGTCTCCACACAAGGAAGCACAAAGGTAGTCAACCAAAGCTATCAAGAAGTTCAATTTACGTTATTTCCATGTTTCTATTTAAATTGGAGCTCATCTGGAGTGAGAACACAATAGTTTCAATCCAAAATAAGTTTATTATTAAAATTATGTAAAGTAATATTGAAGTTTTAGCTTCCCAACATCACAACAATACCAATTTAAAGTTATTTTAAGTGGTTTTATTAATTTGTGCATTAATGTAATAATACTTTGAAGAGCTCTTTTGCTTTTTACAACCAGTGTATTTTTATGAGCAATATGGTATCCAAACAATGCCTTACCTCAATCCTCCATATGATCAGCCCTGGTGTTTTGGTCACAACTTTAAATGCTGCGCTCAGTGACATGGCTGCAAGCACCTTTATTACAGCCAAGAAGGATGTGCCTGGGAAAACAAATATAGTCATTTTATTATACAGTTTTATAGTATTTGGTTTCATGTTTATTTGCTGTATATATCTTTTGTGAACAAGAATAGTTGAAATTAATGAATTAATTATTTGTACTAACCCATCCTTATATACACTAATTGGACTTGCTATAGATACTGTGAGGCAAAGCAATATATGGCTAAATATGCACCTAAATGGGAACTGCACATTTTCTAATAGCAGTCATCCATCTCCATAGATTCTCATATAGGCAGACGCTCAGACCCTTTCTTCCAGACCTCTACTGCATTATTAAATGAATCATATCTAAACTGCAACCAAAATGCTTCAATAAACTGTGTTTATTGTTACATGTTGTTCTTTTTCTCAATTCCCTTATACATGCAAACGTCCTTCCTGTGCCCTTCTGATTGCTAGTATATTGATTTTGTTTTGTGCATCCAGAAGGAATGATTGATTATGAACCTTGACTTCATTTTAATTAAGATATTCAGATCTTGATGAATTTTTTGCAAATAATCGACTACCCCGACAATGGTTCATTGGCCATTAATGCTAGGACCCCAAATAAAAGCTGGGGGAGGTGAAGCATTGTAGGCGTTTGGCGCCAATTTCCTCCAGTCCGCCCCCAGCTAGCCATGAGAGCAGATGCCCACCCATTCCTAGAGTATTGTTGTTAACGTGATGTATATGTTGTACTGTAAAAAAAAAAAAAAAAAAAAAAGAAAAGCTGTGGATTAAGTTGTTATTGTCTGAGGTACTCGTTGTGGTGGATGTATCATTGAAGTGTATATTATATGGTATCAAAAGTTTATTTATATTGTCACAGCGGCGGGTGGTGAGGGGAGTCGCTGGGTCACTGGTAAAATGGGGGAGATCCTACCCTACGGTGGTACGGATGTTCCAACACGGGAGGCCCTGGATGAGGCTTCAGGGCGTAGGGTGTCTTGTCTCTGTCCAGGCTCCTCCCCTCGGGGTTATGTTTATTTATTTATCGTTATGGTTATTACGTCATGTTGTGTTTACCAATAAACGCTGTGGCCAGTTATCTCCCAAGAAATGGTCTGTGTCTAATTTCATATTTAATGGCTGATGGGGTATAAATTCTTATATGCACATACCAACTGGGCCTTGCTTAGGTCATGGCACGCCGAGCTCCTGATTTAATCAAGTTTGATTAGGAGGGGTATATTGAAAGTGTAAGTAAGCCCTAACGAGTGAGAGCTTAAGCCTTAAACCTCTCACTGCTCTTTCCACAGGTCTAGCTGAATTAAAGTAGCAATTGCATGTTTTAGGGGGGAACAGAATTCACTTGAACCTTAAATGTGTTCACATCAGAATATGATGGCAGCCAGATGGACCCTGGCATGAAAAAGCTTGAGATTCTTGATCCGAGTTGAATAAGACAGATAAAAAAAGCAATTGGTCAACAGTGACCCAGTCATAAAGCAGGATCTAAGAAGATCTTAATTTACTTTAAGAAAAAATTCTCATGGATCGGCAGAATTTGTGCAGCAAAATTCACCATCCAGCTGTCATGCCCAGAAGGCATGCCCACTGAACATTTGAGACTTGGCTAAGGAATATGACATGATGTTGCTATGGGCTGACTACCTAAGTTGGGCACTGAGGTAACCATGAATTCACAACCTAGAGGAATTCCTGTAAGACAAAGGCAGGTGGTCAAATTTGGGTTGGGACACCAGCCATATCCACTTAAAGGTTCCTGGATTATACTAGGTGGATCTGTTTACCTTTATGTGCTTTGTTTTATTATGAAGTGTTTGCAAGTGCTTTTTTTTCACTGCCTAAAATTACACAAATAGTCATTGTATGGCATATACAGAGACAGGCTATGTAGGGCTGGATGTGCAGTGTGGTGTCCTAGCCTATCAGGGACCATGTCTCAGATGCATGTTGCAGAATCTTGCTGAGAGATTCTCATTAAATGGTTAGTATGAGACACAGCACTCCAAGTACAGCAGAGTTTGTGTCTTCATACGCTGCAGTGGGCAGACCTAAGCAGGTAATATGTGTTTGATTTTAGGCAGTAAAATAGAGCTTATACTATAAGACACTGCATACCCTGTATTTAAAAGTACAATGGCTTCAGGAGCTGCCAAGGGGAAGACCAATTAAGAATTCTTTGTAAGATTTTAGGCAGAAGGAAACAGAGCTTTTTTAGCCCTTCTTAATAAAATAAAGTACATAAAAGTAAATAGATACAAAGGTATATTATATACCTAGTAAAACACAGAAACCTTCCATATCCCTCTAAGACATTTAAAATCACAGATCATATCTATAACAATCTAGCAAAAGGATTCCCCGACATTTCTCAACCTTTTTAATAAACTGTTTAAAGGACCACAGTAGTTCAGGTAAAAGTTTTGAGTCATCCTCACATAATATTCAGGTATTTTCTCAGAACCATGTGTGACAGCATTGTTCCTGGTGTATATCTTGCCATGGTAGATAGTAAAGCATGAAGAGACTAATATGTCCCCATAACAGACAATACCACATTGGAAACAGGTAGAACGTGCAGTAGATGTTTCAATTTACCTAAAGCATAGGAGATGTACCCTTGAAAACATGCAATGCTGAACAGTTGCCCTATGGAAGTGGGACCCAATATTTCCCAAAGGACCACATGAAAAGTCCAGAGAGGCTTGTAGACCACTTGAATGTTGCAGACTGGCCATGCAGACCATTAAATGATTATTCTGTTTATTGTTTATCAATTAGAATGTCTTGTTCTACATTAGATGATAGCATGCACACTAACAAACAATAAAATTAAATATGTAAAGGATACTCTGTTTTAATATTGTTGCACTGTCAGGTACTTTACTAGGTTAGTGCTAGCAGTTTTTGCCTATGCAGTTGTGTACTCAGAGGGATGGTAATCTTTCAGTTCTGTAAATATACAATGTCTTTAACTTTGTATAAGTCAGCATGCCTGAGCAAATAATTACCTGCTCTCACTTTTATGATTGTTTACTAAGCTAGAGATCATTCCTGTTTCATACACACCAAAAAGAAAAAAGTATTTAATTTTTTTTTTTTTTAAATGTATGCTATAAAACTGTGGTAACCCTTTAGATATAAATATCTAATCATGTATACTTAGATGTCCTAACATCTCTGACCAGGAATGTTACATGATCTGACACTTCCGTTTCTGAGGCACTATACGACTTCTACATCAGTCTATGATACATAAGGCAGTAATGATTTCCAGTAAATAAAATGATGCAATCTCACAGTCTCTTCAGCTAATAACCTCTAGGTAATATGAATGCATTTCCTTCCCTGCTCCTCTACTTAGTGCACTAGAAGAGATTGTCTAGTGATAAAGCTTTACAGCTCTCCATAAGTGTATTATTATAATGTTGTCATTATCTCTCTCTGCTTGTGTGCTCTCAGCAGTACCTCTTAATCTTTTTGATCTGAGGCCCGGCTCATTACTTTCCTTTCCTCAGGAAGACCACCTTTGAGATCCAGAACATTTTGAACTGGGTGATAGTACATCTGACACACTAAATTTCTGTTTAGTTTTCTTACTGATCTGAAAAGAGTACATCTTAAGTAAAACATAACTGTTTAATTAATCTGCCTACAACTGTGAAAAATGGTAGAGGTATGGTTAAAGAGTTAAAATTGCCTCATCCCTCTTTGTCCCTGAGAACAGACATATAATGTCTCAGGCACTGGGTGTTGCATTGCTTTACAGGAAACACTCTCTGATACCAGCTTGTTCACTGTCTGCAATAACTGTCTGCAGTAACTTGCCCGTCATAAATAACAGTATGAGAGAATGTTATATTGATTTGTCTGTCATGTGTCTCTCTCTGTGCTGTCTCTTTCTCTGTGTTATGTGGCAAGTATGCTGTCTCTCACTCCTGTTGTCTGTCTCTGTGTTGTGTCTCTCTATCTGTGCTGTGTCCCTCTCTGAGGTTGTAATGGCAACTGATATGCCACTTGCATTGCTGTGTGGAGTGTGGCAGTCCTTGCTGTGTTGTGTGGCGGGTTCTCTCTCACTCTCCATGCTGTCTATCTCTTTCTCTCTTTCTGTGCTGTCTGTCTGTCTCTCTCCCAGTGTTCAGTCTTTTTGTGTGTTGGTCTGTCTGTGTTCTGTCTCTCTCCCTCTCTGAGGTGTGTTATGGCTGTTAAGGCTGTTTGCCTCTCTTTCCTCTTTCTCTCTTTGCT
Organism: Discoglossus pictus; assembly: GCA_027410445.1. Classification (NCBI taxonomy): domain Eukaryota; kingdom Metazoa; phylum Chordata; class Amphibia; order Anura; family Alytidae; genus Discoglossus; species Discoglossus pictus. The sequence continues at coordinate 385,619,886 of CM050164.1, forward strand.
GTCTGTCTCTCTCTGTTCTCTCTATTTCTAGGTGACCTGTCTCTCTCTTTGCTGTATATATGTCTCTGTGTGCTGTCTGTCTCTCTGTGTTATCTCTCTCTCTCTCTCTGCTGTCTATCTCTTGCTATCTGTTCTGTCTCTCTCTGTACTCTCTCTCCCTCTTTGCTGTCTCTCTCTCCCTCTCTCTTTGCTGCCTATCCCTATCTGTGCTGTCTCTCTCTCTGTACTGTCTCTCTTTTTGCTGTCTCTGTGTGTGTGTGTGTGTGTGCTGTCTCTCTCTCTTTGCTGTCTGTCTCTCTCTGTCCTCTCTATTTCTAGGTGATCTGTCTCTCTCTTTGCTGTCTGTCTCTCTCTGTTCTCTCTATTTCTAGGTGACCTGTCTCTCTCTTTGCTGTATATATGTCTCTGTGTGCTGTCTGTCTGTCTCTCTCTCTGTGTTATCTCTCTCTCTCTCTCTCTTTGCGGTCTATTTCTTGATATCTGTTCTGTCTCTCTCTCTGTACTCTCTCTCTCTTTTTGCTGTCTCTCTCTCCCTCTCTCTTTGCTGCCTATCTCTATCTGTGCTGTCTCTCTCTCTGTACTGTCTCTCTTTTTGCTGTCTATCTGTGTGTGTGTGTGTGTGTGTGTGTGTGCTGTCTCTCTCTCTTTGCTGTCTGTCTCTTTCTGTCCTCTCTATTTCTAGGTGATCTGTCTCTCTCTTTGCTGTAAATCTGTCTCTGTGTGCTGTCTTGCTGTCTATCTCTTGCTATCTGTGCTGTCTCTCTCTGTACTGTCTATCTCTCTCTCTGTGTGCTGTCTCTCACTCTGTGCGGTCTGTCTCTTTGCGTGCTGTGTCTCTCTGTGCTGTCTCTGAGGTGCATAATGGTTGCTGTTATAAAGCCTTCAGGCCCCTGGATGACATAATGGCCCGCCCCTCTGTTACATCATGGTCATGCCCCCTCAATGATGTCAGCGTTACCGACAACTGTTATTTATTATAGTAGATGATGGAAAACATACATTCTAAGAAAATCGTGTGTAACTTCAGTTCTAAAATGCTTTGTGCTCAAAATAATTTAAATAATGTTATGGGTGCAATATACAATGTAATACTCTATAAAGGCAAAATGAAAAATAAGAATAAAAATGGCATATCAAAAGTGGATTGATTCTCATGTCTATTATATGGTTGAGACAGTTTGTTACAAGTGGTTTCACTTGAAGTGTTCCCAAATTCTTAAATGGGTTGTATATTCCTGTACGTCTTAGACCCAGAACAAAATGGTTAAACATGTGGGTCAAATAGGAACAGAGAGCAGACTCATGACTTTCATGGTAAAAAGGAGGCCAACGCACGTTGTGGGTGTAAAATGGTATTATGCTGTTGAACTACAGCACCAGACAAGTTGGAAGTCTCTGAGGGTTGTTCTCAGCCCATGTGTTTGTTACCTACAACCATTTTTTTAAATAAACTTGATTACATGTGCCACAATGTACATGGATGTACACGGATGATCCACCAGTTTTCAAGCACACTCTAAAGCTTGTGAATCACAAATTCCAGCTCCTAACCACACGCCAATATTGCTAATAAACGTTGGAATAACATTTCCAGAACACATCTTTCTAAATGGCATTGTTACCAGAAGCTCCAACCCACAAGCTATGGAAAGCTTTTAAGCACGGGCCTCAAATTCTTGTGCATAATTTACAAAAAATATTCTGTGCTGCCTCTAGACTGTGCAGAGTGTGTGGGACTTTTAGGGCTATTAACCATTTGCCGAAACAGCTAACAATGTGAAATGTAGTAACAGAAACTGAAGCAAGGAATTGATCTAAACATATAAAATAGAAGTACCATAATGCAATGTATAAAAACACAACATTAAAGGGATATGTAAGTGTGCTGGTTCTCAAATGTTTCCTGATAAACAGTAGAAGAATATGTATTACATTGAAAAGTTGAATGTACTTACATATTTATATGCTATATACTGATATGTGGATGTGCACACCCCTAGGAAGCTTACATAAAGTGTACCCTGCAGGGTACAGTGTGTGATCTCATGAGGAAATGATGGTTGGTCGGGTCACAGCAGAAATTACCCATAAGGAGACAGGAAGAGAGAAAAAAACAGACAGCAACTGCCAGATTGTGATACAAATGTTTCAGTCTTTACTTCCTCCTGATTGGTCAAAAAAAATTCAAATTGTATACCAGTTTAGCCTGGTTTGAAGGGTATTAAGCCTAAGTTTCAACTGACAGAAATTAAAAGATATTTTGCTAACTTCAAGGTAAGTGTTAAATGCTTATTTTGGTATTTTTTCATGCAAGAACATTTTTCATACACTACTAATTCTCCTCTATCAGATGCACTCATAATCCAGTTCACTTACATATCGCTTTAAGAGAAAAATACACAGTATGTATGTATCAGAATCTCTTTACCACAGTATACGTAACTCACAGAGTGCATGTCAGAAAGAGAGTGAGAGAGAAAGAGACCCATATGGCTGACAGCTCATGCTTAAAGGGCACATGCATTTTAGTTAGGAGTTGCAGAGCATCGGACTACCTCTCTGAGCTGCTGTATATATAATGATGCTGCAACCACCGAGCACTGGGACCTGTTGTGCAGTCTTTTTACATGTATTCTTAGTTATGCAAAGCGATCACTCAAAGGTAAATATATGTTGTGAGTCTCAGAGGTGTAAATTCAAATCCCTACTACTGTTTTAAACGTTTTATTGAGTTTATGGAATAACACAAACAGAGAACAGGTATAAACTGTAAGAAGTGAGAAGAAAATCATCTCCTGCTACACACCCTCAGAGAATCATTATTTCCACCACTTGCACAGAATTGCAGAACATCACTTCTCTCTAGTAGGCCTGGTGCATGATAAATGTGATAATATGTTTATACTACACCTGGTTATAACAGATGTGAGACACATATAAAGCACTCATTTATGGGCCATGCAGCTGCTTGTCTAACCTAGAGGCTGACTGACTCAACCCAAAACAAGACTGACCACTAGAAGCAGCTCACTGGCTGTGTGACCAAGACACCAACCACATTACCTATGCAACTGCATGTGGGGGAGCTTCAGAGCCAATACCAGCAATACATAATATTCTCTTCAGCAAGTGTACAGTTATTTGGATGATTTCCTCGTCCCTTTAAAATTAGCAGCAAAGGTATATACAGTATATCGATAGATACTATCCATACTCACTCACACACCTGTGAACCTGGCAGTGAATGAGTGCATTAGCGAGTGTCATAATTGGTGTGTCGTGTTGTTTGCGTTGCAACGTAAAGTTTGCGAGGGTCGCAGTTGCTGGCATGGAGCGCCTTCGGCGATCCATGCCAGCAACTGAGGCCCTTGCCAACTGCCCTCGCTTTGTGAGGGCCTTGGCTCGCTGTGCGAGCTCGCAAACGTTAGCAACAACTCGCATGCTCACAACGATATATGTGATTCATAGTAAGCCATGTAAGGCTTGGCCTACTCAGGTTGCACTATGAATTCTACATAGGCCATATTTTTGTATCATACCCATAGATCTGCACAATTAATGATACCTCTCAACCCACTTCTAAATTCCACTTGTTTAGCCTTTTCATCAATGTCTCAGCAAACATTTCCTTGAAATGTAATGTTTTGTCTTCAAGTGGTTTGCAAGAATGATGTAATTCACACCTATTATCACAAACTTACCATTGAAATTGTGCAGCATTTCCACAAATGTAAACAATATGTATCATATCTATATTTGTAGTCATGGGCCAGTTCTTAAAAATAAAGGATAATAATAATATTAATAATAAAGACAGATACTGCTTGAGTAAAAATACCTTTATTCTATTACACATCAGGCACCTTTCTGTGTTTACTACTGACTTGCACCTCTGTGACATCTATTGGTTCTCGGGTGTAGCAAGTCTCCTGTCTTAGGGCTCTATTCTATTGCCCAAAAATGTATACACACTTAAAATCACTCGTAATATTGCCACAGATCCTTTTAGCTTCTAGCAATCTTATTACGAGTTACCTGCCCACAATCACTAAGGCCCAGACAAATTTGCCAAATTTGCCTTAGAACTCCATTGGTTTTAGCTTGAATATTAAAGCTCTAAATAATGAAAGTTACACAAAATCAATATTCTATTAGTTCACAAATAAAGTCTGACCCACATCTGAAAAAGAGTCTCAGGTTTCTGTCAAAATTATTACAAGTACTAAATAGGACTCACAAGGGCTTTTTCAAACACTTATTAGAGCTGTAACAGCAATTAAACTCACAATACTGTACTTTAAAACCACGGGAAGCATGGAAATACATTAGAATTAACTGCACAACAGTTTTAAAACCATAAATAAGTTATAATAAATAATAAAAAAATAATATTTTAACTGTTGTTTCTGAGTAATATTGATCACGGGACTCAAGGGGTTAATACATATCTTGAAACCATCATAGACTAGAACAGACGATCTAATGCAGTTGATAGATTGCTAGATTTCTTGATTGTGAGCCCGATGGACAAATATTACTTATTGGTTCTCATTAATTTGCAAATTACGTCTAACTTCCATGTTTTACTGACATCATGATGACGCACTCATTTACTATTGGCTGTGCCTAAGAAGTAAATTACGGGCTTGCTTAAATATTGTCAGATTATATGATCACGCCCCCTGAAATAAAACTTAAAAAGGCAGGGTTTACAAGTTTAGGCTTAAGGAGGTAAATTGCGAGCTGGAGTCAGTAGAATACATCTAAACATTCAGAGATAAAAAAACCTGAAGCCACAATTACAGGTTAGAGGCATTTGCGAACTTCTAATAGAATAGGACTCTTAGTTATACTGTTAAGAACTGCAAATGTGTTTTAAGCTAGCTGTTCATGTATTGGGTTTATAATGAACCTCCTGTTTTGTATCCTCTTCAGAAGTGGTGAACAAACTAAACCCCTTGTTGGAGCAGATAGTCGACCTAGTAGTGAAGAATTAAGTTAAGGCACTTTCTACAGGTTTGGAGGCCTTAAGGGATATTATTCCTGTGTGGATAACAAATAAGGTTTTGTTGCACACGTCAGTGTATCTAGTTTAGCATAGACACTACATTGACAATGTCTAGCGTCTATTTTACAGCTCTCACTGTTTTTCCCTTGGATATAACCCAATGCTAAACACTACTTTTATGGTGTATATTGTGGAAAGCAAATACAGGCTGACAATAAAAAGCTGGTTTATGTATCAAAGGCTGTGAGAAATGCATGTTTGCAGGCACAAAGCATTGGTCAAATAAAGTAGTTATTTTTGTCCGGCACAGCAGGCACTGCTCTTGTCAGCAGAAGTGGTCAGGCTGGCAAACTCCCTAGCTGCTAAAATCATATTAGTACTGAACAGTAGCTTTAATTTAATTGTACACATGAATAGTTATTTTCTATATAAACAGAGTATGGAGTTGTATTTAGTGATGTGTAGCTTAAAGCTACACTAGTCACCCCAAAATCAAGTTGGTTTTAGGTTATTCTTAAAGAGCATGCAAAACTGGCTCTACTTTGTGAATCATTCCTGAGAAATATAGTATTATTTGTGCTGCATTTTTATGTAAATAAGCACCATGTAGCATAACAAAGGAATTAAGGTATTAAAGTAAAAAAAGCAAATGCTTCTAATGTTTTAGTAAATCACCCTAAGCCTGTTCTAATGTGACCCATGTCCAATTATTTCCCTCACCCCCTGTTGACGGGCTGTAGACCGCCCCAGGCCTCCTGGGGTCGGTAGGAGGGCAACGTGACCCGTGCAGGAACAAGAGTAGGGTAGAGTAGGAGTGGCTAGCTGGGGGGCAGGGCCACCTAGAGGATTGGCGCCAGTTTGGTCAGTGTGCCCCCAGCTAGCCAAGAATGCAGATCCCACCCACCCATCCCTTATATATTTTGGAGCATAGGTGTTAAGTTATTGAAAATTGTAAATATGTGTTAAAAAAAAAAAAAAATCTATATATATTTATGTATGGAAAATTGGAAAATATGTGTAAAAAAAAAAAAAAAATGGATAAGTATCAATACAATAAGTCGAGTATATTACTTTAATCTGTTTACGTTATTAGCAGCTGTATATGTATTCATTTTAGGCTGAGTTATGATGTAGCTGTATTTTGTTGTTGTCACAGCAAGTCGGTGGTGAGGGGAGACGCCGGGACAGTGGCAAAGTGGGGGTGATCCTACCCTATGGGGGCACGGATGCTCCATCATGGTAGGCCCTGGACGAGGGTCAGGGCGCAGAGTGTACTGTCTTGGTTCCCAGGCTCCTCCCCTCTCTTGTTTACGTATATTTAATTAATGGGTTTGTTATTACGTGAACTTGGGTTTACCAATAAACGCTGTGGCCAGTATTTGCCCCAAACAAGTTGTTGTGTTTAATTATTTATTGATTTAGGGTTTAGAAAGGATTTTGCATAACAAGATTATTCAGGGAGCAAGTTATACCCAAAAATGTCACGCGGACATACTCACTGGGCCTTTCATGGGTCATGGTTCTACTTATGGTAAGAATCTGGTATAATAGACTCCCAATAATGAATTCTTATGGAGAACAGACATCCTGAAATACAACCTGTGATTGAGAATGGATGGCATTTACAATGTAACAACCGGCATGCGAACATTCATTTGGATTTTGCGTGTTTGCTTTAGTGCACTAATTCCTCTATATTTAGTTGCTTTTGCTAATGCCAAAGATAACAAAAATACAAACTCCTTTTAATGCAGCCTGTGACAGCGCACAGACCATAACTATAAAATAGTTAGTGAAATCCATGTCCCACAGAAAACAAAACTGGCATGTGCTGAGCTTCTGAGAGGTAACTATCTAATCTGGGTTTCCATGACATGTCTGCTTTCTCTGATAAAAAAAAAAACCTCCTTACTGATAACAAAGTTATAGTGAGTACTTTGCACAAAAGCATAAACGTCTCCAATTGTTATGTTTCCCACCACTTTGGTACAGAAGTTTTTAAAATTAAATATTACTTTATTTAATTATGTTTATTTAATATTACTTTTTTATTAATTAAATAAGTACTTAATATTATTGAAATTCTTAATTTAAAATTAATTATAGTGTGTATAAACACATATGACACTCTTTTTTGTCTAACTTGTGAAATCAAATCAGCGGCCTATAAAACTAGTAACGAAAATCCAGATTAACCAAGCAAAATGACTAGAATAAATTCTATATCTAGTATCAGCACCTAGAAGCAGCTCACATATCAAATCTAAATACAGCTCCAGCACATATCTTCTAAACTACTTAGTCTGCACTTCCCTTCCTGCATAATTGACATGTGGCCTTAGAAAATCAGGATAACCCTATTATATCTCACAAATCATTACATTCTCTACAGTCTCTAATAACTCTACTATTAGACTATTCTATGAAAACATTTGTATATCGTATATTTTTCTCACATTTACCCTGTGCCCTCTAAATTCAAAGCACGCCATATTCATTAACACAGATGAAAAATAAGAGTATTGCAATAGATAATGATACATTAATTGGACGAAACATGTTTTAGATAGCAAGCTTATGAGAGATGCAATTCTCTTTTTCGAGTCAAACTGCATTTTTGAAAAAACAAAATGTCCAATTTAAAGAAATCATTATATACTGCAATACTGTTATTTTTGTATGTTGTTATAGCAAAAAACTATCCATCCTGCTTTATATATTTTTAAAAAAAGTCTATTTAACTCTAACGATTCAAGTTTAATATTCATCATTGTAGCTAAAAAATTTTTACCAGCTCTCCTGGAGATGTGGCCTCCAATTAAGGCATAACTAATGATATATAAAGTGCCATCACAACACAGTATTTCAGATACTTCACATTTTCCTAGATATCTCCTGCTTTCCTACATTGGTTGCATACTTTATAGATAGTTGATAAAATTATTCACTAACTTTTGAGCATCCATGTGAAATTAAGTAATGTTGTATAAACCAACAGCCTTATTAAATTGTGATTCGGCCAATTGAATAGGGCTCTATATAAGCACACAGCATATTTTTTTTATAGAAGTTTTTAGTTAGTGAAGACCTTGCTTTTGAATAGAACTGCACTAACTAAAAACTTATAGAAAAAATATGGTCTGTGCTTATATACAGCCCTATTCAATTGGCCGAATCGCAATTTAATAAGGCTGCAAATGTGGTTGTTAATTTAACTGGATTTATATTAAATTGGTATCTTAATTTACTAATCAGTGACAACTACACACATACAAAACAAGATATGTACTTACTGGATGTGACAGGGGATTGTGCAGAGGCAGGTATCCTTCCCAAGATATGGACCAGAGAGCTTTCTTTTGTTCCTGCAGCACATCACACTGAATGCAGTGCCAACAGGGGTGTGGTGCTGGTATTCTGCACAATCCCATAATGGTCACACCCAGAGCCACGTGGAAAGAGCTGAACTGGCAGACATACTAAGAAGTTTGTGGTCTCCCACATGTCTCCTTATAGCCTCCTGCTCTTGGTACCTCAGCACGGGTCCCTTGGCATCAAAGGATGCTTAGGGCAGCAGGCTGTTGTACCCATGCTAAACTACTAATCAGACATCATAGGGAATTATAGGTTTGCTCACACAGCTCAACCACTGAAGATGAATGAGTCAATATTTAAAAAAATAATTATTTCCAGTGAAAAATAAAACATATAATATACAATATGTAAGAATGTATGCAAGCTTAATTACTGTTTATAGATTCATATTCATAATTTTCTGTTAGCAATTAAAAAATCTTTCACATTATAGGTGGTCCCAGAGTTATGGACGAGATAAGTTCCTGAGAATGTCTTTAGTTTAGATTTGTATGTAACTCGGATCCCTGATGAATAATAATAATAATAATAGCAATAATAGCAATACTATAATGGCTCATGTGTGTTAATAATAATACAGTATAATACTGTAATAATAATACCCCTGTACTGTAATAGTAAGTCACAGAAACTATTGTGCTCTTTCTTTTAATTTAAACAAACAGAAGATGAAAACAAACTCATAAATAATGCCTTGGAATCCCGTTCTTAAGTACGGGTCGTCTGTAACCCGGGGACCACCTGTATTGTCAAATATGTAACAACATTAGCCGTTATGCAAGTCATTTTTAAAGGAAGCTTTTAATGAAGAAAATCTCAGATTTAACTGACTCAGCTTATGTCATAGACTCTCTGACTTATGGGGCTCAGGATGGGGGACCCCTGAACCCCACCAGGGCCTGTATGGCCCAAGAATGAACTGTCACCGCCTCAAACTTGAGGACTATTTTGTTATGAACATAATAACCTGTGTAATGTTAGGCCTCAGACTCTGATCCTGTACCCCTGATCCCCAAGGAGCATGGCCTGTGAATATTCAGGCCTAAAAGTAATTGTTTATACAATGCTAACAGCCTTATTAAATTGCAATTCAGTAAATTTAAAAGGGCTCTATATAAGCACATAGCATATTTTTTTACAGAAGTTTTTAGTTAGTGAACACCTTGCTTTTGGATAGAAGTTCACGAACTAAAAACTTCTGTAAATAAAATATGCTGTGTGCTTAAATAGAGCCCTTTTAAATTTACCGAATCGCAATTTAATAAGGCTGTTAGTGTTCAGGTTGTTGTTAGGACATGACACTGTTATGCCAAGTCCCTTTTCAAAGTACCATTTAAAAGTAAGGCTTTAATGTTTAGAGAGTTTATGTAATACAGTGATTTGGGTAATTGTATACAGTTTCAATAATGTATTTATGCTAGAAGTAGGCCCTAGGATATGCTTATATTATATAAGTCACATATGGAACAAAGGGTTACGTTTCTACAAGAATTTATGTGGATATATGACTACTAAGAGCGGCCAGGCATGCATCCTCCCTGGCCTCAGATAGTCATAAAGGGGGAAGTTCGTTTATGGTCTTTGTGAAAGCAGATCTAGATGGGGGTTCGTAACCTTGGTGACAGGGTGTGGGTGGAGTCTTTTGGTGTTTGTGATATTGCTATGCAAGTGACAATAAACTAGCCAGTCTGAGTTGGACATTCTAACAAAAAAGCAATGGCTGTCTGTGTTTGCTTTTATGATTTAATCCTGCACAACGAGATGTAACAGAGTTTATTATTTTTAACAAGAGGCGTTTTGGCTGTCTGCTGAGATCTTGAACACAAAAAGGCACGACCTTGAAGGAGAAAATTGAGGTCCATGTGGCTCCCTCAAATGTGGGTTATACCACTCTCCAACTTGGATTTCTTGTAGCCTTATAGGGAGGGTAATCTTAGAAGGAGTTGCTGTGCTTTTTAATTCTATTACAAGTCTATTCATTTTGTCAATATTTCAACAGATTTGAATAGAGATGTAATTCCTCTCAGCATCTAAGCATGCTATGAATTGAGGCAAAATGTTGTCAATTAAAGCAAACTGAATACAATATTTTTTTTTAAAAATGCTACCTGTATTTATTATTTTCAAAAAATAATTTGCACATTATCAATTCTTCTTGAGAGCATACTATACATATGACACGTCAATGATCCTTTGTTATTGGTGGTACAAAAATCTAAATAATTAAAAAGCTTGAACAGAAATAGTTTTACAAATTACAGATTTGTACAAATGAATTGTTAAATTACTAAATTGGTATTGTGCTGTTACTGTATGTATGTCTAGATATAGAGAAATTGTTGCTGTTTGGGACAACCATCTCTACCCATCAGTGTGTTTAGAGGGGAGCGGTGTAAGTAGTTGTAGGATGTTGCTGTAAATACAACTTTTTCAGCACAATGTAAATGGAAAATCTGCATATTATAATTTCCTTTATACAGTTCTGCATTTTTTAAATGATATTTCTCTGGTCCTGTAAAAATCACCTGCACTTAAGGCACAGAAGCTAGACATAGGTTGTAATCTATTATATTTGTAAAACCTATGAATATGTATATGTAAGGGTCTGTATTCTGAAGGCTATAAATAAATGTCCATCCGAACTAAGCAGTCACGTGTGCAGGGGCTCAGCCAATCACACTGGGCCTCATACCATCCACCTGAGCAGAAACACTGACCAACTGATAGCTTTCCTAGTTCCATTCACCTTAGTTTCCTTTACTTCCAGATCTAGAGCATCACACACCACCACTCTTCTGCCCCTAAACCAGGGGTGGTAAGGAGGGCCACATACATGCCGGGATTTAAAGATATCCTTTCTGTGCACTGGTAAGTCAATCAGGATGACTGAAGAGGTGATTGACTGTGCTCAGCAGGGATATCATCAAACCCAGGCATGTGTGTGGCCCTCCAGGACCGAACTTGCCCATCCTTGCTCTAAACTCATCTAACATACCATGCCACCTACCCTGTCCACATCCAACCCCCCACCTACCTATGATTTATGCTACTTTATAGTACAGCTTTCTGCACTAGCATCTCCATTTTTCAAAGCTGATACTCTCAAAGACTTACAGCCTTGTTAAGTTACGATTCGTCCAATTGAATAGGGCTATGTATAAGCACAGAGCATGTTTATTTTACAGAAGTTTTTAGTTAGTGAACTTCTATCCAAAAGCAAGGTCTTCACTAACTAAAAACTTCTGTAAAAAAGTATGCTCTGTGCTTATATAGAGCCCTATTCAATTGGCCAAATCGTAGTTTAATAAGGCTGTTAATCAGTAATCAACCCTCTACTCTCTTTGCAATAATTTGCCATAAGTGCTTTTTTCTCCATTTTATTTACTTAACCTTTTGTTTAAAGGTATATCTAAGTTTTGATGTTTTTCCCTTTTTTTTATCTAACACACACTGCTTATATAAGACACACACACATTCTATACACATACAGATTTATTTTATTTATAAGTAAATTTGTTTTCCACACCCTCAGAGTTGCTTACATAGGCACAGTGTACCTACCAATATAAACACTGCATTGGGTATGGGTTTTAACTTTTTATTAACCTTTAAGCCAACAGCAGCACAATACAGACATTTACATGGCATTGTCTGGCTCCTCCTTGCTTCCTTGTGCAGGGGAAAACAAGACTACACATTACATGATGCCTTTCTGCACAAGCTGACTTCACAGATTGATACAATGTATTAGCTACCTGTGAATTGGCCAAAACGAATTAGGAATTGTATGCTAATTTTAGCAGGAGATTTTACGTGTGTGAACTCTCAAAAGCAACTGCTTGCAAACTCAAGAGATTTAGCAAACTTTATGGTAAGTGTTAAAGAAATTATTTGGGTATTTTTTTCATTCAAAAAATGTTTTCATACACTGCTGATTCTCCTCTATCAGATGTTGCTCCATGAAACATAAAAAATGCCTTTAATTAATCCTTTAGTCTGTAAACTCGAGAAATCTCAGTCATGCAAAGCACTTTGTAAAAAAGTGTCATGTGTATGATTTTTAGCTCAAGACCAGGGTGGTCAACTCAATTTGTATCGCCCTGTTAAATTATGTATTGTCATACCCATGTTTTACTTACAGCGCTATTGAATGTGTTGGCACTATGTAAATGAGAGATAATACGAGGTGCAGAATAAATGGGCATGAAATATAAAATTACTAAATGGTGACGTATGTGCAGTATAGTGAAGTATGTAAAGTATATTATATGTGGCAAATATAGTGCCAAATATAAGAGTTTATGTGGCAAATGGTAAGCAGATAACAGTCCAGGATTTCTGGATCTCTCTGCCTGTATATTTAGGTTCTCTTTTTTGCAGGATTTGATTCACTTGTGCATAAGAAGAAATATTGAAATACTTCCTTTTTGTAGGCCATGATAGGTCCATGTAATTATATTCATTAGGAATACTACTGCATTTTTTGAGTTACTTCTACACATACTTTTGTTGAAATATATATATGATTAAAAAGGACATTGCACTGGCTCAGACCCAGTCTTTGGATTTACAACAAGATTCTGTCCATTTGTTAGTTGTGTTTGAAGCTATTACATTTTCTATGGTATAATTTGCTCAAATCTTTGAAAACAACATTTTTTTCCTTGCTTTTATCCTAATTTTATCTGATGTCTTTCCAGCTTTGGTTAATCAGAACTTGTCCCGGATTTCAGGCACGGATTTTATTCCATTGATGTGGTTAAACTTTTGGTTCTTCTGTTGGGTTTGAAAAAGGCAGCTAAATTTGAATAAAAATAGTTGCCTTTGCAGAATAATTATTTTCAAAAGCTATTTTTTTTTTACTTTTTAAGTCTTTTTTACATAATTTTTTAAATTAAATATTAGATGAATAAAGCATTAATTGCACTTAATCTCCTAAAACAACAGGCATAGCTTGAAGGGCTAGTTAATTCAGTACAACTTGGAGCACACCACTGTAAAGTTTTCCTAAAAACATGTTGAAAAACGTTTTGAATTTTTGAAATAGGTGCCTTTTTCACATATAAAATCATAAATTAAGTTATGTTTACACAAGTCCCTGGCAGTGCCCCCACACAGAGTCACAGCAACAGAGGCTCCGTGCAGAGAGCATAAGCAGAAAGAGAGTTAACCCTTCCCAAATTCACCTGTGCAGGAAAAGTACTGCTGGAATCAGCCAAAGAGTACAGTTAGGGGTTAACTTGTCAGTGTCTGCAGATGTTGTTAATCATGGAACAATCAGGAGTATGTTTGTAAACAGACCTAAGACCTTAGATTTTTAGCTGTTATTAGTGTAATAAAAAAAAAAAAAAGCAATAGAACATTTGAACATAGAATGCCGTGCTCTTTCACACCATGAAGAGCACTTATAGTGAGATAAATGGCCCTTTAAACACTATTGCAATTTAGGAAATATGTGAAATATGTAATTAATAGTCGTGTAAGCGATGAGTCCCCTTCTGGAACGCCACCTTGTTGTGGTCAAGGGGCTTGTGTACCTCAATGAAGCTGTGAGCTATACCATGTAGGGGCACCAATATGGGCAGGTCAGAACAGAGAGGGCCAACTGGAGAAGGAACTGGCAACCCACTCCAGTATCTTTGCCAAGAAAACCTTTATGGATAAGCACAACCAGGACATAATTATATGGCATGCTGTGGTCCATAGGGTCACGGAGAGTTGGACAAGACTGAATGACTTAATGACTTAACAACAAAGCCATCAGTGTAAAAATATTTTAAGAGAAAGTTTTAATTTTTTTAGACTTTTTGTGTATAGAAAGTTCCATCCTGTCTGACTTCTGCACGTCCTGCAAGCTTGTTGTCTCAGATGATAAGCTTATCTATCGATGGAGGGAGGAGATCGTTTTAGTTTGGAGCATTTAGCAGTTGACACCTACTCCCTTCATCTACACATGCTCAGAAGCAGACAATGCAAACTGCAAACCCTAGACCTGCAGGAATCTAAATGTCCCTCTCATTGATGCAACCTTAATCAGAATATCATGGGTGCCTTACGAGATCGGGAAAGTCATCAAAAGTTTGTTTTTCTAATTGAAAACTAACTTTATGACATATTTCCTGCATAATTATGCTCTTGGAATTTTTCATCACACAATTGTCCTTTATACCACTGGATAATTACAATCCTATTTTTATGTTTAATATATTTTTAAATTTCTACAGGTTCCTAAAAATAATATTCAGTCATTGAAAATATATGGAATAACAATGCATTTTGACCAAAGTTAGCAAAATATTTATCTGGGCTCATTTGACCAAATGTATAGACAGAACCAGAACAAATGACCAACTACTGATAGGAATAAGATAACAAGTAGGTTTAGCATGTTGAGCTCTGTAATTACTCTACGATCACTTCTTGTGGAACCGCTGTGAGATCATACAATGCATAGAAAATCATATATATGAAAATAGATGCAAATCTCTGTAATAAAACATATATCATAAACAAAGAATGCACCTAATTTATGCATATTATATGTTTGCAACTAAAAGCAAAGTGATTATTATTATGATGCACATACAACCGCTGATAACTGAACTGGGACCTTGTGTGTTAAGAATACGCCACTCAGCTCCAGCAGCAAAACTGCAAGTGGGCTCTAGATGGCGCTGTTGCTGTTTAGCATGTGCTGCCCAGGGATTTATAACACACAAGGTCCCTCCTGGCTCTAGATGGGGTCTGCTGGTGGCTCCAGGCACAAGGTCCCTCCTGGCTCTGGATGGGGGACTACTCGGGGTGAGGGTCTGCTGGGGGCTCCTGGCTCTGGATGGGGGGCTACTCGGGGTGAGGGTCTGCTGGGGGCTCCTGGCTCTGAATGTGGGGCTGCTCAGGGTGAGGACACAGAGTGGGGTCTGTATGAAGAATACTCAGGGTGGGGGGTTTATTAAATCCAGATTGGGTGTTCAGGGCAAGTGATGGGGGCTCCTTTCTCTGGATGGTGGGGCTGCTCGGGGGCTCTGGATGTTGGTGGTCGGGTGAGGAGTATTTTACCGGGCGCTGTGTTTGCCCATTCCCGGTTATGTTCATAAAGCGACAGTGCCATCTAGCGGCCACTTGCAGTTTTGCTGCTGGCTCTGCATGGCGTATTCTTAACACACAAGCTCCCTGAACTGCTTTGGCCACAAACTGAAATGTAAAAGATTCCTTCTGATAACAGAGCAATATACAAATGTACAACTTGCATTACTATATTGCCAAATGAATACCACACTTCAGAATACAGGATGGTGAATATAGGGCATATTTAATATAATAAATAGATCACACAAGAATATAACGAATCCCAGTACCCAAGAGTTTACATCCTAAAATTTTGGTTCTGTAATTTGGTTGGAATATGGGAGCAGAATGGTGATGATGTAAATTGTACAACATCACCATGATGGTTAATCTTTACATGTAAAATGCTGTCAATTACGGTAATTCTTCCTGTATAAAGTCACCAGATAAATACTCTACAATACCAAGACACTTACAAAACCTGTATGTTTGGAAACTAGGACACATATGTATAATGCATAACATGCTGCTATTGTATTTTTTTGTGTTAAAAAAAAATAAAAAATCATGAATCTAAATGTGTGAACTGCAGTATCTGCTCTAGGGATTTACTATTTTTGGAACTTGGCCCACCCCAGCAGCACATGCCTTTCTTTAGCCTGGTCCTTTGTTTCCATTGATATTAGGTCTCATTTAAATGGTTATAGAATACATTACAGTACTATGTTATTGACAGAAATCTCCAATTCCCTTTCTACTGCTGCATTAGCACAAATAATAAGATGAACTAAATCTGTGACTTCAAGAGGATAGTAGCATTTTAACCACACATGCCCATTTCCAGTAATATGGGAAGTACCATTTGATTGTTCTATACTGAAGAAATGGATGATATGTCCAGACTATTTATTACTTTGGTCATTCACTGGACTTGTGCCTTTTAATTGATCACAGTTTTTATATATGTGCCCATATTTTGCTTGGGATCTATGCACTAAATCTCATTTATCCTGTAGTTGTGTCAAGCGATTAATAATATAAATATACATTTTCATTATGTCTCATTTTCAAACTTAAAAAATATTTATACGTGATTTTATTAATCAGTACAGACATAATCTCACTAATATACTACTACTACTAAAAATATTATTAATAATGATAATAATATTAGGTGTGGAAAACTTGCAGGGGCCTAATAATATAAATATTTGTTTTCATTATGTCTCATTTTCAAACTTAAATAGTATTTATAAGTAATTTAATTAATCAGTACAAACAATCTCACTAATATACTACTACTAAAATTATTATTAATAATGATAAGAATAATATTAGGTGTGGAAACCTGGGACTTTTTTTACCTGTGATTCCTAAATATTTTCCAAAACTGTCATTTTTTTCTATAAATGCATTGCATATTTTCATCATCTCTAATAATGTAACATCTTCCTTTTGGAAATGTGTAGATATTTTGTGTAATTACTATTACTCTAAATGGTGATTATTTCCAATAGTGGATTAATTAACTGACTGGCATCTACATTACAGAATATTTACAATACATCTAGAGGGATTTGTTTATTATTTTTTATGTATTTTAATTGTCGTTTTTGTATTTTAAGTTTTTTTTTTATGTATAGACCAATGAAGGTTATATTTTAATACTTCAGCCTATAGGATTATTATTGAGGACATTGTCTCTATTGAGTTTGTTTGCCCTTCTATTTCATAGGTGTCTTTTTCTTTTTTCTTTTCATTCTCATCTTACTAGTAAGGGTTATCTATGTAACTATAGACATTTGATAACTTACATGATTATTTTTTCGATTTAAGAGTTAAGTCTGTTAGTAGATCACATGAGCAAACTCCGGTGTAATACCTTATTTTTGGGGTAATTTTGTAGATTTTGTTCCATCACAAAGCTATTTTCTCTGTAGTTTGGCAAAACAAAATGATCCCAACAGCAAAAAACAAAATCTGAAAATAAACTTTTTTTCACATGTAAAGTGATGGAGTTCAGTTACAAATAAAAACATATAGCTTACCTTAAAGGCAGGGAGCCCACTGGTACCTCACAGCTGACACAGGATTTGATAGTTATGAATAGGAGATAAGACCAGTAGAGGAAGTGTCTCTTGTAAGAATATAGTGTTTGGCTGTGTGTGTCCAAGGGCAGTGTTCCCTGCTAACTGATTAAATTTCCATGTGTTTGCATTGTCATATCTCTTTCTCCATCCTCAGCCAATAAGAGCATAGCTGTCCCACTGCTCCCCATAGTCAAATCACATGGAAAGCATCTATTTGTCCATATTCAAACAGCAGCAGCTCAGAGGCCCACCCTGCACTCACTTTACCCTGGTCCAGCACAGCCCTCCACGCCCTACTCAGATTGATTTTTCTAAAGTGCTCATTTTCTCCCATCAATAATTCATGCTAAGAATTCTATTGTTGAAGTGACCTGCAGCTACATTTTGGAAAATGCGATTTTACTGTACAGATTTTCTTAAATGTATTGATGGGTTGATGAGCAAAGGAGGAAAATGGTAAAGATTGAAAATATATTTAAGTTATTCTATTTGTCTTAAAGGACACTGCAGCCCTATATATCCAGTTTACTCTGGCGTAAAACCAGAAGAAATATTTTGTCAATTAATTTAAAACAAAAACTTAATGTATTACCTATCATATCCAGTCATGTGGACTTTTATTACTATCATATAACATTTCTTCTATCCATTCACACCCTTATTAAATTGCAATTCGGAAAATTCTAATATAAGCACAGAGCATATGTTTTTACAGAAGTTTTTAGTTAGTGAACTTCTATCCAAAAGCAAGGTCTTCACTAACTAAAAACTTCTGTAAAAAAAAATATGCTGTGTGCTTAAATAGAGCCCTTTAGAATTTGCAGAACTGCAATTTAATAAGGGTGTCAGAGTCTGTATTGACAAGTATGAGGTATGTTTGGGTTCTGAAAGTCTTGTCAAGCAGTGATGTTTTCAATATTCTGACACCTTTTTAAATGGTATTTGCTTTTGAAAAGACAGTCTTCTTTCACCTACCCCTTTTTATCTCAGAACGGCAGCGTGCTCATTTTGTAGCCTCTTATTACTGCTGTCATTCAATGATAATATCCATAAATGCAATTATTTTATTACCTACAATAGCCATACCTAGTTTCACTTATTTGACTTACCACAGATTCCTTGTTTCCTTATTAGTTTGTATTATCATATATAATAGTTGTCAAACTACGAAGTCTTCCGAGCTCAGAGCACTTAGCCGATGAGCGCCAATGGCGCTTATCGGCTGCTCACCTCGCGCATTGTAACTCGGAGCACTTGAAACTCGGAGCACTGAGGAGAGCAGTTGAGGTATTGAAACACGCGGGACTTAGGCAGAAATGAGCGCCGAAAGCGCTCCTGCGAGCCTTGTTGAGGCATTGAAAAACGCGGGACTTAGCCTCCAAGCAGTTAGGAAACGCAGGATCACCTTAGGCTGCAAGCAGTTGAGGAACACGGGACTTAGAAAAAAAAATTGCGAGACGCAGGACTTTAAAACATTATGAGGTCGGAAAAATACGAAATGGCCAAACCGCGCAAGTCGAAAAACAAGAAAAACAAAAAAAATACAAAATAAAATACCCCAAAAAAAAAAATCACACACAGCACGGGGGGACAGCCAGGACGTCTGGTGAGGTTGCAGTTGCACGCTAATTTAAGCCGAATTTGCCGAGTTTTGGCACTCGAAAATCAGCTAAGGAAGAAAAAAAATGGAGGACGAAAAAAATGAAAACGCGGCTACACGACCCGAACCACACAAAACACAGTTAGCCACGTACCACTTTTACCCAGGAGCATACATGGTACAAAATACACTATTACAAAGGACGAAAAATCCTTGCGAGCTGTGTAACACATAGACAATCAATGCCATTTTACAACACTGACTTCCAACTAATAACATTACGAACATAAAATGGCACTTTACACAACTACACCAATGGTTTGCCCTCGCGCACGCGGCCTATTTACACTGCACAATTGGCACATTGCTGACATTTTCTCCTCAGGGCAGCAACAGTCAAACTGTACATTGTATGCTGCAGGAAGATAAAAAGATATTGTTAGCTCTTTAGCATATTGATTACTATTAATTAGAAACAGGTAAAGTATATTAATTTATTAAGTAACTAATTAATTAATTATTATTTAAAAAAATATAGATATATATATATGTCTTTGCGATGAGTGCGGAAAATGATCGTTGCAAAACTAGAAGGACACAAGGGGAGAGGCTGGCAATGAGCACCAAAGGTGCTCAGAGGAGCAAAAGTACACACGGAGAGACACTCGCAATGAGCGCTGAAGGTGCTTAGTGGAGCAAAAGTACACAAGAGGAGAGGCTCGCAATGAGCGCCGAAGGTCCTCAAAATAAAAAAAGCTTTACATTGTGTGGCAAACAGTTATATATAGTTTTAAATTATGCCATACTTGGAACCCTGCTGTGTGACTTTTAAACACAGTGGTAACCTCGAAAACATTGTTATGGGATGGGCCACCTTCCATATCATCATTTTCACAACATGTACCAGGAAGCTTATATTTGTAAAACCAGTATAAAATCTACCGGTATATAGCCACAGCAGGGCCAGTTTTACATCTATGTAACTCCTAGGTATGGATTACTCAGTATCTCCTTATCCCCTTGTTCATACTTCTCTGGTGGTACAGCCTCTTTTAATGCTCAATACCAATGCAGTATAAAGTTTATAGTTTACTCTTTTTGAAACTCTTGACTTAATAATGGACAAAATGTCTTTACAATGTTAAAAATGAAATGCCTGTAATTATTAATTTTAAACTATTGTGTTTAGTTTTTTACTTTAAAGATGACAAGCATTTTATCTTTGTAGAAGGATTAGAAATCTGAGAGAAGTAGGAGGAATAAATAGCCTCTTGACAATAATAATAAATGACAGAATAAGGCTCCATAGGGTAACCCGCCCCACAAGTTACAGACAGACTAGCCATTTAAGATGGATTTACCTATCATACAACCAAAGCCAAAAAAATATAACATTTTCTCTGAATTGTTTTAATGTTCATGACTTGCATACTTGCTAATGTTGTTATTTTGTTACAAACTTCGCAGCTAAGTTTTGAAGGAAAGACCCTCTGCTATAGTCATAACCATATCTTACTTTCTTTTCCCATTTTCTCACAAAGTCAGGTGAAAGAATGTTTATATGTGTGCATGCAAAGCAATATAAATATTTGCATATATTTAGTGTATTTAGCTAGTTGTAGACAGACATAACTAATAGTGCTTCTTTTTCAAGAATGTTATTGGCCCTCTTTGGCCATGTGAGATGTTGGTATATACAGTGCCTTGCAAAAGTATTCACCCCCTTGGCATTTTTCGTGTTTTGTTGTCTCACAACCTGGAATTAACATGGATTGTTTGAGGATTTGCATCATTTAATTTACAGAACATGCCCACAACTTTGAAAAGGTTTTTTTCTTTTTCTTTTTATTATGAATCAAACCACAATCAGGACAAAATAACAGAAAAAGTCAATGTGCATAACTATTCACACGCCCTAAAGTCAATACTTTGTAGAGCCACCTTTTGCGGCAATCACAGCTCCAAGTCACTTTGGATAAGTCTCTATGAGCTTGCCACATCTTACCACTGGGATTTCTACCCATTCCTTTTTGCATAACTGCTCCAGCTCCTCCAAGTTGGATGGTTTGCGCTTGTGAACAGCAATCTTTAAGTCTGACCACAGATTTTCTATTGGATTGAGGTCTGGGCTTTGACTAGGCCATTCCAACCCATTTATATGTTTCCCCTTAAACCACTCAAGTGTTGCTTTAGCAGTGTGTTTGGGGTCAGTGTCCTGTTGGAAGGTGAACATCTGTCCTAGCCTCAAATCACGCACAGAGTGGTACAGGTTTTGCTCAAGAATATCCCTGTATTTAGCACCATCCATCTTTCCCTCAAGTCTGACCAGTTTCCCAGCCTCGGCTGCTTGGGTGAAGTAATATGTTGGGTTTGCACCAGACATAACGTTTTCTTTGATGGCCGAAAAGTTCAATTTTTGTCTCATCAGACCAGAGCACCTTCCTCCATAAATTTTGGGAGTCTCCCACATGCCTTTTCGCAAACTCAAAACGTTTTGCTGGCCACTCTGCCATAAAGCCCAACTCTATGGAGCGTACGGCTTATTGTCGTCCTATGTACAGATACTCCAGTCTCTGATGTGGAACTCTACAGCTCCTCCAGGGTTACCTTAGGTCTCTGTGCTGCCTCTCTGATTAAGGCCCCCCTTGCCCGGTCCGTGAGTTTTGGTGGGCGGCCGTCTCTTGGCAGGTCTGCTGTTGTGCCATGTTCGGTCCATTTGGTTATGATAGATTTGATGGTGCTCCAGGGGATCATCAAAGATTTGGATATTTTTTTATAACCTAACCCTGACTTGTACTTCTCAACAACATTGTCCCTTACTTGTTTGGAGAGTTCCTTGGTCGTCATGCCAGTGTTTGGTTAGTGGTGCATCTTGCTTAGGTGTTTAAAAAAAGATGTGTATATGTAATGCATAGATCACGTGACACTTAGATTGCACACAGGTGGACATCATTTCACTAATTATGTGACTTCTGAAGGTAATTGGTTACACCAGAGCTTTTTATGGGCTTCATAACAAAGGGGGTGAATACATACGCACATGCCAATTTTCTGTTTTCTATTTCTAAAAAAAAATTTATATTTATATTTTTCTCATGTCACTTCACCAACTTAGACTATTGTGTTCTGAGCCATCACATAAAATTCAGATTAACAATGTAAGGCTGTAATGTAACAAAATAGGTAAAATGTCAAGGGGGGGGGTGAATACTTTTGCAAGGCACTGTATGCTATTGCTTGTAGATGTCTAGTTTGTGATGCCACGAAGTGCATATCTACTCCACCTGCACAAGCAGAAGTTTTAACTGTTGTTTCGCTTCTGATGGTCTTTAATCAGCAACCTTTTTAGATACAGAATAAGAGAAAAGAGGCAGTGTCTAGATCTATGTGCTCTGATAGCACCTACATGAAGATGGTTACTTTGTAGTTCACCCGATGAATAATCGAACCCTGCACAGCCCATCCTTCTGTTAGATGTAAATATGTCATTGCATCTTGGTCCAGAGCAAGACCAGCACAGCTAGACAAAGAATGGTTCTAAACGAAGAGGCACGCTTATCAAGCATTTATTCCCTCAGTATAACTTGCATGGCTTGGCTGGATAGATGTACAAACTAGCAATAACATTATATGTGAGTATTAAACACTGTACGCTCATTCAATGTCATGTAAGTGGAATGTAGTAAAGTGCTGCATGTTGCACCATACAACAGTGTGAGATAAACCATTGTTTTCTGCACTAAACAATGGGGCAATTGAGACATATGTCCTGCATTTATAATGAGCACTAATGTCACTATGTGGGAGTGAAAGATATGGTGCCAGTTGTGCAATGAATATTTACGTTGCAATGAAAAGTGCCTCCTATTGGAGAGTGCCAGATGCTCATTACCAACAGATCTAAAATGTCCAAAACATACAGGACTCATTGTAAAGTCGGGATTACAGTGACAGTGATGGCAAGCAAAATGTTCTTTAATTCATGTGTTCCTTTGATGGCATATCCACGACGGAGAGAACATGACATGACCCTTTCCAGTGACTTCTACATTATAATATAACATGTTCTACATATCTACTTCCAAACCTCAGGTAAACATAAATGTCCACTTTGTCCTAGTCTGATAGAGCTGTGAAGTGGATCTCTTGTCCCTGTCCAAAGACTGCGCCCAACAATAGCAACAATGTAGCCGCTTTCCAGGCAGAAGTATGTACTCTTCCTGTCAAGTATGTGTGATTAGGTCCTGATACTATTACATACACGAAATGCAGACTTTTATTTGTATCTATTTTTAGACCTGGTAAAATGTCATATTGCAAAGACCATATTGCCTTAAAGGACAATTGGCATTCAGGAAAAAGCACCATGTTTGTGAAGTTTGTAACAATATAACTTAGGGAGTTGTGTAAGCTATGAATACAAATTTTTTTTAGAAAAAAATAGACTTTTTAAGGAATGTGTAAGTGCAACCTGGACACAATGGACACAATTTACTTGGTTTACCAAAAAACAGTTATATATATATATATTTATTATATATTTTATAACTTTATTTGTTATGTGCCTACATATTCCGTAGCGCTATATAGTGGTTATGTGCATAGCAAAGTACAATATTACACACATGGCAAAAGAGTGGAGGGCCCTATCTTATGTAGAAGGTTCTTTTTTTCCAAAGCATCTCACAAGATTGAAAACGTGCATACTTGCAATCTAATATCAGTGGGGTGTACCTGATAACCATGCATGTATTTAGGTTTTATGCTGACCTGGGTTTATTCAGTTTTAAGCACCCCAATGTTCCATTTACGTGAGTGCACCCACCCCTCACATTCCAATGATTACTCCTCATATTCCCTGCAATATCCCATACCCCCTCTTTCTCCCCTGTGTCTCTTCTCCCCTCTCCCTCCCCTGTGTCTCTTCCCACCTCTCCCTTCCCTGTGTCTCTTCTCCCCTCTCCTTTCCCTGTGTCTCTTCCCCCCTCCCTTATCACCCTCCTCAACCCCCCTCCTCATTCTCAACCTCCCTCCTCAACCCCCCTCCTCATCCACAACCCCCTCCTCATCCTCAACCCCCTCCTCAACCTCAACCTCCCTCCTCAACCTCCACCCCCCATCCTCCACCCCCATCCTCCACCCCCCATCCTCAACCTCCCATCCTCATCCTCAACCCCCATCCTCATCCTCAACCCCCATCCTCATCCTAAACCACCCTCCTCATCCTAAACCACCTTCCTCAGCCCCCTCCTTAACCCCCTCCTCATCCTCAACCTCCCTCCTCATCCTCCCTCCTCATCCTCAACCCCCCCTCAACCTCCCTCCTCAACCCCCCTCCTCAACCCCAACCCCCCTACTCAACCTCAACCCCAACCCACCTCCTCAACCCCCATCCTCATCCTCAACCCCCATCCTAAACCCCCCTCCTCATTCTAAACCCCCTCCTCAGCCCCCTTCCTCAACGTCAACCCCCATCCTCAACCCCCCATCCTCATCCTCAACCCTCCATCCTCAATCCCTCATCCTCAACCCCCCATCCTCAATCCCCCTCCTCAACCCCCCGCCTCATCCTAAACCCCCCTCCTCAACCTCCCTCCTCAACCTCTCTCCTCAGCCCCCTCCAAAACCTCTCTCCTCAGCCCCCCTCCTCAACCTCAACCCCTCTCCTCAACCTCAACCCCCCTCCTCAACCTCAACCACCCCATCCTCATCCTCATCCCCCTCCTCAACCTCAATCCCCCTCCTCAACCTCAACCCCCCTCCTCAACCTCAACCCCCATCCTCAACCGCCCCATCCTCATCCTAAACCCCCCATCCTCATCCTGAACCCCCATCTTCATCCTAAACCCCCATCCTCATCCTAACCCCCCATCCTCATCCTAAACTCCCCATCCTCATCCTAAAACCCCCCATCCTCATCCTAAAACCCCCGCCTCACTTTACCCCTCCTCATCCTAAACCCCCCTCCTCACTTTACCCCTCTAAATACCTCCCCCTTTCCCCTCACTTACCTCCATCTGCAGCTGCTTCTCCGCACCTCCACGCTCCTTCCTGCGTCTTAACCCGGCCAATGCTAATGACGTGGCGCGCATGTGACATCACGTCATTAGCATATGCTGGGTCCCGACGCTGGAAGGAGCGTGAAGAACGGAGGAGCAGCTGCAGATGGAGGTAAGTGAGGGGAAAGAGAGAGGGGGAGGTATTTTTTGGGGGGGAAAGTGGGGAGGGGGTTTAGAATGAGGAGGGAGGTTTAGGATGACCTCAACCCCCCATCCTCATCCTCAACCACCCTCCTCATTCTAAACCCCCTCCTCAGCCCCCTTCCTCAACCTCAACCCCCCCCATCCTCAACCCCCCATCCTCATCCTCAACCCCCTATCCTCAATCCCCCCTCCTCAACCCCCCCATCCTCAACCCCCCTCCTTAACCCCCCGCCTCATCCTAAACCCCCTCCTCAACCTCCCTCCTCAACCTCTCTCCTCAGCCCCCTCCAAAACCTCTCTCCTCAACTCAACCCCCCTCCTCAACCTCAACCCCCCATCTCAACCTCAACCACCCCATCCTCATCCTCAGCCCCCTCCTCAACCTCAACCCCGCTCCTCAACCTCCAACCTCCCTCCTCAACCTCAACCCCCATCCTCATCCTCAACTGCCCATCCTCATCCTAAACCCCCCCATCCTAAACCCCCCATCCTCATCCTAAACCCCCTATCCTAATCCTAAACCCCCATCCTCATCCTAAACCCCTCTAAATACCTCCCTCTCTCCCTTTCCCCTCACTTACCTCCATCTGCAGCTGCTCCTCCGCTCCTCCACGCTCCTTCCTGCGTCTTGACCCGGCCAATGCTAATGACGTGGCGCGCATGTGACGTCACGTCATTAGCATATGCCGGGTCCCGACGCAGGAAGGAGCATGGAGGAGCGGAGGAGCAGTTGCAGATGGAGGTAAGTGAGGGGAAAGGGAGAGGGGGAGGTATTTAGAGGGGTAAAGTGAGGAGGAGGGTTTAGAATGAGGAGGGGGATTTAGGATGAGAAGGGGGGGTTGAGGATGAGGGGGGGAGGGAAAGAGACACGGGGGGGTTAGAGAGACACGGGGGGGAGAGTGACTCAAGTATAAGCCGAGGGGGCCCTTTTCAGCCTTAAAAAAAGGGCTGAAAAACTTGGCTTATACTCGAGTATATACGGTACTTCATGTATGGCTTCCAGTGACAAAGTTCCTCTCTCGTGTCAAACTCTGCAGTTATCCCACAAACGAAAATGGACAAATAAGTGGAAAAAACTAAAATTCCTTTCTGATCACAGATTCTGGCAATTGGATTCCTCCCTGGAGCTGTGTTTCAGTCCCTGTTCTATGTGACCATGAATGTGATGATGTCACTATGCGCCACCTATTCATACAGAGGATTCTCACTCTGTCCTACAGGGCACTGGCAGGGACTAGATGTGGAGGAGAGTAGTCCACGACATTTATTGTGGTCAAGAATCTCACAGAAGAAATGGAGTAGCCCTCATAATCAGTTACAGGGTGGTAAAAGCAGTGCTCAGCCACAACCCCCAAAAATGACAAAATAATTTCAGTTCATATCTATGGTAAAATTAAGCAAGTCAGAGATTGGTAGAATACTGTCAAGATAATTCTCTGGTCATAGTAAACACCCTCTGCCAACAGCCTCTACACATGGACAACTGTATACATTGACATTACCACATGAACACTATAGAAATAAGATTAACTATATACTTGGTAGCCAAAGGTGAAGGAGCTCCATAATGACAGCTAAAGCAAGACCTGGTGCTCACTGTGGCTCATATCATTGACTTATTATTGCAAAGTTCAGAATTAAACTGAAGAAAAAAGGGAAAATCATCAGACCAAGCAGATATGAAGTAAATAATATCCCCTGTGAAAATGCTGTGGAGGTAAAGGATAGATTGAATGGACTAGACATGGACGGCAGAATGCCTGAAGATCTTTGGACAGAAGTCAAACTGGCTGTCTGATGAGGCTTTGAAAGTAACTCAGGAAAGAAGGAAAGCAAAAGGTAGTGGAGATAGGAAAAGATTTGTCCAATTGCATGAAGAAATCCAGAGGATAGCAAGAAAAGACCATGAGACATTATATAATGAGCAATGCAAAGAGATTGAAGAACACAACAAAATGGGAAAGTCAAGAGTTGTCTTCAGGAAAATTGGGGATCTCTAAGGAAAACTTTCATGCCAAAGTGGGAGTGATAAATGACAAAAATTGTAGGCTTAGAAGCAGATCAGAGGTGGAAGGAATGCAAAGTAGATCACATATACAAGAATAATCTTAACTGCATTGATAACTTCAATATTTTGTCCAAACAGTTGGAGATTAAGTGATATAGGCCTTAGGAAGCCTTGCTAATAACAAGGCTGCAGGAGTTGATGGAATCCCAGCTGAACTGTTCAAAATCCCAGAAGATGATTCTATGAAAGTGTTGCTTGCATTATGCCAACAATTTGGAAATCTCAACAGTGGCCATGATTACCTTGCTAGCAATGATTTCACATGCTAGCAAGGTAATGGTTTAGATCCTGCAAGTTCAGCTCCAACAATATATGGACAGAGCACTACCATATATGCAAGCCAGGCTTCTCAGAGACAGAGGCACGAGAGATCACATTGCAAATTTCCAGTATCTGCAGATGGTGATTGCAGCCATGAAATTAAAACACATTTGATTTCCTGTGGCAAATTGATTCAATATTCCAAAGAAAACAATAGTTGCTGCCTCTAACAATCTACTTAGAATTAAGTAGATCACAAGATGTATTTCATATTGCATCGAGAAGGAAGATAGAAGTGAGAAAGAGTAGGAAAGTAGCAAACATAACATTACCAGACATAATTATATTCCTTGGTGGAGTTAAAGATCTGTCATTATATATTCACATAAATAATATGGGTATGCATATAATATACTAACAAGCATAGCTACCAAAGGTGCAATGCCCCAGGGCCGTCATCTTGGGGGGCTTGCACTGTTCTTTTTTTTTCTTCTTTTTTTTCAGTGTAGGGTTTCCCTGGGAGGAGGTTATGGGAGCTGCAGGACTCACAGTGGTGGACATCTGCAGGAGCAGCAGCATCAAGGAGGGTAAGAGGGAGCAAGCTGCTTTGGGAAATGTATTAAAACATTATTTTATTTTTTTCATACTTGGGTAAGATATGCATATACTTCAAGTAGCAAAATAAGTTTTAAAGTACCATACACCTTGACAAAAAATAATGCTAAAGTTGTTAAGCTTTCCATCAAGCTAGCTCTCTGATGCTCTCTTTGTTCAAAAGTCAAGTTTTTAGGATCATAAATAGCATATCCTTTATTCAATTTGATGTGATTTTCAATAAAATAAGCTTATTTTTAAATAAAGGTTCTCCAGTTTTCATTATTTACAGATTTATGGCTAAGCAATAGTTGTCATAGCTATTTCTTTACAAATGTATTTTTATTTTCCATATTAATCTTCCCTTTTGAATACATTTCAAGATGTACTTAAGAAAGGCACACACTATTCTTATCGATTTATTAGCCCTTTTTCCTCTCTTTTTTCTCTTTTGTTTTCCCTTTTTCTTTCCTCCCACCTGTATATTACCGTAGATATATTAGTTATACACTTAGGGCCATTTCCTGTTTTTTCCCTTCCGTTCTTCTCCGTTCTCCTCTTCCTTTTCACTTTCTTTCCTTCCCCCTTCTTTCTCCAAACAATTGATAGAATTCTCTGTCGATTTAAAGAAACAAAATGTTGTATAACTAGTACAAGGATTTCCATATTTAACTATGAGATAGTTGTCTATTTCTTCTTTGACCATTTTAATAGTTGATCTAATTTTATTGACTTTCATCGCTCCTATAATAATAATAATAATAATATTAATAATAATTAAAAATAAATAAAGTTCAATACATTTTACATTAGAGTCTTGTGATTTATGTTTTCTTTCTTTATTTATAAAATTAATCAATAATATCTCCTCTAAGAACTATTTTAATGATCTCCCAAAATAAACCACTTGTGTCTTTGTGTCTGTGATTATTATTTTTAGATTCTTCCCATTTCTCCCATAAGTGATTCAAGAATTCTAAATCTTTCAATAAAACATTACAAAATATAATTCCGAGCCTTATTCTCTATGGGCCTCATTCTATTACTGGCCGTAAATCGTCCGTAAGGCTGCTATTCCTTGCGGGGGTTCAGTTAACTCGCGATTCTATTATATGGCCCCGCAAGGATCTCCTTTTACGGCCGGCCGCATATCTTGAAACCGGCTGTAAGCTGTGAAATATAAAAACTCAAAAATAAATTCAAGCCTGCACTGTACAGCTCTGTAAATGCTAGGGATCATATTGGGGGACATGAGGATTAAAAGAAACCCACTCTCAAGCTTGCACATCAGCCCAAACCCAAGTTCAAATTAACTGTTTATTTTCCGGCTGCGGCGTGGGCATGTCTGAGGTGCTCCAAGCACTCTGGACTTTTTACATGGATATTTTACAGATATTAAAAATAAAATATTTTACGGATTTGGGTATAGGATAATTATGTGCTATTTTTTCTAACACCTAAAATCCCTTTATAGTCTTCTCAAAGTGCAGGATGGCTTTATTTGAGCTATTTTATGTGCTTAATTGGTGCTAGCGGGACCTCTTTCCTGCAAGTAAGCTGCGGCTCGCTTTTAGCCTTGCAGAGAGGTTTCCCGGAGCAATTGAATTGCAAATAGGAATTTCTTACGGCCGAAACTCTTGCGGCCGTTTTAGATCAAAGGCTTTCCTCCGTCTCGAGCGGCCGCAAGAGATAGCAAGGCACCGGCCGCAAGCCTGCCGGAGCCTCCGGCCGTAAGGGAATAGAATAGCCGAATAGCTTGCGGCCGGTCCTTGCGGCCCCGCAACGGCTGCGGCCGCTAATAGAATGAGGCCCTATATGCGCAAATTACATTTCAACCACTGATAGTACGTAATCAAAAAAAACTTTATTTCCAATCTGTACGTTTTCAATCTAAAAATGTATTGAGACAAAAATAATTAATTTGTGATAGAGATTAATATATTCTCAAATAACTCATATTATCTTTCCCAAGAAATAAAGTGCACCATTGATCAAAAAAAGATAAAATCAAAACAACAAAACCCCCAAAAAGGGCACTACTCTCCTTCCTGTGGGGCGTATAAATATAAAGAGCCTCATTCAATTGCAAGCCCGCAAGTCGCAGAATGTAGGCCCTTATTCTGCGAGTCCTCCTTGGTACACGTGACTTGTGGTTCGACTTTTGCCATTTGCTGGCTTGACGGCTTGCTTAGCAATCGGTAATCGGAGCAATTGAATAGTGATTTGCAATTTTAGCGTTCGTGGACGTGAAAGATCAATGGCTTGGAGGGGCATTAACTTGCGATGTGAACCATCGCAATGAATCTGTGGCCGGAGCCTGTAACCTGATCGGTGCCCGCAAAAAGACGGCAATTGAATAGCAAAATAACTTGCGGGCTACATTCCCGAAGCGCGGATCTCCCGAAAGCCCAAATGAATGAGGATCAACCTTTTCTAATTCACCCATGCCTATATTGACTTTCATTATCACAATTCAGAATCATAAGTTTATAATTTATAATTTTTTAAGAAAATATTA
This sequence comes from Discoglossus pictus, assembly GCA_027410445.1. NCBI lineage: Eukaryota > Metazoa > Chordata > Amphibia > Anura > Alytidae > Discoglossus > Discoglossus pictus. The sequence continues at coordinate 385,650,668 of CM050164.1, forward strand.
CAACCCTCCCTTACTTTTTTCATATTCAGCTTTTTGACCCAGCCTCTAAATAATTTATATTCAAGTGAGATCAACGTCTGTGCCTATCTTTTTACATTCCATGAGATTATTCTGTATATATAATATTCACTTAATTTCCAAAACTTCTTATATCAATTTTTGTTTGAATTAACCATAGAGACAGAGAGCTTGCCATTACCTTATATATAAAAAAATTACATTCTAAAAATATGTTGCCTCTTTTCAAGTATAGATCTTCAAGATGGTATATTTTAAATATCTGACTGCACTGACCCTTTAAAGGATAAGTCATAGAAAAATAGAACAGTAACAGTCACTGACGGACTAGTTAGGTTGCAGGAGAAATGTGTGCTCCTCAATGTCAGAAGCAGGAGAAAGTTCCAACAGAATTAGCAGAAACAGGCAAATTACCCTCAGGTTGGTTTATGAAAAGACCATTTATCAAAAAAGTTATATCTCTTCTGTAAAGTGTTGCTAGAAAAATTAAGCTATAGGTAAGATGGGGACGAAAGAGGTGAATACGGGATATGGTTAGTGTGACTTTTTCACTTCTTACAAGACCAAAAGGATAAGAGCATGAACCAGGCAGGGGGAGAGAAGTTTGATGTTTTTTACCCTGTAGTTGTGTCTGTTAATGTTGATCTTATTCCCAAAATGAGTACTGAGCTATTAAAAAGGCAGTGTAGCCCTATATTTAATCGATAATCTTTTGAACAGCGACATTTGAAATTAGACAAAATATATTCAAATGTAAAATATAATAATTTCAGTCTCTAATTTATTACCTTTTATATGCATTTATGCTGCAGTGGATTCTGCCATTTTGGTACCTGCTTTTTAAACTTCCCGAGGTAGGAGGAGACTTTGAAGGCAGAGAGGAAGTTTATTTCTTCACAATGGAAATGTGTCAGCACAAACCCTCCATGCTTTAAACAGGATTACTGTATATCTTATGCTGGTACAGAATCTTCTCAGGAAAGAAAATGGAACTCAACAGTAAAGAATAGTTGCATATTAAATGTAAAAAAGCTTGTGTTTGTTGGTGATTTTTAAAAATATTTTGTATATATAGGGAAATACACTGAACTCAGCAGTGCTTAAAGCTGTGAAGCAGATTGTGGCATATGCTGTGAGAAGGAAGAGTAGATATGAGAAAGTACCAGAACATTTCATAGAGTGGCTAAATGCAGTGAAAAGTGTAATAGAGGAAATACACTGGTCAGCATGACTTTATGCAGAATGGCCCAGATCTGAATTTAAAGGCATTCAGCAAAGAGAAAAAATAGAATCTAGACTGGCTGGTGTGGTTACTGAAAAGCACTATGCAGAGAGGGTGGAGAAATGGATTTCACAGGAAAAGAAAAAAAGAACAGATGGTGTATACATGCAGCGTTGGGAGTACAAAATACAACACCACCTATCTGACAATGTTTAGGCCTCGGGGTAAGGTTAAAGTGCAGGCTTTGGGATAATGAGACAAATTTACTAAGATTTGCACAAGAGCATTGATTTCCTGTGGCAAATTGATTCAATATTCCAAAGAAAGCAATAGTTGCTGCCTCTGAGAACCTACTTAGAATTAAGTAGATCACAAGATGTATTGCATTGGGATGGAAGATAGACTTGAGAAAGAGTAGGAAAGTAACAAACATCACATTAGCAGACATAATGATATTCCTTGGTGGAGTTAAAGATCTGTCATTATATATTCACATAAATAATATGGGTATGCATACAATATACTTACAAAGGTGTAGTGCACCAGGGCCGTCATCTTGGGGGCTTGCGCTGTCCTTTTTTTTTTCTTCAGAGTACGGCTCCCCTGGGAGGAGGATTGCTTCATTTGCCACAATGGCGTGCAAGAGTTGAGTGCCAGTGACAGGTTATGGGAGCTGCAGGACTCACAGTGGTGGACATCTGCAGGAGCAGCAGCATCAAGGAGGGTAAGAGGGAGAGAGATGCTTTGGGAAGGAAGAAAATTAAGAGTGGCCAGTACCTATTGTTGGAGGCTCTTGGGGGAGGCAGGTTCTTTGGGAAGGGGTAATGGAATTAAAAAAATAAAGAGAGGTCAGTGAGTAGGAAAGGTGCTCTTGGGGCAAGGGAATTGTTTTGGTAAGGGGTGTTTGTGGGCTATATTACAAATATCCTTTTGCTAGTGGTGCCAGGATGGGGGCATTTTTTTACACCAGGACCCTTTATTAAATAGCTCCTCCACTGCTATCTAATATTTACCTTGGTTGCTCCAGTTGGGCCAGTGCCTTGCCTATATATGTTCACAATAATCTTTTAAACAAAGAGCAAATAAATGATCAATGTAAGAAAACTCTTTTGCATCTGGTTTGCAAATAGACAAACCAGGTGCTATAGCATACATGAGTCATAGATACTAAGACTAGAAGATTCAGGCAGTGGAGAACCCTGGCTGGAAACCACAGTGTAACTCCAGAAAGTCACAGTTACAATAGGTACTGTACCTAATATTTATTCATAGGGCACTTAACGTATAAAATTATTTACATTTTAGTTGCCTGTCCATAAAATAAACTTGCTTAACATTAAAATCACCATGGCACATACCTTGAAGTGACAGAAACAGTCCAATTTATTGAAGAAATCAAATGTACACATACAAATAAACATAATTGTAACTGGTCGTAATTAAAAATATATAAGTTGAAGTTCCTTAAACACATAGAAAACATATAAATGTATTTGGTGCTAAGGACTTCAGGAGCAAATAACATGGTATGCATCGACTCAGTGAAGTATGTGATAAGACATGGGTCCCCTGCTCCAGCTGGGCTGGGGTGCTCCTCTGATCATCATCCGATGATGGTCTTCTCAGCGCCAGACAGCTCACCATGACCCACTGGAGACCCACTGGTGGAAGATCTTGCAGTGAAATAAAGAGGGTCTTGTAACATGAAAGAACACACAAGAGCCAGTACATAGTCTCAAAACATCACTAACCCTTTATTAGGAGGAATCAAGATAGCAGGCTGAGTGACGCTTTGCGAGGGCACTGCCCGAGGGTCTCAGTTGCTGGCATGGAGCGCCGTAGGCGCTCCATGCCAGCACCTGAGGACCTCGCAAAGCGAGGGCCGCAGTTGCTGGCATGGAGCGCCGAAGGCGCTCCATGCCAGCAACTGCGACCCTCGCAAACTTCACATCGCAACCCAAACAGTACGACACACGCATTACGACACTCGCAAACAACATACGACACACGTTCACACACATTACGGACTCGCAACACTCGGACGCAACTCGCGAACATTACAAAATGTAAAACACAATACATACACACACCACATACATAAAAAACTTACCTACACCAAGAGGGAGCACCCAGCACCTCAAAAATACAACTTACACCTCGATTTTACTCCAAATAAAACAGTTTAGAGACTAAAAAAAAATCGAAGCGAGATAAAAAATGGCCGCCGAACAAAACGAAAACGAGGCTACAGCACTCTAAACTCGCAAAACACCACAAGAAACTCGCAAAACACCACAAAACACCTACGGATATTCCGATACAAACGTATACCACACATTACTCGCCATTTTAGGCCAATGCGGAAGTACACGACAACGGTTTGGGCTCGCGCACGCACAGTGTTACACTGCACACATTCAGCATGCTTACACAGCAGATCCACACCACTAATGCTGCAGCAACATCAAAACACATTCACAGCTCTTCCACACAATGCTTTAAAATAGGTAAAGTATATTCATTTATTAATGTATTATATATTTCATTATTACACACTAAACAGCATTAGCTACCTTACAATTTCATTGCCGTCATTTTTTGACGGGCAATTCGCTAGTATATATATATTCTTCTGCATAAAAATTTAGCAAAATGTTTTTAATCTTGCCTTTAAAATCTGCAATGAGTAGTAAATATGTCTGGGAAATCCAAATCTGAATACATAAAACCTAAATAAGCCCCTGCAAACACTAATATTCTTCAACATATACTATAGTGGCAACACTCCATAATGTAATGCAAGCAGAAATGTTGTCACTAGGCTGTTAATCCTTGGTGATGTGGGACATGGCATTAGTTAAGGCCGGAATATAAAACTAAATAGAGGGAATCAGAATGAAACAACACTTTTTCAGCAGAACCTAAAGGGGCCATTTACCTCACTGTAAGTGCACTTCATGGCGTGAAAGAGCACAAGATTGTATGTTAAAATTATGTATTTATTTTTTAAATAAACAATATATATTTTTTTAATTAAACTAATTTAATTAAACTAATAAATGAAAAAAATCTAAACTTTTAAATCTCTGTTTGCATAAAGTCTATCCTGCACAGTGACTGTTGCATGAGTAATAACAGATTGATGATTGTGTGAAGCTCTATGGCTGTGCTCCTCAACTCCAGTCCTCAGGGCAGCTAATCTGGGGCTCAGCAGGTAGTTAAACAGAATTACTGAGCCTCTGATTAGCTCACCTGTGCTCAAGCAGGGATATACCTAAAATGTGACTGGTTGGTGTGCCCTGAGGACTGGCGTTGAGGAGCACTTCTCTATGGGACAATGATGGATAGCATTCCCTGGACTCAGGTTACACTGTACTGACCAGTTAACCCATATCTTTCCTGTTTCCGTAAGTCCAGTATTCTATGCCTGCACTGATAGATAAGGGTTACATTTTTGTTTGTTAGTATCACTGCAGGGAGCTGCACCAAGCATCCACCAGAGCATTGAGTGCAGAACACTGAACCCCCGTGCATTGGTCTAAATTGATAAAATTCGAGAGAGGAAAGAGGGCTAAAGCCTGAATTTTCTGTCTAACTAAATATATAATCTGTTCCCTACAAACATTGCAAAATAAGCAGTCTGACAAAAAACCTTACCATTGTCTTGAATGTGGGACACCCCTTCAGTCTGTTTGGTTGCAGTAATGAAGCAAACGTGGATCAGTCTGTGGCCAGTCTATTAGACATGTAAGCACAGATTTAATTTTAATTTCTCAGTGAAAAATTAACGTATTTAAAAAATTCAAAAAGTAGTTCAATGCTTTTATGGGATCTTCACAGTGATGTGGTCCACATTGTGCTGAATTAAATGGTCCTTTAAACAAATAAAGCTGATGGCTGACTAGTGACATATTTTATTTCTATTTTTAATTCAGCAATCTGAATATGTTTCCAGTTCATGTTTGTGACAAATTAAACCATCAATTTAAACTTAGCTATGTGGCTTAAAATGGAAAGTTGATTAGTTCAGAATCACACACAAACTCCCTCATTTAATACTTTCAAGTGAATAATAACGGTCTGCACTTCCCTTAAATCATTCAAAGGAATATTTTTTTTTATATTAAAATAAACAGTTTGTTTGCATATCTAAACATCATTTTATTAACAAGTGCTTAAAATAATTTAAAATGGTATCATTGAAGGTCTTGCCCAGCAGCTCACACACAGTGTTTCTATTGGTACTAGATGTATAAGCAACGTATAAACTGTTTCTCAACGCAATGTTTTGAAATGCTGCTGAGAGACAAACTGTGATTGGTTAGTACATTTAATAATACAGTGATACTGGGTGCATGATTTACAGGAGGCAGACCTTTGTTAGGACTGTTTGGAAGGTTTCAGCAAGTAAAAACAGAGCTTTTAAGCACTTGTTGATAAAATGATGTTTAGCTATGCAAACAAACACTTAGGTAGATTATTTTAATGTTAAATACAAGGAAACTTCCATATCCCTTTAACTCTAATTGATGTGTGCACAAATCAAATTCCGTTTGGCTATACAAAGGATCCACACCTTGTGTTTGAGAATGAGTTGTAAATGATGTCATACCATTTGTATGTTCTTTTGTTTACTAGTTTTGCATAATTTGTATGTCGTTTTTAACACTTTGAATGCAAGTAGAAGCCTACTGCTCTTTATCATAAAGCCCTGGTGAATGTGAAGAGACATGGGGCATGGATATTTTCATGCATTTAAAGGACCATATTTATTAAAAAAAATCAAAAAACAAAAAAACATTAACAAAATGTGTTTACAATGGCCTTTAAAATGTGCAGGAGAACTGCACTAATCACACCGATGTATGGCATAGAATTGGCTGAAGCTGTTGACTGTCTCATTTAAAACAGCAGAATCTTGAGAGAGTTTACTTTCTTTCTTCACATCACTGGTTCACATTACACATGTGCTAGTAGACAACCAATCACAGCACAGCATTATTGCGGAGAATGTTCTTGTCTATATGAACAACTTATTATTATTTTTTTTTTTTTGTTTCAAAGATTTTTATTCAACAGCCTTTATGTTACATAAAAAACAATTACTTTGCAAACATCTGTTAACTGAAATTATTGAAATAACTGTGTCCATTGTTGTTAAAATATAATATTCATATCAATAAACAATCATTCAGTCCGATATCTCACATTTTTTTTCTTTTTTGGTGATGGTTTTAAGTAGATACGCAATTAAAGTTCCACTCCTAAGTATTCCTCACCACATCCATTCCCATGATCTCCCGTGCTACCCTCAGTACCTTTTGTCGTCTAGATGAGTTGCCTCTCCGCTTCCCAGCTCTACCCGTTCCAGTCTGCTCCACACTCCACTCCCCGGACAAGCCACCGCTGTTATCCAAAATGTAATGTTCTTTCCTGTCCAGACCTTACAATGTACTATCTGGAGACTGAATCCAGGGTCCCCAAATTTCTAGGTAAATGTGGTGAGTGTCCAACAAAGTGTGAGTCATTCTTTCGTTAATGCAAAGATAATTTATTTTGTTTATGACTTCCTGAAATTGGATATGACTGCTTTTCCATCTTCTAGCAATTATATTTTTGGCGGCTAAAAAAATCATTTGAGCCAATTTGTTCCCCTTATTACCCAGCCCCTGGTAATGAATTCCCAACAGGCAAGTCGAGATTGGTGGTTCTAGGGGAGATTTAAGAATTCGTGAAGCTAATTTGGTAGTTTCATTCCAAATATCAGCCACTCTAGGACATTTCCACCACGTATGAATAAAGTCTCCCCTTCCCTGGCATCCTCTAAAGCACCTATCTGAAATTGTTGGAGATATCTTATTTAGCCTGACAGGAGTCATGTATGCCCGGTGTAAGATTTTCAATGAGGTTTCTAGCAAGCTATAGTTATATGAGCCCTTAGATAGGCTCAGAAAGGATTCCGCCCATTTGTCCCCCTCCCAGTTTTGTTGCATGTCTATCTCCCATTTCAATGTGTAAGCAGGCTTCCACGAAGCCTTTGGGGCATTAAACATAGTGTACAGTGAACCTAAGGTTCCTCCAATTAAATTTGTGTTTTTACATACTATTGACATCCACGATCCTTTGGGCGGGCCATGAATCCTATGTATCTCCTCCACCCAATGTCTAATTTTGATGTAGTTAAACATTTCTTGGTGTGGTATCCCTATTTTCCTGTTCATTTCTGCCCAAGAAATAATTCTGTCACCCTCAAACCATGCCTCAAGTTTGTCTAAATTGTGTATAGTCCAGAATGCTTTGGAGTCAGCTGTGAGGGTGGTCGCTAGAGAGGTTGATGTAAATATTGAAGTAAGAGGTGATATGGGGTGAATCAGCTTATGTTCTTTCCTAGCCCATTTCCATATTTTCAGTGTAAATTTAGTTATAGGGTTATGGATTTGGGAGTCAAACGTGTGCGAACTCGGAGCCCATAAAATGATTTCCCATTTTAATGGGGCCATTTGTAGCTCTTCAATAAAAACCCAGCTGGGCTGTAGGGTGGTAGAATGTATCAACGGTATAGAGGCAATTTGAGCTGCCCTAAAGTAGGTATTGAAATTAGGGCAGGATAGTCCTCCCCTAGACTTATGTTTATACATAGTATGTCTGGCGATCCTAGGGGGTCTATTCCTCCAAACAAATCTAAAGACCTGGGCTTGAAACTGTGACAATTCCCTGTTATTAATTTGGATCGGCAGAGTCCTGGCCAGATAAAGCAGCCTCGGCAAGATGTTCATCTTGACCGTGGCTATTCGGCCCGTCCACGAAATCTGCCTTTTTGTCCAGCTGTCTAAGTCCCTTCGAATGGTCCTAAATAGGGGTGGGTAGTTGGTTTTATAAATATCTGCTAGTGAGTTAGTCAACTTTATCCCCAGATAGTTAATGTAAGAGGTAGGCCATAGAAATTTGTGTACCTTTTGTAGATGGTCCAAGATGTCCCCAGGAATGCCCACACTTAAGGCTTCTGTCTTGCTATGGTTCAATCTCAGTCCAGATAGAGTGCTATATTCATTGATTGTGCCCAGTAGGGTGTCTATGGAGGAGCTAGGATTCGAGAGAGTGCACAGTAGATCATCAGCGAACAAAGAACATTTTAGATGCTGATGCCCCACCCGCACCCCCTCTATAGAGGAGTTCGCTCTTATCGCCTGGGCCAAGGGCTCTATGGCCAAAGCAAAGAGCAGCGGGGACAGGGGACACCCCTGTCTCGTGCCCCTCTCTATATTAATACTAGCCGTCTGGGAACCTGGTAGTCTCAAAGTGGCCTTGGGTAGCGTGTAGTAAGTGTGTAATAAGTTTAAGAAGTTGCCTTCAAACCCAAACTTTGCTAACGTGGCAAATAGAAAGGGCCACTCTAAGGTGTCAAACGCTTTCTCTATGTCCAATGCGAGCAGGCAGACCGGGGTCCCCCTAGACCTAGCCAAATGGATGACATTTAGAGTTCTCCTGATGTTGTCGCCAGTTTGCCTATGCGGGATGAACCCTGCCTGGTCTTTGTGAATCAAGGAGGGAAGGAATATTGAGACCCTTTGAGAGAAGATCTTGGCAAGCAACTTGACATCCCCATTAAGCAGTGAGATAGGTCTATAATTTTTGGCATCTCTCTGATCTCTACCCTCTTTAGGGAATATTGTTAAGTCAGCATGGTTTCATTCTGGGGGGGCAATCTCCCCTCTCAGTATCGAGTTAAAGAGATTACATAGATGAGGAGCCAGAAGTGTTGAGAATTTCTTATAGTAGATATTGGTGAACCCATCCGGGCCCGGGGATTTTCCTAGTTTTAGTTCCTTAATCGCTTCTAGGACTTCCTTGACAGTAACTTCCTTATTTAAAGAGTGTAAATCATCGGGCGAGATTTGAGGAAGGTCTAGTGAGTTTAAGTAAGAAGCAATGTTATTTTCCATGGCCACCTGTTTAGTAGAGTATATATTTTGGTAATATTCCCTAAAAACTTTTTGTATTTCATTTTGGCTATATATGAGGTCGCCCTCTTTATTCCTGATTTGGGAAATCCTGGATTGGGCGTACTTTGCTCTCAGGCTTCTGGCTAACAATTTATCCGGTTTGTTCGCTTTATTGTAAAACAAATGCTGCGTCCGTCTTAGTGCCTCGTCTTGTCAATCTCTGTTCTCAGGGTGGAGGAGGGGGAGAGCTGATTTTGTAGCTCTAGTCGTGCCAATTTGCTCGCCAGATCTCTCTCCCTTTGTAGATTCTGTTTTTTGAACTGAGAAGCTAATTTGATGCACACTCCTCTTATAAAGGCTTTATGAGCCATCCAAACCCATCCCGCTCCCGTCTCCCTGCCCGCATTGGACCCAAAGAAGTCCAGCAACTCTCTCTCTATCTGCACCTGAGTTGAAGGCAGTGAGATTTGGTATTCACCTCCAGGTGTAAGGTATGCTGAATTGACTTCCCAGGTCCACCTCCAATAAAACTGCTGAATGGTCGGACCAAGTGCAAGGCACTATGGTCGCTCTATGTGAGCTGTCAAGAAGTGAGCTGCTAATGTAAATAGTGTCAATGCGCGAGTAGGAGCCATGTGTGGGTGAGTAAAAAGTAAATTCTTTCCCTCTCGGGTGAAGTCCCCTCCAGGCATCTACCAGGCTAACCAAGTGCAGGAGTTTCTTAATTTGTCTAATTTTGTTGGAGAATCGGTCACTCACTGGAGCGCTAGATTTGTCCGCCTTTGGGTCTAAGACTAAATTGAAATCCCCTCCTACCACTAAGTTCCCCCAGTCCCCCCCTTCCAGTGCCCTTAAAAATCTTATTAGGGCCTTATGTGGTGCCGTTGTGGGGGCATAGAAGGAAGCCAGAGAAATCGTGTTTCCCAGGATCGTACCCTTTATAATAATAAAGTACCCTTCCCTGTCCATCAGTTTGGATGTTAACTGGAATTGGAGGTTCCTATGTAGCAATATTGCTACCCCCTCTTTTTTTGAAGTGTGGGTGGAATGGAAGAATTGAGGGTAATCTTTATTTAGATATGTAGGGTTCTTATGCCTAGCGAAGTGGGTCTCCTGTAGGAATATTACAGATGGTTTGTAAGTCTTATAGTATAAAAAGGCCTTCCTCCGTTTGAAAGGAGAGTTAAAGCCCTTCACGTTATGAGTGAGTACTGTTATGGGCATGGGTAAATTAATAAGGTGTCTGTCAGATATGCTGAATTAGCCTTACCTTTCCGGTGAGCTGTCAAGGAGGGAGTGAGGAGCGCCTTCTCCTTCTGGAGGTGTGGAAGAGGCTGAGCCCTGGGTGAGCGAGTTCTAGCAGGCTTGATTCTAGTTAGAATATACAAGCAAGAGTGCGTGAGTTTTGATGTCACCCCCTGGTGCCCTATCATAAAAAACAGTTGGCTTAATTTTGGCTTGGATAATGTAATTGTAAATGGAATTAGATTGTGCCTGTTGACCTGCAAACAGGCAACCACTAAAACCTCCACCAAATAAGGATCATTACGCTTATGCCCTGACACCCCGGGAATGCTAAAGGGGCACAGGAGGCAAGTAGGCAAAGGATGTGGGTAGTTTAAATTATGTGAATGGTGATTGGCATTAGGAGGACGGGTAAACAGCGTTAGTAGCTGATCCCGGCTTAGATATACTCTAAAAATGGATGCTGTGGCCAGGACACAATAATCAAAGAATGAATTGCTTTGTTCCGAACCCAGTATAGGGTGGGTGAGCAAAGGTTGGCAAGTGAATGGTAGGTGAGCACAAATACAGAAAATTGTGAGAAGAACAAATAGAGTGGTTATTAAAAAATCAAGCATTCTTAGGACCTCTAGCCCTAACCTATTCCTGTCTATCCGTTAAAGTACTAGCAGGTTCCACTTCAGCTCCTGCCGGCAAGGACTATCATAAATAAGATAAAAGGAGTGTTACCGTAATAGAGTAACCTGATCTATAAATAATTTGCGCAAATATTAATAACAAAACTCTTGACATAAATTGTAAACAGTAGAAACAGCTAAACTTGGACCAGCCAGAGGGGTCTCGCCAGGCTAAGTATCATTCCCTCAAGTAGCAACAGTAGGTGTTTCTTTAACAATCTACTACAACCTGCTAGGTAGGAAGGAAAAGCAAAACATGGGTTAATGACAGTTCAAAAGTCTTTTGTCAGCTGGGTACAACTCGTAGCAAAAGTCCTGAGTTCCTCCGGGAGCCAGTCCAAAAGGCAAAAAGAAGGGGGGGAAGGTAGTACAGAACAGCTAGCTCAGTTCTGAGCAACCCTCCTGAGAGTCTCCCCTAGGTAGCAGCAAAAAAGCAAACCAAAAAAAAGCAAAAAGGGAGCAGGACTTTCTGATAGCATGGTGCCTCTTTAGTCGAACCCTCGTTTTGAACAGTCCTGAGGATAAAGACAATTGTGCTAGTGTGTCAGTGTGTCCATGTTTTGGCTGGGGCGTCTGTTGGCAGTTTTTGAGACGTGATCAGCAGGCCTCTTTTGTCTGGTCACTTCAGACCACTGTCTCTGCGGAAGAGGCAAAGTTGCTGAAGCAGATGCCATAGGAGCTGTGTCCCTCCCAATCAGTTCTAGGCGCTTGAGAAGCTCTTGGCAGTCATCTAGGGAGCGTGTTGTATATTGGATACCTCCCACAGAGAAGATCAGGGCAAAGGGGAATCCCCAGCGATATCTGATGCCATGGCGTAGCAGCACTTCCAGGGCCGGCTTCATCAGCCTCCGTCTTTGTAGCGTAGTTGTAGAAAGATCTGCAAAAAACTGGAGCTTAGCCCCGTCAGGACCAGTGGTCGAGGTCTTGTTGCGAGGTAGCTGCGAGGATCAGGTCTCTGGATTGTTGGCGCAAAAGCCGGACAATGATGTCTTTAGGGAGGTCTGGATTGCGGCTCCCCCCAAGGGCTCTGTGCGCTCGCTCTACCTCCCACTCGTGGTCCGGGTATCCTGAGAGGATCTCATCTATCGTGCCTTTAAGGTAGCGTGGTAGGTCGACTATAGCCATGGGGACGCCTCTAATCCTCAAATTAAATCTTCTGGATCTATTCTCCAAGTCCTCCAACTTATCTTCTATATCCGAGATACGGGAGGAATTGCCAGCAATGTTGTCCCTGTCCTTCTCCTGCGCCTCTACCACTTGGTCCATGGTTTCCTCAAGTTGATGGGTCCTCTGTCCGATCTCCTGTATGTCTTTTTGCAATGCCATGACTGCTCCGTTGATATGGGAGGCCAGGAGCGCTTCAATTCTTGCCATTGAGGCACTATTGATGGATACCTCCGGCTGTAAGGTTACCTCCTGAGAGTCTAAATCTGAAATGTCCGATTGCTCTGAGGCGAGGTCTTGTGCCGGTGTGTCTAATGCTTCCAGGGTTTTAAAATGCTCGTCAATTTTCTTTGACGGTAAGGATTTTTTATTTTTCCCCATTTCTGCGCCGCTGATTGTCTCCGGGTTGGCTGTTGGATGCCTAGGCATTTAGCCAGCTGATCTGATAAGAACCCTCCGCTCAGCTATATCCTCTCAGGTAAGTAGATCTGCTGTGCTCGGAGCTGTCGGGATACACCCAGTTCCTGTAATGTTGTCTTGGTGTTTTTTGGTCCTTGCTGGCTAGAACCATGTAGGGCCGCTGTAGTTACATCTCAGTGTATTGTTGAGCTCTGTCAATCAAGTGCTCTCAGTAGGCCCAAGCTGCTTTCATCAATGTCCCACTAGATGGCGTCAATGCTCTGTCTGGTGCGGGTGGTGTATCTTGTTGAGTGCTGGGCTGCACTATTTTCTGAGCACCAGTAGGTGACAGTGCTGCTCCCTCCAATGATGATAGAATGTTTGGTTTGTTGTTGTACCAATACTGAGCACAGGCCACGGCTGAAGCAGTTATATAAGGAAAGGTAAATCTTGTTACCATTAGTAATGAGGCAGTAGTAATGGAGATGAAGATAAAGAGGTTGTTTGGCCCCTTCTGCAGTCTTATAAGCAGTGCAAAGTCTTTGTCCCCTTAGGGCCAGTATCAAGGCCTTAGAATCTTAAAGTCCTGAGCAAGCCCTTATATTACTTGAGTCAGAGAGCAGTGACGTCACCCCTTAGTGTCGCTTTCAGTGCCAGTAAAGTTGCAATATCTTCAGGCACAATTAAGCACATAACCTCTGGGCTTGGTGTTGTCAGAGTCAGAGTGCAGATGTGGGCACTTATTGCTGTGTGATTCAGATAAAGGCAGTCCCTTCTATTAGTTGTTAGAGTCTCTGTGTCTGCCTTCTCTGCTAAAGGGGAGCTTAGTAGAGTTTTAGTGCAAGTATGCTCGTGTTCTCCCCCCAGCACAGGGTGTCTAGAGCAATTAATCTGTCTTAGGCTTTCTAGGCAGGGAATGGGAATGTAGAGGCCTTACCAGGCTCAGGACGCCTCGTGGCTTCACAAGATGGCCGCCGCCTCTTCGCGGGCTTTCTTCTTCCACCCAGACTCTCCTTCACTGACCCCTTGGGACTCTGCCACCGGCCCTACAGGGCTCTCCAGTGCCCTCCTGGCTCCCCCCTGCAGCTGACCTGCTGCTCCGTGTGCTCCACGTACCTCGCACAGCTCTATGTTCCTCCCCGCCAGCCTCACAAGATGGCGGCCTCCTCTGTGCCTCCTCTCAGTGCCCTCTCCTCTCACCTCCGTTGCTTCTGAGGCTCTGGGCATCTGGGGACTCCGGGCTCCTTGCTCCCCCTCCTGCAGCTCGTCCGGTGACCTGTCCAGGCCGGCGCAGCCCCAGGCTGGGCAGCTTCTCACTGCTCCGGAGCCTCCTGGCCAAGGGTGACGGTAACTCCGTCAGCGTCTCTCCTCCACAGGTTGGAGCGTCCTGGGAGGGTCGGGTCAGCTGCTCCTGATGCTCCCCGATGTTGCTGGGGAGTCCTCAGACTCTTTTGGGAGTATTTAACCCCTAAACCCCGGCCAAGATCACGGAGCTCACTCACAGCCCGTCCTGCTGCCTTGGACGCTAGCTCCGCCCCCTCTTATTATTTTTTTTAAGTATAATGTGTAAAACATGTTTTTCTACATACATTATAGACTGCATAATATTGATCCTCCTTGTCTACTGGAGATCTGCAAACCTATCTGTTGGATTCATTGTCAACAAAGGCTGCCATTTCTCCTGAACACTAGAAATGGCATCATGTTAATAAGTACTTTTATGTGCATTCTCTTCTGTGGGGAGCACCCATCCCATATGATGGAGCAACTGAAACAATGCTTCTGTTGTCATCAATATCCACCTGTCATGCTTTGGGGCATAGAGGAACCACATTAGTAATGGCAGCAATAATCCCTCTCTCTCTCTCTTTTTCGCCATGTGCTTCAGAACTCCTCCTCTCCTCCTTCCATACTTTGATACTCTGCAATGGCCTGTAGGGTAGAAGGAAGATACCTGGCAACATGACCCCTTTCAGATGTAATCTAAACTTTGAAAATACATTTAATTTTTTTTAAATAATTGAATATTCCTCTTGTTTCTGAAGCTTTGGCAGTAGATATCTTTCAATTCATATTCCTACATATGGGGCACACATTTTGTGTTTCCTTCCTTCATCTGAGCTAAGTCTGAGCCCTCTCCTGCTCCTCTTTCCTCCCCTTATTCCTGGGCCTATCCTTCGTTCTGCTCTCCTCCCCAATCCAGCTTTTATACTTTCACCTGCACTCTCTGCCACTGTTCTTCCTGTACCTCTTCTCCTCTCATCTTCCAGCTGGCATCCACCCTCCATTCCCCAGTCACATCTATGTACACACGTACACACTGTCTTTTACTGCTGCGCTCTAACAGCCAGTCACACAAATAAACAAATAAAGTGTTTATATGTAATATGAGAAATGGTTATTTTGTATATGTGAAAATTATATATATAAAAAGACTGATCATCTATCTATGTAAAAGTTATGAAATATACCTAGTTTGCCATGTACTCTTCCATATTTGTGGAGGGAAGAAGCTGAAATTCTAAGTTTAAAGGCATATTTAAATTATGAATGCCTCTGATAGAGGAGAATTAATAGTGTATAAAAACATTATTATTATTTTTTGCATGACAGTTGAAAATTAGGGTTAACACCAGGCTAAATTAGCATAAAATTAAAAATAGTTTTGGCCAATCAGGATTCTTCCTCAAAGGTTGAAACATTTGTATCACAATCTAGGGTTGCTGTCTGTGCTGCAAAGCAGCATGGGATATGTAGTCTGGAACATGTTAGAAAGTGCTATGTATTTTCATATCTTCAGACTTACAGTTTGCAGTCTGCACTCAGGGAAGATATATATCAGGGCACCAGTAGAAGCCTTTTGAAAATATATAAATAGTGGAGGCACAAATCCCTAAACAATATTTGCAAGGGAGTGCTATAATCCCCAAATATATGTGAAATATGTTGTGGCAGATTGGGAATGCAGCAAAGCATGGTGAAGTTCTAATTCATAATTTTAAATAGCCGGAAATAAACTGGATAAATGAGACCACAGCATAGATAAAGAGAGTACACTTATAAATTATTTGACCCATGCTGTACAAAAACTGACAAGAAATGAGGCTATATTGTATCTAATGATCACAAAAAAATATTGATATAGATATCAAACCCTGATGTAGGGAGACCTTTGGGGGAGCAGTGATCTTAAGACAGCAAATTTTAAAAGGGCAAATGTTATCATTACACTGTATAGACTGGGACAAAGCACTGGCAGGCAAAAATACGGAAAATAAATGGCCAATCTTTAAGGCAGTGATAGTCAATAGGCAACACAGGGCCTCAAGCAGCCCTCAGCCTGACAGAGAGCCTGATACTCTTCGTCAATAAAGATTATATTGTCTCGCTCCATGATCAGCAAATCTCTTTCGCAATCAATACACGTATCATTAATATCTTTGCATCTATTATCAATTAATTAGCCTATACCATTCTTGCACATTGATGTAGCAATGTTACCATTTTAGCTACAAGCAAAACTAAAGAGTTAAAAACTATTGAGGGACCTTTTTAAGGATTGTTGGGCTATATCTGTAAAAGGTTATAAGGTTGTTATGCCAAGCACATGAGCAAGGAGTATCCTGAAGAACAGGAGGGCGGACACCAGTAGCAGGAGATGGACTGGCATACAATCCAATGGTTGGGACCGCCTGAAGGCAGAAGAGCAAGTACAGAACCCAATAAAAACAATCCAGGCGTACACAGACATATTAAACTGCAGCACACAGCAAACCAGCAGAGCACTAAGGTCTGGTTCTGGCTGCCTTAAGTAGCTCCTAGAGGAAGTTGCATGTGAGGTGAATCAGAACCTAATCAGTAACCCAGAGCTCGGATAAACAGGTCTCAAATAGTGTTATGAGGAAAAGCACTTTTTCACAGCATGAACAGGTGGATCATTGAGAGTTGCTGAGTTGCACACACACACAGTTCCCAGTTTGATTCCAGCTATGGCTCAAGCAGGAGCATGGCATAGGCACTGCTATATAATCATGCATAACAGCACATACAATATGGAGCTAAAAATAAAAGTAGTAAATCAGAACCCTTGTGCCTTAAAGTGCCATTTACCTCACTAAAAGTGTTCTTCATGGTGTGAATGAGAACAAGATTGCATGTTAAAATGATCTATTTTTTTATTATTATTAAACTAACTGGCGACTTGCTCGTCAAAAAATTACGGTCAATAAAATTTGAAGCCATGGGAATGCTGTTTGAGACATAATTGAAACCGTTTTCTACTGTGAGGACCTTTGGCGCTCATTGCGAGCCTCTCCTGTCGCGTACTTTTGGTCCTCTGAGAGAGATATATATTTCTATGTATATGTAGTTAAGTATTAATTAATTATTTATTCAATAAATTAATATACTTAAATTATTTATATTTGATATATGCAGTGAGCAATAGGCTGAAGAGCTAACAATCTGTTTGTATTTTGTGTCTGTATAGAATATACATTGTGAGTGTTGGTGCCCTGGTTATAAAGTGTAATGAATGTTTGAACTGTGCCTTCTAAATAGGCTGCGTGCGCGAGGTAAAGCCGTTGGTTTATTGTGTAAAGCGGCATTGTAAAGTTGTAATTAATGTGTTACGCGTCTCGTGAGCATTTTCCGGCTTTTGTAACAGTGTATCTTGAATTTCGTAGTGTGATGTGTAAATTGCTACGCGTTTTGCAGTGTTTTGCGCGGTCCAGGGTCGTGTAGCCTCGTTTTAATTTTTTTCGCCGCCCATTTTTTTCCTCGCTTAGGCGATTTTCGGGTGGCGAAAATAGTCTAAATCAAATTAAATTCACGTTCCAGCTCACTCACAGACATCCTGGCTGTTGCCCCATGCTGTCTGTGATGTTTTTGTAATGTTTTTAGGTGTAGTTATTGTGTTTTTCGGGTTTTTGGTTCAGCTGCTAATCTCATAATTTTTTGCGTCTCGTATCTTTTTTTTTCTAAGTCCCGTGTCTCGTATTTTTTTTTCTAAGTCCTGCTGTGCTCCGAGTTTAACGGCTCGCCTCGCTAAGCGAGGATCGCCGGCATGGAGCGCCTTTGGCGCTCATTAACTAAGTGCTCGGAGTTTAACGGCTCGCCTCGCTATGCAGAAAAGCAGATGTGATACCTTTATTTAAGAAGGGAACAAGAACAAAACTAGGGAATTATAGACCAGTAAGCAGGACTGGAACTACCATTGGTGCACCAGAGCCCCATGAAAAGTTTTTTTTAATTCAATTTATTTTCTTTTTTTAAATCTTTATTCAGTTCTATTGAAAGGCTGCAATTTTGAATATTACTTAACAATAGGTACAAATGGCAAAGCAATTCTCAGTAAAATTACTCCACCCCTCTAGGCACAGGCAGGCTTTCAGAAAAATGTTAAGGCGCCAGTGAAACATGCAAAGTCACCTTAATTCAAGATTTTCTCTAAAAAAACGCTTGCATAGCTGTGAATGTTAGTTTGTTAATTCTTCTAAGAGATGTGATGTTTTTCCCAAACTACAGCAGTTGTTTAACTTTTAATGTATTTAACAGAAACATTAACAGGGCTTTTTTAGATTAATAGTGTGTACATATGAGCAAAACATAAGTTGCATAAATTTATTATACAAATATATTTATTTAAAAAATGATTATGAAAGAGGAACTAAACTGTAATGGATGAAACATTTACATATATAAAACTACAGCTACAAAAGCTTTTTTCTAGGTATGTTTTATTATACTTTGCATATTCATTGCACAAAAGTCTTATAAAGGTTTACTGTTTATGCAATTGGATTCAGGAATATATTCATGTAAACAAGATAATAAGTAGTCAGCACTGAATTGCGATGGGTTGGTTATGTTAAACTTATCTAATCATTTTCTATGAGGAGGTTAGTAGAAACTTGGACCAAGGCAACTCAATTGATATAGTCTATTTGGACTTTGCAAAGGCTTTTGATACAGTGCCCCATATAGAGCTATTGCACAAAATAGGGGGAATATAAACTGCAGTAAATATCTGCACATGGATAGAAAATGGGTTAAAAGATAGGAAACAGAGGGCTGTTGTAAATGGAGCATACTCAAATGGGACTAATGTGATACATGAGGTTCCTCAAACTTCCGTATTAGGTCCTTCTCTTCTTAACTTATTTATGAATGATTTAGAGCCTCATTCAATTGCAAGGCCGCAACCCACGGTATACAGGCTGTATGTCTGCGGGCGTACTGCGGGCCGAAAGCCGAAACCGTAAACCATGCAATAGTATGTAGCATTTCAGAGTGTGAACATGATCATTTAAGCAAAGCCGTACCTACCCATTTAGAAACAGCCAATAGAAAATGAGACCGTCATCATTACAGCAGTATAAGATGGAGGTTACCTGACAATCAATTAGCTTTTAGAGGTCCGATATGCGACCTTGATCATGGAGCAAAATAATAAAAATGAATGCCAATACTGTTTTAGTCCATATGTGTGGCCTGATATGTATTAACTCATTGGTTCCGGATATCGATATAACCCCGAAATAAAACATAAAAATACATGATTTTTTTTTGCCGATTTGCGAGCTTGAGACTGTTGTGCAATTAATTCTAATGTCTTTGCTTTCCCCATGATTTACAGTTTGCAGTATTGATTTTTTATTTGCATTTACAGTGCTACGGAATTGTCTTTAACCCCTTTGTGGGTCCTCTCTATGCACTCGTAGGATTTTCTTCTACATTTGCCATTTATAGGTGTGAAAACATTTGCATGCTTGCGGAATTGTAACTATTGAACTCTTGTGAACATGAAAGATCAAAGGCTTAGATGGGGTCTGTAGTCAGTTTATTTCTGTATGGTATTTTGAATAACTAAACGTGATAAAATGTTTTTATAAAGCAAAAATACACACAGTATTTAGATAATTTCACTTTTATGTGCAATTATTCCTAAAGGGGACAGTTAATGCAGCACAATTTGGACCACAATAAAGTTCTCCAAAAATCATGTTGACATTTTTGAAATATGTTAATTTTTCACAGAGAAATTAATAAATGAAACCTCTGTTTACATGAGTCACTGACAAGCCACCAGACAGACTCACAGCAACAGCTCCATGCAGAGAGCAGAAAGAGAGTTAACCCTTGCCAAATTCATCTGTGCAGGGTAAGGACTGCTTAAATGAACTAAATATGACAGTTGGGCATTTCTGAAGTTCAGAGAAAAACTATAAATCTTTGTGCTCATGGAGCCTTCACCACCTCATCTCTAGCTAAATTGCAGGGAAATGGTCATAAATTAAATACTATATTTGTTTTAGATTGCCCAATATCATATGCACTTCTTCAAAAAAATACATTTTAAATATATGACTACAGTGGGGCTTTAAACTTATTTCGATAGTTCTATCCTCCAACAAACATATTGAGAATTCCCTTGTCCCCTAGGCAGTTTTTTCTTGATATGTTTCATGCACATTTCGTATTTTATTATTTGTTTTATTATGACTTATATCGTTCTTGTTCACCCTGTCTATTACTTTTTTATTAGCAGCTTGTACCCTAATTAGATCCCTGCTTCTGATTGGGAAACAGGTGAAGATAATTTGAAAATGGGACAACAAACACTCCTCCCTCCCTATTCCTGTTCTAAGCTAGCAGGAAGTGTTTAAAGGTGACAATAAGGATGCCCCATATGCACAGCTCTGCTCAAAATACAATTATTTCTCCAAAATACTTTTATATCCGGGACTTACATAGCTACTAATGTAAATTGATGCACACCTTTTAAGACATGCTGCAGGGGGAGAGATGAGCAGGGAGCTCATCTGATCACAATAACAAGTAAGGAGAGAGGGGAATAGGGACTGGAGAGGGGGAAGTGAGAAAGAGGTTAGGGGTAAGGAGGAGGATGATAAGGGGGGTCAAGGGAGGATGATGAGGGGGGAAGGGGAGGCAAGGGAGGATGATAAGGGGGGAAAGGGAGGACGATAAAGGCGGAAGGAGGGAGGAGGAGGATGATAAGGAGGGAGGAGCATAAGGGAGAAAAGGAGGAGGGGAAGGGGCAAATGGAGGTGATTGGAGAAGAGGGGAAGTGAGGAGGAGGATAGGGAGGAGGAGTAGGAGGGAAGAGAGAAAGGGAGGAGGAGGAGGATAAGAGGGAAGGGGGAAAGAGAGGAGGATAAGGGGAATGGTGGAAAGGGAGGAGGATAAGGGGGAAAGGGCGGTATGATTATGTCAGTATTTTTTAATGTACCGCTTTAACATTCAAAATACTGACATAATCATACCACGCAGGTTAAAAGTCTTTTTTTCTACAGAAAATACGTTTAATTTGGTTAGTCTTTCTTCATAACTTAGACCCTCCATTCATCTTATTAGTTTTGTTGCCCTTCTCTGTACTTTTTTTATGAAGTGGCGCCCATATAGATTCCCTCCTATGTAAATGTATTAGTTGTGTAGCATGATTATCAATAGTAGTAATATCACTATTATTGTTTTTGGAGTAACACATTTTCTCAGAGAAATTGTTAAATATCATCTCAAAAAGTTAACATGTGGAACTGTTGAGAGAGGAGTTGGATTTTTCTCGTTTTGGTCCAGCCAGCAGTGGCGTGCAGCGACCGGTAGGTGGCACGACTGTGGCTCACCAAGACTCTGTTCAATATGTTCTTAGGGTGACTGTTAGATTTAAGGGTTAGGGTTTAGGGTAATGTCAGATGATAAGCTTTACTTAGTAAAATGGTGGCACCACAGCCACTACTATTATGTACAGCTTATCATCTGACCCCTCTTGTTTATAAAACTTAAACGCCTGTTTTCACCCTGCATCTTTATATTTAAATCATTGTAAAGCCACATGGGATGTGATTTACTCCTTTTACTTTTATTCCCACATGGTATATGGTAATAAATATGTATATTTAGTAAGGATTTGAATGTTGTCAATTTATGTTCAGTGTTTTTACCTATCAGTGCTCTGTCCCAGTCTACACTTTGTATTGCTGCCCTTAGACCGTTAAAATCTGCCCTTTTGTACAGAGGCAATAGGTAGCTAAAGCAAAAATGAAATGTAATTTTAGGGAAAACTAAACCTTGTTTTTATTGTCTACGTTCAAGTATAGAATTACTTCTTGGCAATGCCTAATACTGTTTTTGGAAGTGAACATTTACTTTAAAGTAAATAAAAATGCACTGGGCAACAGCACCACCTAATGGTACAGTGTAAGATTTAAAACATCATCTTGATAATTAATTGCCACCACAACTATAAGTTTCAAACTTATAAACACATAAATACATACATATGGTACTCAATTAAAGGAACACTGAAGTGAACACTTTGGATCAAAAATTGTATGTTTCAAATGTTTCAAAAGGCTTGTTGTCATGAAAAACTAGTGATCTACAGTTTAGAATACAGACATGATAGAGCCACAAGGCCTGTCCCCATTGCCTATTAAACTATACAAAGTTAGATATAGCCTGGATGTACTCATTAATGTACAATAATGATTCATTTATTTACTTAATAACTGATTAGCACTATAAACAATATTTCCAGAAAAAATACACTTAAATGCAGCTTTTAAAACTGAGAATCACTAAAGTGTTTTATTTATAGTATATACTACGCCAATGAGAACAGTCTTCTGGGAAGACCCTGTTTCACCCCCTGGACACCTAAGGGAGTGGAATATAGGCTATTTATGATGGCAGCCACAACGCAAAAAACAAATCCAATTTTTTAAATCTACATTTAATTTCTTCAGACACAGTTTTTATTTTTCTGAATGGCTGCTCAAGCCACTAATCTAATTTTTTAAAAAAACAACAACCGTTCAGACTGTTAGATCTTCGAAGACCCAATGTTTTATATCTATGAATGCAGGGCTTGGACATTGCCTCAGATGGACACAGCAGCAAAATCCTGTGTTTGGCCCTCTAAGGAAGAACTACAATCCAATTTAGCATATATGTCTATTTTATCCTCCATTAAGCAAATACTTGACAGTCAGTGCCATGGTGCAAAAATCCCAAAGACAACACTCATTATATGCCTGTTTATTAGGCCGTAAGTATTATTATGGAGATGGATGCCTATCCACAATTATAAATCCTTGTTCTTCTTTGATCTCCTGAATTACTTACATTTTACTTTTTTTTTATCTGCCTGCTATTTTGTTGATGGATCAAGAGATCACTCAAATACACTCAGTGGCCACTTTATTAGGTGCTCATTACAGCAAATATCTAATCAGTCAATGTAGCAGCAACTCAATGTATAAAAGCCTGTTCAGACCAGACATCAGAATGGGAAGAAAAGTCATCTGACGCGGAATGATTTTTGGTGCCAGACGGCCAGTTTGAGTATCTCAGAAACTTCTGATCTCCTGGGATCTTCAAGCACAAGTAATGCTAGGAAGAAGAAAAAAAACATCCAGTGAGCAGCTGTTCTGTGGTTGAAAACATTTGGTTAATAAGAGAGGTCAGAGGAGAAAGCCAGACTGGTTCAAAGTAAAAGAAGGGCCACTAATGTAAATACCAACTCATTACAATAGAAGAGCATCTCTGAATGCACATGACTAACCCTGACGAGGATGGGCTGCAGCCGCAGAAGACCACACAGAGCTCCACGCCTGCCAGCTAAAACTGTCAGATATAGAGAAAAAATAGTGCAACTGTTCTTCCAGCACTCTGATGGAGTGTAATATAATTCTATAAGCATTAGGTGACGTTTGAAATTGCAATTATTCAGTGTGAAAAATGACTAATTGGTGTTTCTGGGATATTTTGAGATTCATGGTTAAGTGTAACCTGGGGCAGTATAGCATGCCATCTGAAATGCATGTGGTTTATTCTGCCCATTATAGTCTGATTTTGCCCAGCTCCATTATTTAGAGCTGTAATGCCAACAGAATTACATTTGATATTTACTTCAAGTATGTTTTAGTTCCTTGCAAATACCTATTCCTTTCATGTGCATCTCCTTTTCTATTTGTTTTATTTATTTTATTAGCCATTTTTCATTTTAAAAAAAACAACTTTTTTTTATAATGCAATAAAATTATAATATTTTTTAATAATCTAGTTGTAATTTTTCTTTCCTTTGTTGGGATTAGCAATGTAAGGGAGAATACTAGATGAACAGTTATTATTATTAGCTTCATTTGTAATGCACCGACATATTCTGTGGCACTAAACAGGGTAGATACAATCAAAAATAAACGTAACAAATTACGAAAGAATTGAGGGCCCTGTTATTGAGTTTAAAGTCAAGCGTACAAAGTGCTCTCTCTAAAGAACACAACAAGACTGAAAACTTGCAAACTTACAGTCTAAAGGGTAAGGGTGAGGCATAGAAAGGTGAAGTACAATATATTGTGTAAATTACAGCTGAACAGTTGCAAAATTCTTTCTCTATGTTTTTTGTATAAGCTTATATTTGCAATTACTATTACCATCCTCTCTATATACACTTGTAAAACCATTTTGTGATGACACTGTCCACAATACTAGAGGATTAGCCCTTTATTTCTTGTATTCATGAGTTGTTTTGCTATTTAAGGATTTTGTTAAATATTACCTGATTTAAATGTTGGTTTGCCATTTATGGTAGTTTTCTATTTTGATAATCATTGAGGAGATAGTTATTAATTAATTAGAATTGTTAACATAATTATTAGGGAGGAATTTTAGGCATTAACAATGGCAGAAATTGATCTACAGTATATCTAGATTGTATTCAGAGACAAAATAGGAGAATGGAAGAGGTGGAGAAAGCTTTCTTTAATTTCAATTATACACCTCCCTGAATAATAGTGATTGGGAAAGTGGGGTAAATCAGTTAGTTGAATTAATTAATATAATTAGTATAAACATTTGTGTTCATTTTGAAACAAAAGTACATATGAGGGATATCTTGCTAAACATATTATTGATGGATATGGTATTGGGCTTCTTGTATTCCCAATTTGGGCTTTAGCGCTTAGTTTACTCAGATAATGTCAGTCCATGATAATTGTCTCTTGGTTTCTGTAGATAATATGTTGATGTGGATAATATGTGGATGTTAGTATATTTCCACACTATTTCTATGGGATCTTGGATGGGTCTTGTTGTTATAATCCTAGGGCTCTGTAGATCTCACACTTGAAGGATGCCGCTTCTCCTGGTACACTGGCAAATGTGGTGTATCTGAAGTACTAGATATAAGAAAGAAGGGAGGGGGAAAAAGCGCAATAGATACTCCTAGTGCAGATTACTTTGTGCCTCTTTGTAGTATTAGACAATATACTTCTACGGAGTTGTCTCTCACCTTTGGTGACCTCCAGAATGCTGGATGTAATTCTCTTTCACAGGTAGGTGTCAGAAGGGATTTCAAGACCTCTTCATGGTTTTCATAGTGCACCCCAATATACAGTGTGTTTCTATGATCTATGAGGTGTACTTGAAATTACCTTTGTGAGGTATCAGGTATACTGACAAAAACACTCAAATTTCTTTATATCTCTATATAAGAGTATGCGCCAATGATTATATATATATATATATATATATATATATATATATATATATATATATATATATATATATATATATGTATGTATATGTTCATGTGTGTCTATGTGATCTAAATCCAAGTATAATGGAAAGATACACACACACCCAATTCCTTGAAAAGATATACTTTTATTATGCCATAAAAAACATACTGGCCAATGTAGTAATTGGACAAAATATCCTACAAAATATATGAATAAACATATTATTGTTAGGGTTTTGAGAATGATGTTGTTCGCTTCATTATCATTTTATCTAAAAATGTATAAGGAAAGATGGGAATAAAACGTTTCCATATGCTCAGAAACCTTATTGGACATTCTTTCTAATTATGAGATTGATATACTTAAAGAGTTAGATAAGGAGATCTCAGAATTAAATAAACGTGTTAAAAATTTGAATCATTGGAAGGATTTAAAAATAAATCTAAAAAGGTTAAGATGGACATGGCTAAAAAAAGAAAATGAGATTACCAGTGGTAAACATGATACATTGAAAAGAGGCATTAAGGAGTTTGAATCAGGCAGAGATTTCAATTAGGATCATAAAAACAAAAGATGTAAGCCTGGAAGTTCTCGCTCAAATAATACACAAACAGAATATTCAATGTCATCCACTGAATAGGAATATTATATGACTGAGGAAGATGGAGGTTAAGCTTATAATAATACATTTGTTAGATCTCATTTTTTTGGCACTAGCACCCAAAGGACTTGAGAAAAAATTAGTTCACTGGTCTTAGGAAACAGAGGATATATGAATGTATGTCATAGTGGCAAGTGTGGGGGTACAGATCATTGTACCGACAGAGGGGTGGTCCAGGAGATTGTGTTAGTAACTGATAAACAATTGCAGATTATTAATCTGTGTAGTACAGATTTTACAAGTGATTGGATTAATGTTTTAGAAAAGGGACTTTCCTTCTCTCCAAATATAAACTTTGACATTTTTAAGGTTATCAAAGATGTGCTTCAGTTATTAAAATAAAAATGATGATGACCCATTTATTCCTGGAACAAAAGTACTTTTGAGGACATTAAAGATTTACTTGGAGAAAGTAAACCTGAAGTAGAAGATGAAACAACATGGTTAGGTGTATGAAAGAATAAATCTGGATCCTCCACCCCAGTCAGTCTGTGCACAGGTTGATTTTTTTCACCAAATTAGTCACTGAGCAATCTTCAAGCTAAGAACTACATCTATACCTAACATCAATGTCTCAGAACTTAAGTCTCTTATTGAGATTATCAAATGGAAGGATGTTGTCATCACATCCTCTGATAAGGGTGGCACATAGTAGCTTGGACTATTGGATGATCCTACCACTAGCTTTACCAGCCAATATATGAAATTATTAGATGATGCCTAGAATCAGAGCAATATGTCAGAAAGAGTATTTATGTATCAAGTTTGGGAATCCCTGGGTGCCTTCTACTTATTACCTAGGATTCATAAAGGATAAAAATAGACCACTGTGTAGACCGATTGTTTCAGGTAATGGAAGTCTATGTAAGCAATCCAGTAGATAATTGGATATTCGTTTAAGATCATATGTCACAAGTTTGCCTTTGTATGCTAGGGACACTCTGGCTGTCTTAAGTAAACTCAGTGGAATAACTTTGAATGAAACTACACTGATGGCTACGTGTTACATAGTTACATAGGGCCTCATTCTATTATCGGCCGTAGGAGATGCGGGGCCGCAAGGACCGGCCGCAGGCTATTTGCCTATTCTATTCCCTTCCGGCCGGGGGCTCCGGCAGGCTTGCGGCCGGCGCCTTGTTATCCCTTGCCGCAGGAAAGCCTTTGATCTTAAACGGGCGCAAGAGTTTCGGCTGCAAGAAAACCCAGGTTGCTATTCAATTGCTACGGGAACCCTCTCGGCAAGGCTAAAACCGAGCCGCAGCTTACTTGCAGCAAAAAGGTCCCGCAAGCACACAATTAAGCACATAATAAAGCCATCCTGCACTCTGATGAGACGATAAAGTGATTGGGGGTGTTAGCATTTATAGCACAACATTCCCCTACACTCAAATCCGAAAATAATTTTTATTTTAATTCATGTCAAATATCCGTGGACAAAGTCCCGAGGGCTTGGAGCACCTCAGACCTGCCCAGGCTGCGGGACGGAAAATAAACCGTTAATGAAATATCGGATTTGGGCTTATGTGCAAGCTTGAGAGGGGGTTGATATTAATCCTCATGTCCCCCATTATGATCCCTAGCATTTACAGAGCTTTACAGTGCCATCTTGAATTTATATTTGCATTTAAAGTTTTCTGACCTTGCGGCCGGTTGCATGATATGCGGCCGGCCATAAGGGGTATATCCTTGCGGTGCCTTGTCTATTTGAATTGCAAGGTAAAGGTAGCTCTACACGGGGCCGTAAGACGGCCGCAAGGAATCGCAGCTTTGCGGCCGTTTTACGGCCGATAATAGAATGAGGCCCATAGTAATTAAGGTTGAAAAAGACTTTCATTCCATCAAGTTCAACCTTTTAAGATCGCCCCTGATCTGCAATATGCAGATTAGTTATTAACTAATCCAGAGGAAGGCAAACAGAAAAAAAAAAACAAGTGAAACTGTGTGACATTGAGTCTTTATATACTTCAATGAACCATCATGTCGGCTGCTCGACTAAGTAATTCCTAAGTATGGAATCTAGTTTTAACCTTGATAAAAATGCATTCATTGTCAGATTATTATAATTTGTCCAGGAACACAATAATTTTGTCTTTAATGGCAAATTCTTTTTTTCAAACTAGAGGCACAGCTACGGAGGTTGTCTGTGTTCCACACCTATGCATATATCTATTTTGGATAGTGGGAAAGAAAGTGATTATTTTTACAAATGAGACAATATACTGATAAGATCTTACTTTGGTTACATTATATTGATGACCTGTTTATCTTGTGGGATGGGACAGTTACATTGTTGAGTTTATTCAGACTTTAATTTGTGGTTGATTAATCACATAGATTCCCAGACTAATGATGGCTTAGACATAACCATTAAAAGAGATGACTCAGGAAATATCCAATCTGACTTTTTTTTTTAATCTACAGCCACTAACAGTATCCTTCATTATGGTAGATCTCATCTGGCAGCCACCAAGCGGGAGATTCCTGTTTGTATTTACTTAAGAATGTGAATTAAAGATTCTGATTTAGAGACATTTAGGTTCCTTCAAATGAAGAGGTAGACTGAAAGGTGTTATAATAATACAGTTATGAAGAAAGCATATCATAGTGCATTACATACAAGGGTTTTGTCACCCTCCATCTCGGCTTTTGATGAAACTTGGTGTACACCCTTACCTTATGGTTGAAAGAACCCCCCTTAAATGTTTTTCCTCTATCTCAAACAGTTTTAATTGTATAGCACTTCAAAGTTTTATTAAATATGCATTGTCTGTTCCTCTTGAGACTCTCGGCACAAGATGCCCTTGCGTACATTTTAATTTTTTCTCCATAACCAATGATCAGGGCATCATTCCAAAGTACCACAAATGATTATACTTGCAAGCAACAAAACATCCATTTCTTGGGAGCGTCTCTCAAACGGGTTTCGAGGGAAGAGCGGATTATGTCTATGTCTTCTCTTGCAATATAATGGTATTTGCCCTTTTTAATTTTTTTTTGTCACAGAAATAAAAATTTTTTTTGGGGAGTAGTAATCTGCGTGTCAAGGGATCTCTAAAGACTCTCTTTTCTAGCTAGACGTTTTGTAGTTCCACCAATACCGTCGAACAACTTTGTTTCATTAATTTTTTCTATTACAGCTATGGATTGTAGGAAAGTTGTCCAAAATGGCTACCCAGTAGCCATTGTTTTCCTACGATATCCAAAAAACTTAAAATTTTCGTTACAAGGAATAAAAAAAAACTAAATTTCATTCTTCACCAAGAAAGAGCATGTATTTGCGATAATTTTCAACATCAAAACATGTTGGTTCCATCATGCCGACACTCTGAAAATTCATGTTTTCTAAACCTAGTTTTTCCACCAAAATAACTACGCTACAAGTACATTTATACATTTTGTTAGGCATTGATAAAATCTTTTGAGTGCCGGTGTATTTTTTCTGACATCCTCATCATTTTATTGAGTTCTGTGTAAAATTTCAAAGTGATCTGATCATTGGTTATGAAGAAAAAAATAAAAATGTACGCAAGGGCATTTTGTGCCGAGAGTCTCAAGACGAACAGACAACGCAGATTTAATGAAACTTTGAAGTGCAATAAAATTAAAACTGTTTGAGATAGAGGGAACAAATTTAAGGGAGTTTATACCAACCATAAGGTAAGTGTGCACACTAAGTTTCATCAAAATCTGAGACGGAGGGTGACATGACCTCATTGAATTGACGTGGAATGACCCCCCCTAAAACACATGAAAGACTAGATGAAGGAATACATTTTGTCAGCATATTCAATCAGCAGTGGAAAGAAATTGCATGTATTCTTAACAAACATGCCAGCTTTTTTAGGACAGATGAAGATATCAAAAATGTTTGGGACATAAAATTAACATCAGGTGCCATAGATCACCAATTATTAAAGATCCTCTTATAAATAGGGATTTACAAAGACAAAGGCTATATCACAATGTGTTCCTATAAGTGTGAAAATGGTAAATTCTGTCCTTATCTGTAGAATATACAAAAAATAAATGGCATGATTGGTAAAAAAAAAAAAAAAATATGTATTAGATTTCTTCAGCTGATGGTAATTATTGCCTTGAATGATACCTGTATTGCAAGAGATATGTAGGGATGATCAGTCGTGAATTGAGACGTAGGTTGGGTGAACATCTTGGCCATATTAGAAATAGTAAGGAAGCTAGAGTAAAAGGCAAGAGTCAAAAATTAAACTCATTGTTGGGTCTTACAGAAAATTATCCTTGGAATTAGAGGGTGCAATATGGAGTCATCTCTTCAAGCAAAAAGTCAGTGGATTGTTTTGTTGGATACTTTGATGCCAAGAGGCATAAATGAAAATGTAGTTTTTTTTTTAAGAAAAAGATAATATTCAATATAAAAAATGTTGTGTGTGTCTTCTAGATATTGGAGTTACACTACATACTGGATCGGAGTTCATGAATCAATCTGCTAACTTTATAGAACTAGTTTAATATATATTAGTAGTCTGGATAGTTGGCAAGTAATATTCTATTTATTTTTGTCTTTTATTAGTACCATATAAACTCACCTTGTTTTGCTGATATCTACTTGTTTCTAGATTCTGGCAATTGGACATTGTTATAGGTGCTGTTGCACATGGATTGGGTTAGATAATTACAAATGTATTATTTGTTTAATACGTATGTAGGATGACAGACAATAGTAAAAATTATATATGTTGTCTTTTTTATATTATTGTTTTTCTTACTAGGGTCACTTATATGAATGCTATTTATTAGAATAGATTACGAATTTGGCTGGACATTTTCTGGCATTCAACCTTGGATACTCTAGTTCTTCTAATATTAATTCAATATATTAATTGAACACTTACTTGTTTTTTTAAATGCCTGCTCCAGCCAGATCGTTCAGCCCCTGAAAAAGCTCACGCAAAACGTGCGGCAGGCTGTCATAGTGCGCTAAATTCACCTAGCAGTGGCATCCCACACTTGAGATGGTGCACATGGAAGGGAAATCTGGCAACGTAGCGGTCTGCTAATAGTGACATAAATGTGAGGAATGTTTCAATGTTAAGGTCCTGGGATGGGCAACCAATATACTAGTTAAATAAATAAAAAAAGACTAGGACTCTCCCATGTCCCTGTATGACCGCTTTATTGAACGTTGGTTTCCTGGCATATATACAATACAATGCAATCTCTGTCTTTAGTATGTACTGCAATGATGCTTCCAATATGGTTATTCTATTTACTGGTGGTGGTACACACCATAGAGATGTAAAAGCATGTTTGATGATCCTTTAAATTTTTGATTATTCAGTGTAAAATCGAATTGGTGTGACTGGGTTATTTTAAGATTTTTGGTCCAGTGGAACCGTGTGCAATATAGCATGCGATCTGAAATGCAAGTGGTTTATTCAGCCCATCAGGGTCTGATTTTGCCCAACTCAGCTATTTAGAGCGGTTGTGCCAATAGAAGCATGTTTGATATTTAGTTCATTTTTCACTTCCCTGCAAATACCTCTTCCTTTCACTTGCATCAAAATTTGTATTTTATTCAGCTTTTTTTCTAATATTTTTTTTAATGATATATTTTTAGTCATCTAGCTGAATTTTTTTTTCTTTATTGGGATAAAGCAGAATACCACTCACTAGAAATGTAAGGGAGAGAGCTAGATGAAGAGTTGCTCTTTTCATTCTCTATATTTTTGTATAAGTTTATATTTGCTACTGTACGATTACCATCCTCTTTACCAACATGTATACAGAGATTTTGGGATGACACTGTCATTAATACTAAAGGAGTATCCCCATATTTATTTTGATTTGTCTAAATATTGATTAAAAAGTCAGATATAGTTGCAAGGAAGGATCATAACTTCAAACAGATTTGATTGACGAAGTGAATTGACCATTGCAGTACTATAAGGCAATACTATAAAGGCTTCATTTGTTTATTTTATCACTAATTAGCAATAAAAATCAGCATTTAAAAAAAAAATATATATATATATATTTATTTAATGCAGCTTTTAAAATTTAGAGAACCACTGAAGTTTGATATATAGCCGACATGGGCTCACCTAGACTGGACAGTTTGGTCTGATAAATCTTAATATACGCTGCTACATGAATCCATCTTGCCTTGAGTGAACATTTCAGGCTAAAGGTGATGTAGTTGTGTGGGCAACGTTATCTTGGCACATATTAGGCCCCTTTATATCAACTGAGCATGTTTTAAATGTCACAGCCTACCTGACTTTTATTGATCGTGTGTATTGGTTAATGGGCATTCTTCCAATCATTTAATAGGTAGACTGCCCATAATGTTGCTGATAAATTTGCAGCAAATGTGTGACACTGTTGCATCAACATGCTCCATAATCTTAAAGAGCTGTTCAGTATTACAAAATGTGTACCTAATAAGTAGCTATGGAGTGTATACAAGCTCATCTTCTACATCAGGGGTTAAGATTCACACAATCCCCTTCTCAGAAGTAATTCTGTAAGAAAAAAAACAGACGTAATACTAAGCTATCATATATTTTTTTTAATTACACATATGTTGATATGAAATTGTTAAGTGTCAAACAATGTTGAAATGTCCTCATTTGGTAGTGCTTTTTGTGCTATATTGTCACTTTAAATGCTTCTGGGGACTCTGCAAGGGTTTGATAACTACTTGCGAGTGAGTGGTCTTTGGTACACGTAACACTTGCTTCTGCTTTTTGCAGTTATGTCAGTGCTCTGATTTGTGACTGATCCGTAAAATCTTATTCGCATAGGGCTTGGGCATCAGGGAGTTACTTGTAATTTACTGTCAGTGCAAAACTCAAAGGAGATTTATTCCTTGCTTTTCGCTTTGTCATGCGGTTCGCTCATAGGACTTCTCTGTAATTTTAGGGATGGGTTATTAACATAGCTAGGTAGGATTTACTGTGCTGCTACGGCACTCGTAATTGCTTATGGAGATATTTATAAAGGACCTTTAGTTTTTATCTACTGGTCTATTAATAATTTGCTGTTTTGCAACCTGTTTGGGTATTTTTCCTTATACGGATGATTAAATTCTAATCACGCTAAAACACATTGACCATTCGGTCCAAGGTCTCAGATTCTGAAGAAATTGAGGGATTCATACTTTACAAATAAAATACTATTTTAAGGCAGATGTCAGTGGATTCTTTTTAAAAAGCAACCAAAATTACAGCAAAACTCTTAAAAATGGTACCACTAATTAGCACACTGTGCCACAAAAAGAGAGAGAATGAATGTATGTTGGAAACACATGGCTTGTACATGGAGTCAAATGTAATGCCTATACCAAAAAAAAAGTAATGACAGGAAAGGTCATGTCATATCTTTTTGATCAATTAAAAAGTATTTCTTAAACTTGCCATCCTCTGGTTTCTTAAAAAGGTTGGCCCATATGAGGAGTGAATCATGATTCAGTGTGATGTAGTGTCAATATCATTATTGCCAGTTGTAGTCTCTCCAACGCCAAAGGGGAAAAAAAAAGTATTAAGGCAAGAAAATATATTTTATTACATGCTCTGTGAAAGGGTTTACATATTTCGAGAATGAACCCCTTTCGTCCTGGAGAACCTTGAATACAGCAATGTGCTGAAAGCCCCAAACCCATAGTCCTAAATTAAGAATAAAACCTAATACTCCTTGCAGATTCTCGGTCATACCCTGCACGCACATCCCAACACCGTAAAGGGACACAAAGGAATGCGCATTTCTGTCAGTCAAGCATACACAAAAGCAACATATTAAGTGTGTTAATTTAGAGTTATGCACATACAAAATGTTGTGGATATTATTGTAGTATTACCCCTGAGGTTCACTTAGGATTTTGTAACAGTCCAGTATAATTTAGTGTCTGAGGGTGCAACACTGCATTACCAAAAGGCAAAAGCTACACATTAACAAAGAGGATGGAATTTTCAGAAGTATAAAATCAGGTCCATATTTTCACATCTTAGGACTATTCCTGGCAGGAAATTCTGCTCCAAGCTCTAGAAGGCTTACGCCAATGTTATAGCCCAATAGTGGTGTCCGCAAATAAAATTTAATAGATTTTGCCTATCAAATTATGTGTGGTTTACTAAATTATGAGGTACATAAAATACCCTTTCCACAATAAGTGGAGTAGAGAATTGTGCAAGAAAGAAACAAAGTCATTAAATATCACTTTCAGAATGATGTCTTTAAAAAATATAATAATGCCCCATAAAAACCATAAAATCTATGCTGTGGGCAGCCATCTTTGCATTACATGACACCAGGAATAGCATAATACATACATACATGTTTGCTTTGGCTTTTACTTTGTGGATGCGCTCATTTATTTTCTTCTGCTTAATGTGATGTTAAATAAGCATGACATTTTGCTCTTCCTAAACAAGATGGTGATACTATGAGTACAATATTTAAATCTTTAGACTTTCAGTTGTAATATCATTAAAAAAACAGAGGTACAAACATGGAGCAGGTATGGTAATTTCATGGAATCTGTTTCTAGGTGAACATTTTGAGACATTGTGTCATGAAGAGCTAACTTGAAGTGGCCAATAGACGGAGGGAAATATGCTTTTCTATGATAGAGTCCTACTCCCATCAAATGATTTGCATTAAATAAAATTCTCCAGCAGCGTGAAGCAGCTTCCCTGCCTGTTGAACTGGAGCCTAATATGGAGTTTCACTAAGCACCAATAAGGGATATCATACAACTTTGTACCATTTAATTTCCACCCAAGTCAACGGCAGCCACATCTCTTGGGTTGATATCCACCAATGGCATATAATGAATATTAAAGAGTGAAGGTAAAGAAGAGCATGAGTTATTGAACATTAGCACCTCTCCACGCTCTTAGTCTCTTGAAATGATACTGCCCAAGCTTTGCTTACTTACAATAGTTCTTAAGCTGTAATTGTCAGAATGCTTAGTGGACAAAGGAAACACATCTTTCCTTCGGGTTACACAGTAATAAGTCAGTACATTCTTCCACAGACTATTGCACCATTGCAGGATGGTTGGACATATACATTTACAAAGAGGCAGATTACATTTTAATGAGACACGACAAGAGCAGTGGGGCTCCAGCAGAACTATAAAAAGGTAGGTACATGGTACCACTATCATATAGAAGGACACTTTCTCCAGCCAGTGCACCAAAGTAATGGCTTTTTCATATATCCCTGCATTCAGAGCCAGCCTGCCACTGAGACAGTGGCTATTAGGAGTGTGAGCCACAGTTATTGTGCTTTGCACAGGCCAGTTGGTGAATCTCTTCAATCGGTCAGAAATCCCCAGCTCTATCTTGTTATGAACTCCCCTTTTGTTCCTCTTCCTCTGAGGCCAAAGGCACTGCGAGTGTGAGAATTTTTAAAATAGAAAAAGAATATTAAAAGATATAAAAAGTCCCCTGAATATCAAAGGCAGGTAGATGAAGGTCATGGGGCCCTCAACTGCCCAAGACTAGTGTAAATGTCCTCTGAATAACTGAGCTCCTCGAAGATAGGGATCAGGCTCAGAAGCTCAGTGTCCGACATATCATCAAACCACGACTGCACAGGTACCTGAGAACAGAAGAGACCGACTTGTTATTGATTATTCTTTTTCTAGTATTTTTTAGAAATATGAAGCATAAAAATGTTTTGTTTATCATTTTATTTTGACTATATAAAAGAACATACTCTAAAGAGGAAGGGATGGAAGTGGTGAATCAGAAGAATGGTAGAGGGAAAAAGGAGTTAAGGGGAAATGTAATTTCTATAGACATCCTGTTATAATCAGTTTTTCAGTTTCCAAAATGTTAAGCAACTCTACCAACTTTAATCATCTAGATCAGTGGTGGGCAACACGGCCTTCCAAGGGCCTCCAACAGTGCAGAATTTCAGAATTATTCTGATCCACCTATGCTCACGCAGAGAGAATGCAAATAAAATAAAAATGTGCTAAAGCAGTGGAAACCTGAATAAAGAAGCAAAGAGATGCAGAAGTCCTGTGCTATTGGCAGTCTTTGTTGGTCACCAACAAGTTATCACAACTGTGAGTCAAGCGCGTAACTCTAAAAACAAAAACAAAAATGTAACAAATATTTAAAAAAAACACACACACACACACATGGGGAAAGCAGGAAGCCTGGGAGTGAGGTTGCAAGCGATTTTGACCCATATTTGTTGTTTTTTTTGCCAATCCAAAAATCGGCTAAGCAAGGAAAAGTGGCGGACGAAAAATGTAAAAAAATTCTGAATTTGCATGCGCTCAGAGGAGCAAAAGCCTCATATTGTGTGGCAAATTAGCATTGCTGGCCTTACAATTTTAAATGTGCAATATATATATATATATATATATATATATATATATATATATATATATATATATATATATATATATATATATATATATATGTCATGTTTTTCTTGTAACCCCTCATGATGTCCTGAGATTCTGCCAGCTTTGACCAAATGATTTTGTTAAGGTGTGTGACACATATATATATATATATATATATATATATATATATATATATATAATATTTTTAAAAAATCTGTTTGTCTACTCTGTTCCTTGTATCATGTCCATAGTTTTTGAATTTGATCTGTTTATCTTCCCCAGGCCACAGGCTAACGCTAGGGTAGGGGAGACAAAAAAGCCCACAAACTTGCGTCATCCAAACCTGAACACCAAGCACCACATCATTCATGTAGGCTAGATATTTCTAATCAGCAATCTTGGACAGCTCTAGAATTATGATGTTATGAAGAGTTTCTTAGCAACCTGATGTTATTGGCTCTCAATACAAGCTGTCAGCAGTATTATTTTGTGCAAAGAACAATTGCAAGCAAGACCTGCAAAATAACACAGAGATTTTATACTAAATGATCTATGCTGTTACAAATTCAACCATTAGACACCCAATGTTTTCAAGGATGCTTAAGCTAAAAGATGTGAAAATTGAACAATTAATAGTCTTGATCTAGCCTCAGTCTGCCCGATAACAATTGCCCCTATGGTGAAACACACATAATGTATGACTTTTAGATGATACAATAGAGTCTGTCTCTTCAAGAACACATTCACATTCATACTGAGGCACTAAATACACAGCATTCCAACAAATACACGTCTCCTCAAAACACTCCGTAACAAACGTTCAGGGAAAGCAGCAGGGGGAGAACAGAAGGTGCGAGAGATAATAGGACAGCCAGCACTAAAGCAAAAAGATTTTCAGGTCTCATCTCCAATTTGCAGAGCAAAAGCAACAAAAAAAAAAAAAAAAGGAATAGCGATTCATATTTTATTTGTACAAACTGAAAGTAATATACAAACTTTATATATCAGAATGTAGTGTAATAAAGTTTTTTCTCTGAATTTTAGGCTGGAAGCACTGGAAGCAGGTTTTTTAACTTGCTTTAGACATTCAAATTTGAACACAGATGTACTATTTATTTTTATATATATATATATATATATATATATATATATATATATATATATATATATATATATATATATATATATATATATATATATATATATATATACACACATACACATACACACACACACACACACACACACACGCGCAGGTGTTACATTATACCGAATACTGGGTAAACACTATTTTTAAGTCATGGAACACTTTTTCTTAATAAATATAATCGAAGAAAGTCAAACCTATTTTGTCATAACTTTTTTAATTTTTTTATTAAATGATTTGTTTTTGCCATTTTATGTATCTGCAGTCAGTTGGTAGACAGACTGTCAGTCAGGTGCAGTCAGGCAGCAGCTGAACAGGCTATGCATTGTGTTGCATAATGAACATAGCACTAGTTTTAGAAACCTATGCCTTTAGTAAGTGGTCATTCACTGTATATGCATTGTGCTAGCTTGGATTCTTTTTTTTCTTGAGATTAGATTTTGCTGCCTAGTACATGTTTAAATTCTCCAGAAAAGTGTGCAATTTTTTTTGCAAAGTGACTAAGATAACAACTGTGCCTCTCATATTTGCTGTGTCACCGGTGTTAGGTTTCTGACAGGATGGGTAAATAATTCCCGCCATATGCCCATTATAGATACCATGGTTTGGAGGGAACTCAAAGATCATTCATCAGTTTGCTATTTTTTGCCTAACAATCATCACAGAAAATGACAAGTTTAAATTGAAGAAAGTGCAAATGCATTTTTCTTAAGAATGTTTTACCCTTTATCAGACATACTTGAAAACCGTTCCATGACACTATTTATAGCACTAGGATAACTTTTACTCAGAAACATACATTTGGGAGCAGAGAAGAACCATTAGGACCATTGAGTCTGCTCTTTACCAGTGGAAGGATATTCTTCTTTTCACTCGTTCGGTCAAGTAGTTCTTGCACAAATGCCACAACCCTCTAACTTTGTCAGTAAGGTTTTATGCATTGTATTTTCTTGCAGTGTATTAGTTTAGAATAACTGCAAATGGTAGATCCAGAGGTGGTGTGCCTCTAACCACTTACAGCGTTTTCTGGATGAAAGATGTAGGATGCCGGAGAGTTGTCCAAGATTATGGTTTTCTTCAGATCTCTCCCCAAGCGGCTCAGGTCCTTGACGTAGCAGCCCTGGTGGAACACACAGGCTTCCCTGAAGAGACGTGCACGGAAGACCCCTTCCTTGTCTAGAAGGTCTGTTACTGGGTCAGCATACTTAAGGGGGAGAGGAGCAGTGTATTAATGTTAGGCTGCATAACATACAATATGGCAAACAAACCAG
This sequence comes from Discoglossus pictus, assembly GCA_027410445.1. Classification (NCBI taxonomy): domain Eukaryota; kingdom Metazoa; phylum Chordata; class Amphibia; order Anura; family Alytidae; genus Discoglossus; species Discoglossus pictus. The sequence continues at coordinate 385,689,299 of CM050164.1, forward strand.
CTGCCATTTCCCCCATGCATCATATATAGAAGCTAGTCTTTTAGCTATGTATATTGCATAAAGGCTGATAAATCCATTCTTTTTTTTTTATTACAACTATAAGATAGGAACTTGCAACTGCAAATCTGTCCCTCTTGTCTATAGAGCTCTGTTTAATTTAATTCATTTAATATACCACCTCCTATAGGGTCATATTGGAGTTTAGCAGAGATACAACAAGTCTCCCTCCTTACCTTGGCAAGACTGGCAGTAAACAGTACACATTCATAGAGCTCCCCCATTCTCTCCAAGAACTCATCCACATAAGGCCTCTTCAGAACATACACCTAAGGGATAGGAAAGAAAAAAAAAAAAAGATACAACAGCTGTAGATCTTAGCATGGATTCTAAGGTGACACATCCCACAATGCACAGATTATTTAATCAATTGAAAGGATATATATTATACTGGATGTATTTGCATGAACCACAGTGACAGAGTAATACACTAAAATGTATTGTACTTGCTGACTGATCTGAGACAACCGTAGTAAGCATGGAACTCAGAAATAACATGCTTATCTACTGGTATGTACAAAGAAGTATATAAATCTATAGTCTATTGTACAAAAGGAAACTGTAATTGCACAGGTGTGAGGTCAGATAGATGGTCCTCGTGTGCAAAATGCAGCTGCTTCCTGAAACAAGTAATCAAGAGTAGGCCGCGCTGTGAGGAAACAGCCTATCCTGGATTACTTGAACCAGGCCGCAACCTAGTCTTTTCCAATGACAGCTGCAGCTAAAAAGAAAAGTTGGATAAATTGTGAAAGAAAGGGGTCATAGGCAGATACAGGACAAGCAGTCAGATTATAAACTCTCTTCAAGGTATATCAAACACACCATTAGCACTATCAAACGCAAAACATTAGTAAGAAACCTATTTATATTAGATTTATGTTCTCAAACTTGAAAAGTAGAGCCACCCTCACTCACCTGATGTGTGGTTCCCTCAATCTCCACCGGTACTATAAAATCTGCATTATTGATTGGCTAGAAGAAATAAGAGTGTTACATTAATATTTATATCAGTGATAAAAGCATCTCTCTATGAAACTGCAGTACATTAACAGCATTCTCCCAAGTTGTATTAAAAAATATTTTTGCACAACTGCTGCGAGAAATGTCTTAATGTTTAAGATTAGTTGGTCTTTGTTCCAGTGTTTGTATACTGTAGTATTTTTTTTTATTAATATATAAAAGATGAAAATGGAAGATCATGGAAACAATACTGAAGGACTATATCTAGGGAAGTAATCTGGTAAATCAATCACGTCATGGTTTTAATTATGCAGTGACAGAATTGTGTGTCAGACATTCTTCATGCCAGAATTCAGTGGTTGCTGGATCTAGGGGAGGGGTGTATTATTATTTTCACTATTTAGCAAGCTCTCTGCCATGATTTTCCACTACTCTGCCATGCTTCATGTCAGCCCAGTGAGTCCCAAAAAGTGTATGTCTGGATCAGCCATGTAATTTGCTTTATGAAATGGCAACTTACCTTGAAGGAGCTGTGAACCAGCGTTTCATCCAAATCAATAACCATGCATATTTTCCCCTCATCCTTTTGTGCTACCTCTGGTAGTAAAGAGGTACCTGGAATCTAAAAAAGGAAGACTATATTTATTATTGCAGCCTTGAAAATGATTTAATAAATACAGCAAAATAGTAACAAATGCAGGGTACATGCTTAACAGTAATTGACTAACACTGACATATTGAAAGGTTGTTTTTTTATAATGTCAGATTGTTGTAAAATCAAATATACCCAAGCAATAAACAAAGCAATTTATAGGCTGGAAAAAAAGAAAGTGTGTTTTTAAATGGTCTACTGGAAAATCTGGAATTAAATTAAAATTAGGCCTATATTACATATTAAATACATAAACCAAAATGGTGTGAAACATGCATCAAAAAAATTGCAAAATATATATATTTTTTAAAGAAAATAAAGACAAAATAAAAAGCAATTTTACAATAATAGATGGGCACTATTTTAATATATGGTAAACATGATTTTGGGTGTAAGTAAGTAACAACCAGAAAAATTAAATTACAAATCTACCAACAAAAAAAAACCTGTAAATGGTCATATACTTTTAATTAAACATCAAGCTAATGTACCTTAAATAGGAAAAGCAATGTAATTTACAGATTTGTGGTAAAACAAAGATAACATCTCAAATTATATTCACCTTTTTATTTTAAAGGACAATGTTAGAGGGCTCTCACATTAGATATATTTCAGCAATCACTCAAGAACACAGGGCATTTTTTGTGCATGTTTCAACCATAAACATACTAATAAAAACTAATGTGTGTTCAACAAATTCACAATATTTAGCAGAGGGAAGTATATCTCACATATAGGCTCACTCTACCCCTCTACACAAAATTATATATATTTCCACTTCTATTTCATCCTTGGAGATTAGACTATTTTACATGTACAGGAAGACATCACTTCAGCTATGATTGCTCCTCAATTTTATCTACCTTGTAAGGATGAAACAGTGAGCAGAGCTAGCCGGGATTAGATCCTGCGACCTGCAGGTCACACAGATGTTTCCAGGCAGGAGCCTCAGCTGGCTGAGCCACCTCTTCGGTCCCACTGGCTGAAGCATTAAAATGCAGGTGGAAGAAGCTTATTGGTGAAAGTGCATTTCAGAAATTGGTATCTCGATTTTTACGAATTATGCACAAAACAGATGATAATGGGAAAAATCTGGGGACAGGAATTGAGGACTAAAATGAGCAAGCTTCACTCAAGAGAATGCAATGGTGCAAAACTACTGTGCTTCAGGGACATCATGCCAAGACACTTTCCTTCTAAGACATACAAACTAATATGTACAAATGGCATCTGTTATAGGATTATCCAGAGACCACAAAGGTGACCGGAGATTTCCATGTGTTATGTGCCTTCATCTGGGCCAACAAGAATGAAACCAAAGAGAAAGCCTGGATCATAGGGACAGCTTCAATTGCAGCTGTCAGCACTAAATGGTCCCCAGCAATTGGTTGTCCCCTGGATAGTCTATCACTAGGATTCACCGAGCCCCAAAATAGGATTTAATACCACAACACTGCAATGACTGCCAGACTTAAAGGGACACTCCCATTGACCATGAAGAGAATACTTGTGTAATTGAATCAGGATGAACATTGAGGGAACCTTAGTTGTATCTGAGTATCCAGTGATATAAAAAAAGGAAACCAATACATAAAATATACTTTACTATTTATATTTTGTCTTTAAAGATATTCCAATTGGACCAGAAGCAGGTTAATCAGAGACCTAGAAACAAATTAATGCATCTGTGCTCAAGCAGGGTGATCCTCAAAATGTGCCCAGTTAGTGGTTTGTGTAAAATGTAGTCATGAAAAAATATTTTTATGACATATATATATATATATATATATATATATATATATATAAAAATAAATAAGTGAACAGCCGATCACTTCTTTTTCAGTTAAATAACAGGTAATGTAGGATTACTGTAATAATGTATTAATGTAGGATCATCCCATGATGGAGCTCAGTGATTCCTCCTATGGATAATTATTGTCTAACTAATCTAGAAGATGCCAAAGAGAAGTTAAGACATAGTGAACACATACCTGATAGAACTGATACTGGAGACATTGGAGCAAATCAGACTGGAAGAAAAGAAAAATGACATGTTAAGAGTGGTGTCTGCTGAATGTAGAGAATCTCTACAATCTGGATCCGTTTAAAAGAAATATCATGGCACAGATAACAGAAGTGAGGAATATCATCTACAAGGATCAACATGAAGTAGGAAAAACAACAAGAGAAAAAGGTGTTATTGCTGATTACTATGAAAAAATACAACACATTTTTCACACATAAAATAAATAACAATCACAGAACACTCTTTGTTATAAAATAAAAAGCTCATTAAACCAGTAACTGCCAGACCGGAAGCACTGCTTAGTTAATATGGTGAGAACAAGGTTTAAAAGAACATCCAAATTTTCTCTAGAAATAAACATTATAGACTATGAATTCCTAATTTGGGGCACCTGTTCTGCAATGGGAATTTCAAACACTGTGTCTGTTGAACAGCATACTGTAACTATCATGTGCTTTCAAATTACTTTCATAATGACATTTTAATTTGGTTCATCCATACAAAACATATTTAAGTCGAGAGAGGAGTTAGAGAGAGCAAAGGGGAAAAAACGGGAAGAGCAAAGGGGAAAAAACGGGAAGAGCAAAGGGGAAAAAACGGGAAGAGCAAAGGGGAAAAAACGGGAAGAGCAAAGGGGAAAAAACGGGAAGAGCAAAGGGGAAAAAACGGGAAGAGCAAAGGGGAAAAAACGGGAAGAGCAAAGGAAAAAAAACGGGAAGAGCAAAGGAAAAAAACGGGAAGAGCAAAGGAAAAATGGGAGGAGCAGAGGAAAAACCAGGAAGAAAAGAGCACCTCTAGTACACACTAGTAGCACCTGTGTTTGGATCCTTTACCTTTGGTGTTGAGTTTGCCTCCTCCTTTTGAGTTGGAGGCTCACTGGAGCCTCCTGGTCGGTTAACATTCTGTGCACTGAGGCAACAGAAAAGAGCCTTGAAGATGCTCCGACTCCGAGGCTTCTTTGGTGAAGATTTGGATACCAATCCTAGAAAAGAAAAAGAGCAGCCATGTTAGATTCCACAGAAGCAGCAATAGATTAGATGAAGACTGCAAAATGCTTTACAGTTTGTTCTCGGCACCATACAAAATGTGGGACTTTCTGAACACTGAGAACCACAGAAAGTCTCCTAGATTTTAAAGGAGCACAAGATTTGAGCTCTAAACTTCTACTAGGTCACTACTACACATCTTCTATTAACACATGTGCTCAAATCAAGATCTTGGCGTATTTATTTCTAAACAGTTCTAAGATAGGGGGCTTGAGAAAACCTGGGAGACCTGGCTCCTAACTTTGTTATTCCGCATCTATTTCACCTGGTTGGCTTTTAAGTTTCAGATAAATGTGTAATCGCACTGGATTAACTGCTATACAGCACAGTCAGATGGTGAAACCATTACTATCCAATTGATAAAAAAAAGGATAGGAAAGACTTACTCTCTAACAAGTCAACCAATAGGAGTGGGTCATCTAATGATAATGCCTTTGTTCTGAACTTCCATAATTAGGTGTAAAAATGTTGAATGAAAAAGCAAAATGCATGCAATCTATAAACTGAGTGTAGATATAAATGTTGGTGTTAAGAACCGGAACATAATTTAACAAGTGCTATATACAAGGATAGACAACACACACACGCACATATATAAGATAGCTACTTAAAAAAAAAAAAAAAAACTATTAAGGATGTGAAAAATAAATTGCTGTACCTATGATTCACCACTAGGTGGAATTAGAGCATTAATTCTATGACTGCTGTAATATGCAAGGTACTTGGAGGAGTGGCATAAATACATTTTTAAAAAGTTAAGATTTTGACCTAAGAAACCCCCTTGTTTTCATTTACAAAACACATATTGTGTAATGTAACTACAAACACAGGAAACAGACATTATTCTTTTAGACTGTAAGTTTTCAATCTTGCATGGTGCCTTGGGGAAAGCTCTATGGACATGGGATTCTGAGTTTAGACACGGCCCTCCATTACTTGTAATGTTGTTTTGCATCTATAATGTTACGGAATATGTTGGTTACAAATAAACATTAATAATAATAATTAAAAAAAAAAGTGTCTACTGTGGTTATGAGCAATATTTGATGTCTCCAGCCACCCTCCAATTTTCATTAAATATTTGAACAGAAAAGATTACAAATGCAATTTTAAGCAAATATTTCCAAAGTTCTTGAAAATTCTGCTAAACTGGATGTGGACCATTTCTCTGCCACATATAACGGATATAGGAAAATTCTGGAACAACTGCCACAGTAAATAATCTTAAAAAATACTGATGCCAGGTTATTTAATAATAAAACTAAAATATAAATATGGCAGGCCATCAATCAATATTGTAGTGAATAGTTGTAAACCACAGACAGTTATAAGTTACGCTAGTGTAAATTTGTTATTTGATGTAAAAGTATAATAATTATTTTTTTTAATCCTATATAAGTCTGCAGGTTTTCAGTCTTGCGTGGCGCTTGGGGGAAAGCTCTATGGACACAGGATTCTGAGCTCAAAACACAGGGCCCTCCATCTTTGTAATGTGTTAATACTGATATTGTTTTTTGCCTTTAACCAAACCGTTGTATAGCGCTATGGAATATGCTGGTGCATTACAAATAAACAATAATAGGGGGGACAGGACTACATTTTGTTTTTGTTACATCACACCGTGAGAGCTGGATGATAGCTCTCCGCATGTGATGTTATCAGTGGAGGGAGGGATGGGAAAAACAGGCAGAAGCCCAACTTTGGTTTGCCAATTGAATAAGATTAAAATGGACACCAGACACCTTTTCCAGAAGCAGACACCCAAAAATCAATAAATACAACCATAGCTCCCTATAAATGAACACTCCTCACACACATCAACCAATGGACTCATCCATGATCCAACGGTCATCTTTATTATGCTCTTAGTAAGACTTAAAGTGGTGTCAATTAGATAAACGATCACAGCACAATGAAGAAATAATAATATATATATATATATATATATATATTATATATATATATATATATATATATTATATATAAACTTCTCTCCAGCTCGATGAATTCCCAGTTGGATATTCCTATCGGTCACCTCTTAGGTCCCACCAGGGTGTGAACATGTGATCAAAGCTGGTGCATCTTTACCAAAAGGTCACAGTAAGTGAATAATATTACATACTCAACTGGAAGCATTACTTAGCATGTTTCTGTGAAATGCTACAAACAAAATAAATAATCAATTATTTTATTACCATCAGTCACCTTTGAAAAGGAAAGACGTGCAACATTATAACACTTCCCAGCCTGTTTGTTAAGACTTGAGTAGGGTCACCGAGTTCAAACCGAATAGTGTGCTTGTTACAGCAATGACCTCTGTCAGACCAGTTTGTACAGTGTGGGTGTGATCAGATAAGCCAGGGCTGGAAACAAAAACAAGAAGCCAGGAAGCTTTTTAGTTATCACACATAAGCTTGTCAGACCTTGCTAAAGCCATCTGAAATTTAGGAGCCAGGTTATGGTTTAGAGATAAATAAAAATGTTAGGAGCCAGTGGCTCCCAGGATTTGTCAATTCCTGTTTGTGCATATGGGTTTGTGTGATTATATATATATATATATATATATATATATATATATATATATATATATATATATATATATATATATATATATTTTTTTTTTTATGCAGTAAACATGTAATTTGTCTTTCCTTCACTGCCCTTATCCCAGATATATACTCTTCCACAGTATTTAAAGAAAGTCTAGTTGTCTCATAACACTTCGTCAATGTATGTAAATCTCAATCCCACAGTTATCTCGTAAGAGATAATCAGGTAATAGACTTTTCCATGGGTCATATGTACAGACTATGTAATGTAATGAATGTATCAGAAGATTAAAAAACACAAATGAGAGGGATTTGTTGGTTTAATACTATAGATACTATACGATGTACCTCTTGGGGATGTCCTACTACTTCAGATGCTCACCATATATAGTTTATTATATGATGTGAAGGACCACTCGCAACTTGTGGATTTGTAATTGTCCATAACAAAATACAGGGTATTTGCAGTCATTTTTATCTTCTCTATGATATGAAGGAGATTTTATTTAAGGATAAGCCTCAGGGATCATGCGACTTCTCCCAGATGGAACAGCAATACCGGTACACAAAATTATCACACAAAACGTCTGAATTGGTAATAAGAAAAAATGTAGAAGTTAAAAAATGTCAAGAAAACAGAATGTAAAAAAAAAATAAAAAAATATTATTTTGTAAATATAGGCTTTATGGATAATCACACTATAAGAAAGTTACAGATTTAGCCAAAATTGCAAATACAGAAGGTTTAGAAGGAGCAATATGGAGACGAGATAAAATGTCGCCTACCCAAAGATCATTCACTACCTTGTTATTACAAGGGGCAGAACGCTACGCTACGCCATGAATCCTTTTTCTTAAAAATAATACAACATAACTTGTTTTTTAAATGTGAATAAATATGTACTTTAAATATTTTAAAGTAATTGAAAATACTGTGTTTATTACGGGTTTGCTTTGTAGGAGGTCATTATTTAGCATTATTTGACACCCAGCAGCCCCAGGCCCTTTACCAGAGTCAGCTGATCAGTATTAGAAGGATTAACATTATGTTTAACCAGAACTGCATGATAATATCATTAGAGTGGGGGGTAGACAAAGTATTCAAGGGAAGGTAATGAAGTGACTCTTCTGACACTGGGCACAACATTAGTAACCTTTATTTAGAACGTGCCAACGTATTCTGTAGCGCTGTACAGGGGATAAGAACAAGGAATATAATCTTAAACCTTAGAAAATGGAGTTTGTTAAAATTGAAAACTTGATAAAAAAGAGGAACATGAGGCCTCCACTAGTTTCCGCTACACTGCCTGCTGGGGAGCTTCTAACCAACCAGGTGTTCAGAGGTTACCTGTCACTGGAACCGATAATTTATACTGGATATACAAAAAAGAAGGCACCCTAGAAGCAAGTTACTCAAACTGACCTACACACAGTGCAACAGTTAAGGCATCTTTAATTACACAAAAGAAAATGAATAAGATTAAATTGTCTTTCATATTTCAGTGTAACTAAAGAAATGTTACTTGTATGGTATGAACACGTCTGTTCATGTACATGCATGTTTATAGTAGTTAGATCTTTTGCACTAGCATCAAGTGTTCATTTACTTCGTACTATACATTTTTTTAGGAATCACACAAAGTTATTTACCATAAACTAAGTAAAATCAGACTGCAAGTTAGTGGGGTGGTTTTCTTTAAATAAATACATTGCTGAACTCCCATACAACTGCCTGATATGGTAAGGGATAAGGGGATCTATTTTACTACTGAAGAGTGAACATGGAAGCCGTCTGGAGCTGCAGAGCTTCCTGCGGGATGCCCTGTGTGTATACAGTGTGCTGGAAAACTCACTATAAATGCATGAAAAAATAGCAATGGGAATACACCAATCCTCAAAATCTTAATCCACACACTAACCCGGAGAGAGAATCAACTCCAGAATAACGGTGTCTTTCAGAGTAACAAACATCACATTTATGTAGCCGCTGTGACATCATTCCTACAGCCATGTAATGTCGTGTCCGGTCCTACGGTGACAAGTGACTACTTTTAGCCTCATGACTCTGGGAACACACACAAATAATCGTGGGAATGTGACCTACTGAACAGTGTAATCTGCATGTCTCTGTAATGGTAATAGTACCTGCACTCACAGAAGCAAACAATCGTCATTGTTAGTCAACAAGCCATTTCATTGGTATAATTGGATTGCTAGTTAGAAATGGGTTAATGCATTTTCTTCATAGCACCATCTCTAGCCCTGGAGGAATGCAAGACTATTCAAGCACATCAGGAATTTTGCTTCAATGCTGACTTTTTATGAACTATACGGCCCATAAAGTGAGAGCAGCTGGAAGACAGGGACAAGCGTGTCTTATTCCTCCTAAATTACAGATCTACAGGGCATCAGAAAGCAGCGGCTCAGAACGGCTTTATACCAGCTTCACATCTCCGGCTGCTTTATTTCGGTGTGTAAACAGTTCTGGGAACCCGAGAACAGAAATATAACAGGAAAAAATCATCATTGAACATATTAAAAGAGGGAAATGGGGACTACAGAGCTGGGGAAAGGGGCCATATTTACACTGCAATGCATCTCCATGTCAATCATACATCTACACTCTCCAAACACACATCCAATGTAAAATACACAGCTCAGCCAAGTTCTCCATTAACTCTCATTTTACCAATAACACAACTAATCCTAAATCTCTGCATCCCAAATCACACTACAATGTCAAAATAAAAATCTAGGATTATTAGAAACGTAACTAAATATATACACAGAGAAGCAGCTTGGCTATCATGGCTTCTATAAGTGTTATCTTTCTCATAAATAATATTAAGAGGTACAGCATCTTATGCATGCACCCTGCTTTATCCCCAACTCAAATTATGTCATCCACCTACGTTTTCTTTGCTGACCAAATTGACTGAAGGGTCTCCCCAACCTACCCCCAGTTTATTTTCACCACAGTGCTACCCTGAGGTCTGTAGACCGCCCTGAACAGGACAGAGTGTATGCCATGTTGTTCCATGTACACACACACAATCAATATGAGCAAGACATACAACATTAAAGAAACAAGACTTTTCTAAAATCCAGCTTTAAACTATTAAAATCCTAACATTACATACACCATAGAAGAATAACTGATCATTATACACATAATAAACTATAACAAGCCTAGATAGCTCTCCATTATAGCCTTGGTTTCTCTAACCCTATGATTGTGATGTGACTAATAGCAATAAACTAATGCATTTTGTCTGAAACGGGTATACTCGCTCTGTAATGGACTATGATCCTCTCATTTATATTTGTATAATCAACTAGGCTTTTCTTCAGTCTTAATTTAGATAATAAAACAAATATTTAGGGTTCTATGAAGAAAAATGTACAAGATCTTTCCCTACAAAAAAAGTAAAAAAAAGAACAACCATGTCAGCATGAATGTGAAGTACAAGTCACAACAGGGTTTATCAAGTAAAATTGCATTTATTATAGCTATTTTCCTCAATTAGGCACCCAATTCAATTACTCATCCTTCCTCTATGTGACTACAGTAATGGTCTATTAGCAAGTCACATTTAACACCACTTTAACTTATTATTAATTCAGCAGCTCATTTCTCTAGTTGGGCAGAGCACCTCCATGACCCTTTATATATTGTACTGGCTGGAGTGAGACCCTCGGTACCAGCTCAGTAAGACCCCCCTAATTTCCAGATAATTTCCACAAGTTAATTCTCCTCTGTTGTGTACAAAATAGAGTATCATCACTGAGATAATGTTTATCAAAGAGAAATAAACCTTTATAACTTGTAGTTATTAGAAAGGCAAACTAAAAGAGCATCGTTGTCACCTAAACTCTCCTGTCACGGCTTATACTAAGTGTACATAAATTATGGAGGCAGATGAGAAGGAAGGTGGCTGGGCCTCTCTCTGGTATTTAGGAGCCAGATGGCTATCCAATCTGTCTTTTCGACACAGTGTCCGAGCTCCGGGTCACAGGTCTCTCCTGAAGCTGTACTAGGAGATGTTTTAGTTTTGTAAGCCAAGCAATAGAGAAGCCAGAGTAATGGTGCAATTAGAGGTGACTGAGAACTAGCAGAGGTGAAATAAAATATTGGCTATATATCAGTGAGCCAACGCACATTGTAAGACACTGAAATAATAAAAGTAACCATTCGTTTCATTTTTGGGTAATGGATAAAAAGGCTGGTGGTTCCTATATGCACTTCATTTAAAATACTGCCTTTTTTTTATAATAAGGCTATAACAATTCAAATAAATTGTGAAATGTTATATAAATAGGTCTTTATAACATAAAATATTGTAATTCTTCAGTAAATAATGCAGGAATGATTACAGAGACTCAGCAACACAGAATCAGGACACTTAAGTTACTTACTGGTCTAAAACAGTGACTGCCTTTTGCCATGAGAGAATATAGGCATCTCAGGCAGTCTGAAATGAATAAAATGGTCAGATATCTTATATCAGGGGTTGACAGATTTATCTAAAAATCCAGTTAGGGGACAATCAAACTTTATCTAGGCGCCAGGTTATAGATTTTATATAGAAATCTATGTATAATGACTAAATATTTTAGGAGCCATAGCTGTCTGGCTCTGTCAATATATAATATACAAACCATTCACAAAATCAGTCATTATTGGAAAGGTTTGGGTTTTTAATTCATTTTTAAGATAATCTAATAGGGCTTATTAATGTTGCCTGTGTGGAGTTGGTAAGGGAATTAAAACTATATTACAGTGACTTGTTTTTGCTTAGTTACATACACCTTACAATGGCTGCCAACGTGGCTAGCTTGTAAACTTCATATAACAATGTACATCCTAAACTTTACAGGCTATTTTAATTAAATGATCTTTAAGAATTATTATATATTCTTTAGTGATGGTCAGAGTAATTTGCAGGGCTCGGTACTAGCCAGCCACAACACATATAAGGAATAGAAGCATTGCTTGTTCTGTGTGACTGTACCAGGGATAATGTTTGGGAACACCAGCCTAGGGAGTATCCCTGATTTCCTGGAAAAAGAGGCACTGCAGAGGCAGAAAAAGAGCCATTCATTAGTGAAGCAGAATATACTATACAGAAGGCACCAATATACATTTCCACTCATCAAAGGCTGGTAGTATATTATATTAATCTCACGGTCCTAAAGAGGGTAACATGAGCATCTCAGACTGAGCAGATGGACCGAAAGCATCTATATCCAGGACAACATAGAAGAAAGCTTCACACTGGTAATGGTATGAATAGTGTGAAAAGAACATATAAAGCTCACTAAAATCACAGCACATTCAGATACATAAGTCTGCACGGCTTTTAGTAATAACACAGCATCTAGATTAATATGTGCAACACTCCTCGTCTTTACAGATGTGGTAAATAATACAAGATTTGAGAAAAAAGAATTTTTACTAGCGAAGGATGTTAAATAATTTTTTTAAGTATCAAGAAACAAGTCAGTACTTCCCATAAACCCTTTTAGACTGTTAATGGGCCATTGTAATCAGTAGTAAAGATCAGTATAAACAACCTCTTATTTATGTAATTAAAAAACTGAATATAGGATGTTTACACTCAATATAGCAGTTTTCACCCCAATCTTTATGATGGGGCGCCTTATTTATTTTACCAACAAGTGTAGAAGTAAAGAGAATAATAACATACAGCTGCCTCATTACAGCACAGATTTGGGCCAAATATGTTATTTTATGTGTTTGTTTTCTCACAAAATATCAGCTCCTTTAAATCACAAAAAAATTGTAAAAGTATTATACTTAAAAGGATGTACAGGTATACCCCTCTTAAAGCTACCCCATTTAGAGCGGATTCACTATAGAGCCGTTTTTCCTTCTAGACCCCTTTTAATAAACCCTGCCTGCCAGATCTTTTTTTAACGCTCTGATTTTCTAAAGCACTGTCCCGCTATAACGCTCTTTTTTGCCAGTCAGACCCCTTTTAACACTAATTTTATATATAACACGTTTTTTTTTCCTCTCCAAAGAAAACAGAATCCAGGATGACCCAGAAGCTTCGACATCAATAATGTTAAGTTTATATTTCTGCTATTGTTAAGTTTGTGTTAGTGTTATGTTTGCCGTTTCTTTGAAGTTCATATAAAACCAAAAATGTTTAAATTCAATTGAAATTGTTAAACTGCCCCGTTTAGAGCAGTTTCGCTTAGCACTCCTATTGCCTGGAACCTATCTACAGCGTTAAACGAGGTATAGTTGTACACAGAATCACTGTGATGGATTAAACCATCTTACCTCAAGCAGAGAGATCATTAAATCCTGGCCTCCCACAACTGTTGCATCAGTCTTGTGTTCTGAAGGGGACTTTCAATCACCACCAACAGGGAGCACATTAGTAGTGCATGCCATTAGTAAATAGTGCATGCCATTAGTAAAGGTAGATGAACAGTTAAGGAGCGGCTACTTTCCATCACTAATGGCAAGACCAAAAAGTATTTGAGATGGCACATTGAGATAGTACTATACCAAAGAGCAAAAATGTAAGCATTAATTTACCTCTTGTGACTGGAGAGAAGAACAAATTAATGAACACTGAAATCACAATCCACAGTGCAGCTACAAATAATGTAATTTGGTAATCACTCAACAAAATACCAGTACATAGGAATTCTCACTTTTTAGCCGTGTTAGGCAGCATCTTAGGCTACTGTCACTTTAAGTCATATCTTTTCTTTTGTGTTTTTACATCACCAATGAGTTTTGAGCTACATAAAAATAATTATTCCCAGTAGGGGGAAACTACCTCTAGTAGCACAGAGCTACAAATAAGCTCCACTGTGTTTCTGTTAAAATAGCCAAACAGTACTGCTTATCAAACTGGTCATTAAGGTGACTACTGCAAATAAGCTTTAGTTATGAAAAATTACAGGAACTTTTTTCAGAACATAAATCTGTAGAATAGTTATAAAATGATACTTTCATGAGCCAATGATGGGAGGAAAGAAACAAGATTACAATTACATTGGTAATCATATCTACTAACTAAATCATTTAAGATTATTTTACATTTGTACACATAAAGCAGTTTACTTATCAGCTAGTGTACAGATCATATATATTTGATTGAAATGTTACCTTTCTGTATAAAAAAAAAAAAAAAAAAACTACGTTTGCTTATATTGTGTAATGTTGATCTGTTCTATTAATACACTAAATGGCCAAACCAAAAATAGAAGCAGAGCGCCTTCAAAGAAAACGCCAACCTGTAATAAACAAAAGCTATTTATACTGTCTCAAGAAATCACAAAGGCTTGACGATGACAGAGGAGGCTCAATTGTTTACACAGGGATGACTAAAGAATGACTCGGACTACTGGTCTTTCTGACTAGGGCAGATAAAGAAGCGTGCTTCATCCATTGGATACTGACATCTTGGATATCCAATAACAAGGATCATTTCTGTGCATAGAAAAAAAAAACTGATTAAACGGGTTTATAGATTTGTAGAAGCTTAAAAAGTTGGGCATGTTAATTAAATTATGGCTAGTTTTTGCAGGTTCATTTTATTTATAAATACAGTCACATATGTCGTTAATAACTAAACAATATAGCTCGATTGATGGCCTCAGCAGTTATGACACCATCCCATTGATTAATTAATACAAAACAATAGGTGTGCAGAGAAGCACTTCCTAACCTGTTTAATACACATATTTCAAAATAAGCATTTGCTTTAAAAAAAAAAAAAAAAAAAAAAGACATTCATGTTGTTAACTTGCCATGGTATATAATCTAGATCTTGAAAGAAGTTTAAAAAATACTGAATGATAAGGAAATGTAATGGACACAAATCCCTCACTACACCTAAGGATGAGCCCTGCAGTACACTCCTCTATAATAGAATAAAAGAATAGAAACATTATCTCATATTGCAGAAACTGCAGGAATGACAGCCTTGAGACCCCGGTTATTACTGCTATGCCATACAGACAGGACAGGTACAAACTGATAGGAAAGAAGGTGGGCAGGGAGAGAAAGCCTGCCACACTATTAAAGTGTTCACCAAGGTAATGAGTACAGATTTAACAGACAGGTACAGTAATCTTTGGCCTTATGTGAGCAGCAAACTTGGAGTAATTGTTAACCAGTCTTGTCAGATATAGCAGATTTGCCAATACAATATTCGCTGTAAGGGTTATGGACACAAGCGTGGTTGGCCTACAGAGCCATCTCATTGCCATTAAAAACACCTACATTTTCCTTCCTCTGCCACAAAGCTGTAAGCCTTTTGCTCCCTGGCCACAAAGCAAAACATCTATTTTTCTGCCCATAATGAAGTTATTCAAAAAAGTATGCTATAAATAAGGGATCTGAATGGCCAATATATGGTCCATCTTTAATAATGTATAAAATCTTATATATATATATATATATATATATATATATAATCTTCTAGAAACGGATATCATAGTACATTGTTATAACGTACTAGCAAGAAGTAGTTAGGGTCTCTAAATTAGAAATGAGCAAATGTAAAACTTAAAATAAAATTGCTTAAGCTGCCATGAAACTGGATATTACTTTATATATAAATCAACATTAGACAAGTTATTTTAAATGTTATACACATAATTAAAAGCAATGTACAGCGCTACGGAATATGGTGGCACGTTATAAATAAAAGTTAATAATAATAATGAACATGTATGAAGCGGTTGCAGAGGCAGGCAATGAATGCTTCATCCTCCCCCTCAGTATTATTTTACAAAGAGAATGCCATAAGGACTTATCTGCCAATCACACGTTGCATTCCAGGATATCTTTCCCACAATCCTACATGGATGACTGAGTAGTTAAGATGGGGATTTTACTGGGAAGAATAACCAGTAGGATGTATTTAGTATATATTCTTATAGGACATCTATAGCAAGTTTGAAACATATCAAAACGTTTTTAATTTAAACTGTATATAAAAAAAAAAGGATCCAATTTCAACATGCAGACGATGGATAGGTATTAAAAATTCTTGTTTCCCCAGGTCTCTTTACAAAAAATGAACTATTCAAAAATAGTGAACAGTCTTGTCTTATAAATCTAAAAAGTTGCATCTTTACTGGACACTTTAAAAAACAAACAAAAAAAAAAACACTTGTTTTTATCTACGTAATAAGGTTGAAAAAATTATTTTATATTAACAAAGTTATAAAGTCCTGAAATGTGCGAATACTTAAAAAAATAAATATGTATATATTATAAATAAAATCTAATTTAGATTAAAGGGTAGCCAAAAGTCTAGTCAGGTCGCTCTATTACATGAGCCACTACACAGTATATGCCAGTGAAGCTACGTGGCATTTTCGTCTGTGTCCCAAACAAGGCTAAACCTGCAATAAGCCATCTAAGGATTAAAAAAAAAAATACATCAAAGATGATGAATATAATACACTATTTGAATGCATTTTGTAATGTAAATTTGCCACTTAAAAAGACAAGTAGACAGAGTCTATACATATAAAATGCTTGTGTGGATCCACTGTAGATTGGCTCGCTCCAATAACCGAAATAAGTTTAGTTTAATTTAAAAAAATAATAATAAATAAATACTAACTTAATAAAACTAACATAAGCTACTCTGTCTGTTCTACCTCTAGATTGTATTGTATGAAAATGCAGTTAAATGGGAAATCCCCGACAGGTCAGGTGTGTTTGTGACATTTTAGGTTACTCAGGTAGATGGTATGGTTAGAATCTGTACTTTGGTTTTAGTAGTACAGGTTGCATGTTAAGGGACAAATAAAATGAGAAAATTAACAAAACATTGTAGATAAAAAGTACAGAGCATTCAAACCTCTAAAACATTTTCTTTTCTTTTAAGTGATAACTACTTGTGTGCACCTTTTTTGTGATTACTTTTTTAAACTGGGCTTAAAATATATGACCCACTACTCACTTTTTTCTTAGCTAATCCATCAATCTCTAACAATCTTGTAGAATTTTTTTTTCTGCTATGAAGTCTCAGCCAAATGGACCAGTGCTGTCCAACTGGTGGGCCACTTTCTAATAGAAGACCGAGCTCCTACTAGTTTTGATCATCTTTATAATGTGGAGTTCTCAACAGGGGTGCCAGGAATTTAGCATACAAATATGATATTTTTTAAATTTTTATAGCTAAATGCAGAGTTTGACAAATCTTGGGAACTAGCACTCCTAAATTGTACTTTTAGCGGATAACTTTTTAGGTATTATTCATATATTTCTATACATAATCCATAAAATCGGGACTCTTATAACAAAATTGACTGGCTCCTTACAAATCTGGCTGGCTCCCAAGTTTCATATAAATATGTAAATTCCTGAGCTGTGATGTAGCAAAAATACTTAAATATCTTCAGCCTAACCATATCGGTTATGTTATTCAGGCCGATCAGTCACAATATTTGGGTGAAAAATGCACAATACAATTTCACAATAACTTATGATTTCTTATAAATACGGGAAAGAGGAGACTGGTGATTTCATAAACCTATGACATCATTGTATAAAATCACCAAAGAATAGTCCGTCCCATATTAGTGTTTTCTGATGAGGACACAATGCATGTAAAAAAAAAAAAAAAAAAAACGTAAGAGAACAAGTTTTTCTGTTCAAATATTGTTTTGTTAAAAGGCATATCCAAGTTTCCTGGTTTATAAATGCATCTGATAGAGGAGAATCAGTAGTGCATGAAAACAATATCAAAACAAACATTTACATAGGATAAAATGCATAATTTGTTTTGGCTAATCACAGACAGCTAATACATTTTAATACAATGTAACTATCAACAATGGCAGTTTGTCCAGGAAGGAATCATGGGATGTGTAGTCCCTTGTAGAAGGAATTGGGAGGAGCCAGATCCTGATCTGTAGATGTTTGTATTGAGGTGCTGCTGGCTTGAGGGTAATTAAAGGGTTAAACCTGTACCCAAATGAAGTGTTTCTATCGGTAGAGTCACTGGGCCTATGTGGGCAGCACTGGGGTGTGGGAAACAAGTTTTTTTTAAATCTGTTTCTGTATAGAATGACTCAATGTAATGTGTGTGTGTCTGATATAAGCAGCTTGTGTTTACAGAAAGGGAAACACTTAGATATACCTTTAATACAAATCTAGAGAATCCAAGGAGGTTAGTTAGTGTTCGTTATAAAGTGCAGATCTATACGTTTACTGGGAATGGGTGACATATTTAAAGCATATTGTTTTAATTGAGAGATAAAAGCTTGGAATCAACATGAGAGAACGTACAAGTTACTTTTTAACAACAAAAACAAACAAAACTAATATGCACATATTAAAAAAAATAAAATAAAACATTGTGTTCAGGCAAGAGGGCGCTGCACAGTTTCAAAATAAATAAAAATAAGATAGTTACAGAGTGGTGCAGTTGTCTCAAAGCTTATAATCAAAGGTGAATTTTGTTTTTAAAATGGCGCCTGTCTTTACATGTTGCAAGACTGGAAACCAAAACTGTATGTGACAATACTGAAACGAAAATATTCCTGCAACAAACGAGATAACATTATAATCAGTAACTAAAGGAACTGATGGTCCCTAACAGCCATGCACTTTTATTTGTCATTATATTCATGAGTTATGAATGGCAATGTGTGTTATTACAGTTATGGTTTTCACTGACTTGGCAATGAAAAATGTATACAAGGATACAAAAAGTTATAGTAGTGCTTGTTAGGGTGTAAAGACACATATATATATATATATATTTATATGTGGTCTACTATTGGCTATCTTGAAGGTAAGGTCAACTCATTATTCCTGCATGTATTTAACAGACTCTGTTTAAATGTTGCATGAAAAAAACAGTCCCTGCAATGGTTAGACTCTAGCTCCTCCTAGATATGAACTTCTTTGAAGTTTACCATACAAATATTATCATTGTTAAACTATGGAATTAACAGCTAAAAGCAGTGCTAGGCAAATCCCAGGAGGTACTACTAAACATTTACTGCTGGATCCTAACCTTTTTGTTATTATACATATATTTCTATATATACCTCATACTATGACTCCTCATCATTATTTTGATCCTCTTTGAAATGCAGTGTTATCAACAGAGCTGCCAAGCATTGGACATAAAAGTGACTGCACCAGCTGAGTTATGAAGCTCTATGCTCAAGATTGCAACTGCACACTATTATTGTTTATTTGTCATGTGCCAACATATTCCATAAGACTATACAAGGGTATATGGCTTTACACAATATCATAAATGTGATCATTTTAGCAAAAGTGCAATACAACCACAGTACAGGGCTGTTTATCTGTTTCACTACTATGGATCTATGCTTAGACTCTGTACCTGGGTGCAATGTACAGCTGTATGCTAAATGGGTGTATCTATGTGAACAGCAACTATAAAGATCAGTTTATATAAAGATAAGGTATCACCAGTGCTTGTTTAAAATAAACCATAAACAACTTTAACAGTTAATAGTATTTATCTCGTCAGACTCATACAGTAACTTGCACCAGTTCTCATATCCTTATTTTAGTGTGTCTTATTTAATTTCTAATAAATCTATTGGGTTATTTACCTGCAAAGTTGTGAGAGAAATGTGAACCAGAATCCTTTCTAATGCAGCTTCTATGGCAAAACCAAGGATTTATTTTTGCACACACTAGGAGGCAGGAGCTGTTCACATGAAGGAGTTTGGCACTTCTAGACATGTATTATTTTTAAGATGAACCCAGAGTGGTGTTTAATAACCATAATAAAGTAATAATCTATCAATGAAGGAGGCATTTATTAGCATGAACAATAGCCATCTCGACATTGTAAGCCAATGTGGCTGGTTTGCACTCTAAAGGATACAGATAAACAAATAATTAAAGGAATAATTTGAGATCTCATCACAAATGAGAAAAATGGTAATACATTTTATCCATTTTATATCTTAGTAGATTCCAGTGTTTGAGACAGAAGTAGCTGGGAGTAACAGGAATTTAGCCGCCAGTGAGCCTTGTGAGGAGCATCAAATGTCTTCAACGCCACTGATACTAAGGGTAATGTGGTTATGTAATTAACCCCATAGTTGCCAAGGGGCTCCATAACACAAAAACGAATACACTCAAAATATATAGGTTATAAATGTGTGGATAGGAAACAACTTTGGCGTGATGCAGATTTGTTCAAATCCCCAAGATGAGATTTTTTGTTGAACAGACGGATTTGATTTATTGTCTATTAGATAATGTGGTATCGGACAAGAACAGTGGAATAGTGTTAAAAAAACAAGTCTTCTTGCTAGAAAATAGTATGAAGACTATGGCTAAGAATTCTTATACTTTCTCAGGGCCAAATATTTATTCTGTATATTATGGCCAAAATATATTTCTTAGCATGTCAATATAATGTGGCCAGAATGTCAAAACCATAGCTTGGTCACCTAAAAAAAGAAAAAGGAAAATTAATTATTTCACTGTTCAGCCAAAAGGAAAAAAATAAAATAGAAAAATAGAGTTTGAAAGGGGAAGTTTTAAAAAATATGTTGTAAACTGTTGCACTACAAACAATACACTACTTCTATTTTCAGATGCATCTCTACGAGAGGTTCAAGTTGCAAAAAAAAGAAAACCTCCTACCCCATTAGAGAATGGACAAAGTAAAAAAAAACAAAAAAAAAAAAAACAATTAAGTATAAGAAAAGTTGTCTCCATTTGCAAATTTTGAATTGGATAACCAACACCCCTTGGGTGCCAATCTTATCTTGGACATTACTGCTTATTTTACGGTTTTAAATTAAAGTAGGGAGATGTCATGCATATGTTTGGTGGCACACTCTTAATACTATATAGTACTCAAAAGCAATCCAGCTTCTCAAGGGGCAAACATTGGTAAGAGTAATTGTAATAGTTTATCTATAGGTGTGAAATATTTGACAAAACAAAACAGAGGTGGAAGAACTTAAGGAGTCCTCAAGACATTTTAGAAGCCAGAAAGTTTCACAGTTTGGGGGTTCACATCAATACCAGACTCAGGAAGGAGACACCTACTTCTTATGAGCTAGTTTCTACACAGATTTATGTGAAATAAACAAATGGTAGAAGCAAGGAATGCCATTTTAAGGTCTTGAAAAATGTAGGACACAGAATTATTTTTTTTAGGGGTCCAAGCTCTCAATAAATATGAATACGGTTGGTTGTGCACTATGTTAAGAGTCCAAAGTACACCATATTTTTCCCAGTGTTTACACACAGGGATGTTTGAAACTTTGTTTACTGTAAACTAAAAAAACACTGGTAGTAGAAGGTCCCTGTCAAGTATACATCCGCTATATTGGATACTTGTTTAAGGGACTTTTCTAGGGAGGGAATTTAATGACTTGAGCAATGTCAAGCAAAGATGTTCTTCTGTCATATCGGTTATCTTAAAAAAAAAAACAACATGGATTGCATTAACTGCTCAAAGTACATTTATGGGCTTGAAAAACAACACACTTATCTACTGCGCAGAAAAAGAGGACACGAAAACATGCACTCTGTGCAAGAAGGAAATGGTGATAGCAAAATAGATAATGAATAAGTAAATGCCAGACCACGTTGAAACACCTATCAGTTGGGTAAATAAATGTATTTAACCAATTATACATGAACACTTAACTATTTTATGTGCCTTCTGTGCAGACTTTAGATAGGTAACAAAATAATGATGTATGTGGTATCAGGACAGGTACCTTCTACAGTAAGCACATTGCCCTCATGTGTGGCAAATTCTTTAATAAACATGAAGCTCAATGGCATTTCACACTGGTGACTGACACCGAATGCACTTTTGCCCCATGAGCTTGATTCTGTTGCTGTGGATACACAACCCCCCATAGCCTCAAATTGATATCTTTTTGTGGAAAATTGTTGAAATGTATATCCACAGCATTAGACCCTGTGTGGGTTAAACTACAGGGAAGTCACCTTGACCAAATTTCAGATACAGTTTCAATGTGGTTCTTGAACACATTGATCTTTTCCGCAGGTTAGTTTACTGGTCACGACAGGAATGGCGTGAGGCGCAGATACTTCAGTAATGCCAGGGAACTGCTGTTTGTTTTGGTTAAACTGTAATGAGAAGATCAGGAACAAAGCAACAGACTGCACTGTTTTCTGTAACTACCACACACCTTAGGACAGAAAACAGGGTGGTGTTAACCCTTTCACACAGGGACTGTATTCCCAAGAAGAATACAGTTTGAGGCAATGCATGCACAGCCACATTAGTACTGTTAATGTGGCTCGTCTCAATTACCAGTGTGTGTGTGTGTGTGTGTGTGTGTGTGTGTGTATATATATATATATATATACACACACATACACACACATACACATACACACACATATATACACACACACATACACACAAAAATAATGTCCTGTTTGTAGGAATAGCATGGCACCTAAATAATTAAGCAAACACAATAACAATCCATTTAAAGAAGGTAAACGGAAAAACACATATCGGATGCTTGATATAATCAATCAGAAATCAAAAAACACAAGATCACCTAACAAGAGATTAAAAAGATTCTCATTGCATCATAACAGAAACAATGCAACAGAATATCACTAAGTGGCTGCAAGGCAAAAATACAAGCCTGAAACAAAATAACACTTTAGACCACCAGAGGGAAACCAGATAAAGCATTGTAAATGATTTAAGCTACTTTGCAAAATGTCCCCAATGCAGTGGCGTTGTAATAAACACACCGTGGGTTTTGTAACTCCAGAGAGTAAAAATACATAAATATACTGGGCACTGCTGGGGTTGGGTGACCCAAGACTGTCCCAACAGGAGTTTTCTAGGCAAGTCTGCTAGAGAGCAACTTGTTTACAACTGGTTACATTAAATAATATAAAATAATATGTTCTTAATTACAGAATAAATTCAGGAACACAATATGACGGCAATTAAATAAGTAACAGACAGCGCATTCATATGAAAAGGCTCATTAGCATAGTGATAGGGAAAGAGCATTATTTAAAATGTGTACTGAACACACCCCTGCATAATAGGGAGGGGGCTAAACAGAGAGGGCTCTCTGTTCTTTTTTGTAGATAGGGGGACAGTAATTAAAGTATGAAATGTATCAGGAAGCTTTCAATATGAATCAATGCATCTTTATAAAACCGGGAGTGTATAAATAATGCATTAAATTGGTGTTACAGTAATATATATTTATTTATTTGGAAGGTGGGGAGAAAAAAATGAGTGTTTAATAGTGATAAACATAAAGTATATCTGCTTGTGCATAGAGCATGCAGCTAAGAGATGGGAAGCAAAACAAGGGAGATCACACACACACACACACACAGCATGGTCTAAATGCAAAGAGCTGCAAATATATCATGCAATATGAAGTGTGCTGCAGCCCTTACCTTGGACACACATACACATAATGCATGTAAATATGACACAATATAAAGTTCCCCTAAAGCCCCTTACCTTGCTTGGGGTACATATATACATACATACACAATCCCTATCTATATGATACACCATACAGTTCACTATCTTGCTTGGGGTGCATACATACAGATTGTGTGTGTGTGATATATATATATATATATATATATATATATATATTATATATATATATATATATTATATATATATATATATATCACACAATCCTTATCTATACGATACAGTTCCCCCTACCTTGTTGGGGTGCATACATACATATACAATCCCTATCTATATGATACACCATACAGTTCCCGGAGCCCCTTACCTTGCTTGGGGTACATATACACATACATACACAATCCCTATCTATATGATACACCATACAGTTTCCCTTACCTTGCTTGGGGTACATATACACATATATACACAATCCCTATCTATATGATACACCGTACAGTTTCCCTTACCTTGCTTGGGGTACATATACACATACATACACAATCCCTATCTATACGACACGCCATACAGTTTCCCTTACCTTGCTTGGGGTACATATACACATACATACACAATCCCTATCTATACGACACGCCATACAGTTTCCCTTACCTTGCTTGGGGTACATATACACATACATACACAATCCCTATCTATATGATACACCATACAGTTTCCCTTACCTTGCTTGGGGTACATATACACATATATACACAATCCCTATCTATATGATACACCGTACAGTTTCCCTTACCTTGCTTGGGGTACATATACACATACATACACAATCCCTATCTATACGACACGCCATACAGTTTCCCTTACCTTGCTTGGGGTACATATACACATATATACACAATCCCTATCTATACGATACACCATACAGTTTCCCTTACCTTGCTTGGGGTGCACACATACACAATCCCTATCTATACGATACACCATACAGTTCCCCTTACCTTGCTTGGGGTACATATACACATACACAATCCCTATCTATATGATACACCATACAGTTTCCCTTACCTTGCTTGGGGTACATATACACATATATACACAATCCCTATCTATATGATACACCATACAGTTTCCCTTACCTTGCTTGGGGTACATATACACATACATACACAATCCCTATCTATACGATACACCATACAGTTTCCCTTACCTTGCTTGGGGTGCATACATACATAATACACAATCCCTATCTATACGATACACCATACAGTTTCCCTTACCTTGCTTGGGGTGCACCTCTTCTCTCTGCACTTGGGCGATGATACAGCTGCTTTCCATCTAACACTCACACAGACCCAGTGGTGATCTCGCCTTCCCAGCTCTGATCTATGGCTTTTCACTCCAAATCCGCCTTCCCTGCTGTGGATTACAATCCTAACAAATAGTCTTTGGCCCGTTTTCCCCTCTTAAACTTGCAGTTGATAATGATGCATGTACACATCTATAGGAAGGTCCCAGCCCAAATCTCAGAATTGGTTCAACATGGAGAATCCAGACTAAGAGAAGCAAAACAACAGAGGAAATGGGACATCGGCAGTTTCAAGGTCCCCCCAATACTATAGATAAACAACCTGCCCAGATCAGCCTCTTCTCAATCCCGATCCTCGTTAGAGCTGCACCCCGGGGCCCCGGCTTGGCTTGCAATTAAAAGCTATGATCTTCAGAGGCGGGAAAATAAAAGATTTCGTGGAAATTAAGCTTTGTTTTCCTAGAGCAGGGCAGTGTGCAAGGGGAGCCTTGAAACCGATCTCGCCTGTGATTGGCTGGCAGGTCTGTGGGCAGTATAAAAGGGAGGTATTTTACTATGCAGTGTTTACCTAACTACATTCCAGTGCATAAGCCCTGTGCATCAAATGGGCTGGGTGTGTTAGAACTAATGCAGCCAGGGACGCTGCTAAAGCGTATGTACTGACAGGATATCTTACCTCACAAACTCTGCTATTATTATTATTAATAATAATAAAGTGTATTTATTAGGAGCCAGCATAATCCATAACTTTATAAAATATATATATATATAGTCTGTCAAAAGGCTATGGAGGTTGCATAATGACCATAATAACTTCTTTACAGATGATGCTACAGAATAAGCAATTACTTTATTGATAAAACATTAGAAATAATAATTATTTGCTAAATTAGTTTATGCCACAGCTCTAAATTAAAAATATATATATCTTGTCAGAAGGCTATGAGGGTTGTATAATAGAAATGTACGTCAGAGTGTGATGTAGACCTGAGGTACCATTTTATTATATAACAATGCATGGCAGCCTCCATTTTGTCCACAGCATCAGTGTGTGGAAGTTATGTAATGGCAGATACATGTTCCATCCAATGCAGTTTTCTATAAAACAATAATCCACAGTGTGCCATAGACTAAATATGAAGGTAGCTGCTTACACTCTGCAGTAATAGAGAAATATTAACATCACAGCATAGCATATTCAAATAAAGGATGGCTTTCTGTGTGTGTGGAGGGGGTAGATTCACTAAGGGGGCGACAATGGCAAATCCCCCCCATAGAAAATAGATTTTGCAGACTTCAGCGGCCTCCTTTTATAGTTTTTTACAAACCTTACAGAATAGAGGGCGATAGTTTGATTAGAAGTAGTAGTTATATACATTTAATTTACTAGTCATGTATGCATTGCTATCCTTTTATAGTGTATAAGCCCCTCAATAAAGTAATGTTATGGCCGCCATTTTATCAGGAATCCCCCTGCTGTGAAGATTTTACAAACTCATGGATTTACAGTCGTCCACATGAAGAGCTGTGGGGATCTATGGAGGGTGTACAGTATTGATCATATTAGATTAGTTAATGCCCTATATTTTGTAAACATTTGAACACTGCAATGTGCGTGAAACTTCTCAAAGTAGCAATGTTATTTATCTCTAAGGATTTTGTGCTTTCATTGCCTTAGTCTGCTCCATGTTGTATTGAGATCCAAACAAAAGCAATAACCCACAGTTTTAATTTAAACACATTTAAGACCATGGATATAACATAATATGATGTTAAAGGGTAGCACATAAGAGTGTAAATGTCCTGTCCTAATCCCTGTTACACCTGGTAGGTCAGGTATAGATGTCAATGTCATGAACTAGTCAAATATTTATACACAGTGTTGTTGTCCTCTTATAAGAAAATCAATCTAGGTAATATTACCACATCCCAGATAAATACATTTCTTTTAGTCAATTCATTCTGAAATATCTCATGCCAAGCACAAATATGCTTTTGTTAAACCAGTGCTTTCTTGGATAAATACGGGATATTATTTTCATAGCATGGGTTAATATCTCTCTTGATTCAAACAAACTTGCTCCTTCGCTGCAGAGCACTATTAAGGACTGTAAAGAAGAATTAGTACAGTCAGGTCTCTACATAGGTAAAGCTGCATATTTCATGGCAGAACAGACCTTATAGTATGTGCAGTACCGAGCATATACACGCACAGTACATTGCACAAGAATGTGTTTTTCACTCTTTGCAGCACATGGGGATAATATTGCACTTTGTTCCTCTGAGAATGTGAAAATGTTTTTTGAACTTCGTCAATCTAAACTAAAACCGAAATTTTTTTTTCCTACAACACCGATATTTAAAAAAATATATAGCAAATTAGTTCAGCCCTTTAACTTTATTCTGTTTTATAACCTATATTTTGTTAATTAATGTTTCCGGCTCAGTGCCAACTTTATTGCACATTACATTGTTTAATTAGCTATAGACACTGAATGGCATTGCTCCAAATATATTTTGTGCTGTTTTTCATTAAGAAATATAAAGTAATTACACTTTTGCAACCACACAAATATTGCTGATCAGATAAAGTTCTCATGTTGCAAACCAAAAATATACATTATTTGTCTAATGAGGCTATTTATACATTGAATAAAATATATATACACATATATATATATATATATATATATATATATATATATATATATATATATATATATATATATATATATATACACAGTATTTCCTTACATAATTCATTTTAGGTTTCCATTTAAAAACTAAACATTTTTGTTTTAGTTTGATCTATTTAAAGGCACCTAAAAGGCAATTAAGTGTGTCATGCATATCAATAAATCTGCTTTAAACATTTCAAAAGTTTTCTTTGTGCATGAAAAATTTATACAATTAATAAATACAATTATTTTAATGCTATGCTAACTGACTTGGTGCTCACTCAAGACCTCCCAATTTAGCAAGTCATGCTAGAGAAACAAACATTTTTCTGTGCACCTTTTTGAGCCTCTTTCATGTTAGTTTTACAAACCTCAAATTATTCATGTGAAAAACAACTTTTGCAGTGGTTAAAAATTTATATTTTTAATGCATGATGGTAATTGGAGTACTCATTTTTTTATTTCTATGATGTTATACAATTATTTTTTTTTATACCACTGATATTTATATATTTCTGATTTGACTTTTTTTGTAATGCATTATGCAACTTCATTGTCCAAAGCTACATAATTTTGTGGTATTATAATAATAAGTACACCAAAATGAAGTTATTTTTCATAAAAAGACCAAGCCATATAAACAACTGGTAAAACAATTGAAAGCATTTTGCTACAATAAAGGTATTAAATGTTTTAAAAACATTTAAACATATACATTTGTCTGATTAAAACAATAAATAAAGTAATGCCACTTCTTTTTCAGTGAATAGATTGCTGTGTTGCTTTAAGACTCTGCACATACCACTTGCATACCATAGAAATGTAATGATGTCATTAGTTACTGGAGAAACAGTTGTATTTGAGTCCTGTCTTTGGAAGCTAAGCCATTGTGCAGTGGTTGTGAATTTTTGATTCTAAACTTGGAGATATGCAATATAAATGCAAATGACCTTAATTTGTTCACAACAAATATCAACGCACATTGTAACCTAAAGGTACTCCCATATTTGCTATATGCTGCCTTGAAAGAAATGTAGTTAAAAATTCTCAAAATGTTTTTAGAAAGTTAAACTAAATCCTTTAATTTATTAACTATTTTCCATAAGTATTCTTTGCTGGGGACTGCCAATGTTTTTTTTGTTTAACTGCTTTCTCAATAGGGAATACAGCTAAAATATTTTCAACACTAAAGGTCACCTCCCATTTCTAGTAATAGGTAAAAACAAATGACACCCCAATGCAGTATAATTGTATAGAATAGCTTCTAAAGGCTTAGTTTACTTTTATTACTGTTTAAAAACTTTTGGCTAATTATAAGGACACATCTTCAAGAGAGTAAACTGTAATTATGGGACTACAGTAGTTCTTTAAAGTCATACAATTAACGCTTAAAAAACTTAAATGGACAACTGTTGTAAAAAAAATATCTACGTGGGATTTTAAATTACTAAGCATAATAATGGGCAAAAGGATTTTAGAAAGCATAAATAAATAAACACAACCTTTACATGTTAAATGTTTTTGCACAATTATTTATTTACTGCAGGTTTCATGTTTTTTTCTTATCACTAACTTTTTCAGGAGGGTGTGTCCATGTAAACTAATTAAGCACTGATAGTTTTAGCTGCCATATTCTTGTTGTGCAGAGAGAAGCTTCCTGCGCATTCAAAGTCTCCTTCCACATCAGGAAGTTGTTGAGCGGAAAACCAAAATGGTAAATTGCGCAGGACTATAACTGCATAAAAAAGGTATGAAATACATGATGAATTGTTTTACCTTCCAGAAATGTAGTCTATTTTAAGTTAAGTTCTTAAAAGGAGTATATATTACAGAGTGACCCTTCACGTTTTTGATTTCTTGAGGAGATGTAATCCTCCACGATTGGTTGTTTTTCTTTCAAATGGGAGAAATTCAAGGAAACTTTTCCCTTAATAATTCAATCGGTCTTTAAGGGAGAAGTAAAGGAGAGCCTCTCTGCAGCACTGATCAGGTTTGAAACAGGAAGCATCAGAAACCACCAAATATATTGGACCCTTTTAACAAAATGACAAGTCAGAATTTCATCTCACTTTTATTTATTGGATTTTTTTCCCCTTTGGTAGAAGAGTTTCAGTATTTGTCATGTTGACAAAACAGCTTTGTGTCTGTGAAGATAACACTGGAAAAGTTTGGCTTATTACTGAGAGAAGAAAGGGTTCACCAGATTGGGGTGCCCACTCAGATTTCTACTATTTTTAAGCTTTTGTTATATATACATATTTAGAAAAAGAAACAAAACAAACAGACTCTTATATAAAACAATAAAGATATAGTTCAGAACAATGTAATGTTATATGTGATGTCATGCTTTTATATTTTGAATTTGTTAACATTTGGCACATTTATTTCCACACTTTTAGCAGTACACGTATAAGGAAAATGTTTTTATTCGGCTGCAAGAGTAAATACGTTTTCTTAACGAGTTAAGTGCAACAAAAATGGAGCCATCATATAGTTTGTACCTTTAATTGAACTTCTAGGTTCTGCCCCCAACAAATTAAACAATTACTAAGATTATTTGAAATAAAACTATGATCTTGACTTCTTTACTTATCTCCTAGTTTCAACTAAAAGTAAATAAAAGACATTAAAGGACCACTGTGGTCCTATTTCTAAAGCTTACTATTTTGAAGAACTACATTTAAAAATGTGCAATATGTTTTTGTACTATAAAAAAAAACATAAGCCTCTAATTTAATATATTTTATATACAATAATGCTGCTGTGGAATCTGTCATTTTGGCTTCAGGAGATCAACCTGAGGTAGGAGGATACTTTAAATACACAGAATGTGTCCATCTGCACCATGGTAATGTAGCAGTTTCATCTACCTCAGCTCTCAGCAGGACTAAACGGAAGTTCATTAGTTTACAACGACCCCCCCTCCCCCCATAAATTGTTAGGCACTAGCAGAGAGCACAACAAAATCATGGCACACAGTTATGAATAATATCATATAGAAGTTATAAAATATGAAGGCTGTGTCTATTTTGGTTACTAAATCATTTTGCCCATTATTATTATTATTATCGTTTATTTGTAACGTGCCAACATATTCTTTAGCACTCATTTCATTTTTCAAATGTGACCACAGTGGTCCTTTAACACACTACATATTGCTTAACAGTTGGTTTTATGTGTAATATGAGAAGGTTACTTATATGATCTTTTTATAGTTTTGTGCACATAGTACAAAGATTTCTCAATCTAACACCCAAAGGGAAACATCATTTTCACATTTTGTGTTATGCAATAAAAAGCTTGCTTTATTAATTGGTACATTTTATCCTGTAGCACATGCTGTCCTAAGCTACATCTACCCTCATTATTATATACAAAGGGTTGTTTTTTGTACAGCCAATCAGCACAAACTAAACAAATCCTGTGAATTGAGAACATAGGAGCAATGCATGTTCAAAACTTACACTACATTATGCAGTTTAAATTTTCTAGGTTACAGAGCACTCATTTTCATGAAAATATAAAAACTAAAACTAAAGTGTCAAGCTTTGTGTATTCTTTAAACATAATCACTAAATCTGGAACCATATGTCCCTCTTATATTATCATAAAAGACAAAAAAAAAAACGTTATCACCATT
Source organism: Discoglossus pictus (assembly GCA_027410445.1). Lineage (NCBI taxonomy): Eukaryota > Metazoa > Chordata > Amphibia > Anura > Alytidae > Discoglossus > Discoglossus pictus. The sequence continues at coordinate 385,720,637 of CM050164.1, forward strand.
GTCCTAACACACCAATACCATAATACCATTTACTTATATCTTTATTTCATTTTTTTGTTTTGTTTTACAACTGGTCTATTAATTAAGCTAAATGAGGAGAATCTCTGAACAGTAAACCAGTATTATTGTTTATTAATTTTGTTGTCAAAGACATGTGTTTTATTTTTCCTCATGCATAATTCTTAATTGGTTAATTTCCAGTAATGATGAGTTTATTTAATAAAAAATGTTACAGCTCACTAGGTAAATAAGTACAACTTGTTCATAGTGTATTCTGTGTTCTGTCTATTAATGTGTTAGTTTAGAAACCTTAATGAATTAGATTAACAAAATAATACCTGTGATATTAATTATAACCATCTTCAATTTGCTCAAATCAGTGTTATACCTTTCAAATTGAGGTTAATCTAAGGCAATTCTGGGAAAGAAATACAATATTTCAAACTCAGCATTTTTATAAGAGTTCTAGACATAGTCAGAATCCTCTGGAGAACAAAAGATTACTTACTGAAGTGTCCTGTAATGTAGAACTGGGGGACAAACCAATTCACTTAATTTACCTTTGATTTGAGTACCAGTGTTTTCTAGCAAATGCTATTCTACTACAGATGGGTCATATTTGTTGTTTATGTCTTGTGAAAAATCCCAAATATCATATCTGATTTCATCTAGTTACTTTAAAATAAAACAAATAACAATGGGACTAGAAAGGTTCGGAGAACATAATTCCAAAAAAATAAATCTACAAAATAACTTTCATTGTTTTAACTGTATTCAGTAGATGTGATATATGTTTGTATTCCTGTTTTGGTATACAGATCAATTACCCATTTTGTTGTACTAAGCGTTGACTTTATATAATTGCATACACCCATTATGTCCCACAAAGCTTAACTATACATTTGTTAAACACATCCTTTTTAATTTTACGTTTAGCAGGAAATTGTGTAATAATGCTGCATGACCTGCTGATAATATTAATTATGGGATTATGTATGGAAGAAAATGGTAACTTGCTATATTCACTATATTTCACATACAGAGTATACATCATTTTTAGGAGAAATCACAGGAAATCTGTCAACTACCAGTTGACTCACTAAATGCTATCTGTCTAAAAACACATTACTAAACACCCTCTTGTATTTAAATGTTTGGTAATGTGCAATTTTTGTAATTTAGTAAACAAAACCCGTTTTATTGATGATATAAATAAACTACTGCTACTATTTAGTAATTATATATTTTCTCATTTTCCAAAAAAGTATTATAAGTAGATTTTGTTTTGAAACCTTTATTTTTACAGATAAAATGTTTACTATTATTTTTATGGAAATTCAAATCAATAATGTTTATCACAACAGGTAAGCAGAATGCAGTGGTAAACTATACTCATCAAGCAATTGCCCTATATTAATATGGGTGTTTCCAACCTTTGAAATCTTTAGCTAGTCAAGGGTTATTAGGTCAGGAGATCACCAGACAGGTATGGAAGTGAGGGAAGTAGTAAAGTTAACAAAAAGCTAATTTAAAGCAGCTGTCTAGCCAAATTAGCACCATTTTGGAAGAATAGGAAACTGTAGTCTGTCTAGAATGGAACAATGTTATATTCAGCTATGGGAAAAATGTAATTACTGATATATCCACTAGTATAGATGTAGAGTGTTGACCTCTCCCCAATAGGAAATTCCACTCATGACGACATTTACCATGGAATCTATATCTCCTGTTATTGCTCCTGAGCTTTAACAAAATAATATATTCCAGATGGTGTTCAGTAAATGTATGTCAGGAGAAAATACTGTTGGTGTTCTTCATTTTATTATATTCTAAGATATTCATAAAGACTGCCAGAACATTTACTATTATCTAAAATTAGGACAATTCATTTTTAAGTTTAGGCTCTATCAACATATTTGGTCCTTTTATGGGAAAAAATAAACGTTTGTTAATGTTTTTCTGAACAGTTATATCAAAACCTCTTTAAAATAGAGATGGACTGTAAAAATTGGATGTGCAGTCACTGCCCAGAATCCTTAGCAAAAGCAAAACTCTAAACTACTATTTTAACTTCTTAACACTTGAAATATACCTCCTGGCTGCCTATTTTGGAGCAACTGTCCTTTTAATAGAAAATATCCCTCATTTGAATCCTAAAGTTATACATTTAAGTATAAATCCATATATTCCAGTCTGATCTTGTCAATCTACTTCCAGTGGCTCCTCTCCAGTTGTTTTCTTGAAGAAGTCAGCAAAAAGAGTAAGTTTAGAAATGTGTCTGTTCTTTAGTAAATGTTAATTTTTAGAATATTGTGTACATACTAATTATATAAATGCATACATACATTTTAATTTTTTTAAAAATAAAAATATGTATATTACTAGAAAACAGTGTACCTCTTTTCAGAAATATGTTTCCCTCTCTGGTCATTTGAAACGTTAGGAAGTATGTTTCCAACATGCTCAAAAGTAGTTTTTTTGTTGTGCTAATTTTTTTATCATTTTTAAAATAACTAACTAGTTGGTCGACTTAGTTTTGTGAAACTAATATCTTGTTTCTGTAAATTTTCTGATACTTCTAACCAGGTTATGTTTCTTAATGCATTTAAGAAAAATAAAATAGCAAAATAAGCTACATAACTTTTATATGCATTTTGACATTCTACCTACCGTTGTGCTCTTTGACTTAAGAATAACTTATGTTTACAGTTTTCATTAATACAAATAAGGAAAGGGTATATTCACAGGAAGTTGCAATGTTTGTTTCCTATGAGGAAATTAGGAGAACTAAAAGCAAAATTAATTTTTATTTTTTTAAAGAAGCAGCAACAACTAATACTGTAAAAAAATCCAAAATTGATTGAGATTGGCATAGCACTGATCTAACACTAATTGAAACTTGCAGACCAAATAGCAAACTTTAACAATAATTGAAGCAAATGTCTGTATAAAGGATAACCTATATGCTATGTAGCTGACAAGATCATACAACTGTAAAAAACAAATGGTACTACCAAAATCAAAATAGGAAATAAAAACAACAACAAAATAATACAGCAAGTTGTAGAGTAGAAAACATCAAAGAAACAACTATTGTGATAAATCAAAATTGTACGCACCTTGCATACATAATAACCACAGCATCTTCCTGAGTTACCCATTCTTAAACAAGTACCACCATTAAATCTATCATTGCTTTAGGTTTCAGGTGAAGCATTATTATTACATAGTTTCTTTAGCTTATTCCTCTGATTCCCCTTTATTTTTCAGACACTGTCAAACAAAAGTGCAATGCAATATACACTTTTGACAAGGTACAAATATGCACATCACTTACTTTATGTAGAGACGGGATGCTAGTCATCTAATAAAGCACATCGCATGGATAAGTTGCATAAAACTAATAGAGCAGCAGTAGTAGTAGTAATAGTAGTAGCAATAATAGCAGTACTAAAATCAAAACTATTACTAATTTTGAATCAAGAAAACCCCACAGATATACTGTAGATCAAAATCTCCCCCTTAGATTGTGTGAAATAATTTCAGTTAAGAAGAGAATAGTGTATAATTAACGAGATACTCAATACCATTACAACCCTAAAAAATAACAAAAAAAAAGGTTAGATGTTCTTTTTTATACTTGTTTTGTATTACATTTTGAAGTAAAACAATATTATTTTGCAACAATAGTGACATACAGTAGCTCATATTTAAGTTAATACTTAAGTTAATACTAAAATGTAATACAGAAGTACTTAAAGGAATATGTAAGTGAGCTGGGTTTCAATAACTACTGATTAGTAAAAAAATATGTATTATATTGAATAGTTGAATGTACCGGTACTTATATATTTATATGCTAGATACTGATATGTGGATGTGCACAGCCCTAGGAAGCTTACATAAAGTGTACCCTGCAGGGTACAATGTGTGACCTCTAAAGGAAATGTTGGTTGGTCGGGTCACAGCTGAAATTGCCCATAAGGAGACAGGCAGAGAGAAACAAAAACAGAGAGCAACTGCCAGATTGTGATACAAATGTTTCAGTCTTTACTTCCTCCTGATTGGCTAAAACATTTTTTCAAATTGCATACCAGTTTAGCTTGGGTTTGGAGGGTGTTAACCTTATGTTTCAACTGACAGAAATGAAAATATATTTTGCTAACTTCAAGGTAAGTGTTTAAAGGCTTATTTTGGTAATATTTCATGATAAAAATGTTTTCATACACTACTATTTCTTCTCTATCAGATGCAATCATAGTCCAGCTTACTTATATATCCCTTTAATATTACTCTCTGTAATATAGCAACATAGAATAAGCAAATTATATTGCCATAAATGTGTTTGAGATAGACATATATAACATGGTGCACTACCTAAAAATGATCATAAACCAAAACTAAACAAAAAACGGTCAAGCAAATATGCTTTGACTAAAAATAGGTATTTGTGCACTACAAGCTATGATGCCAAAAAAAAATAATCTAGATTGCAAATGTAATTTATTGAATCAGTCAAATATCATGACATATCATTCCTATGTAAATATATATATCTAAATATGTTTCCCTATAAAAAACAGCGCACATAGTTATAATTGTCCATGTAATCTAAAAGGTAAGGAGAAAAGTCCATTTAACACCTAAAGCTGTAAACTCAATCTTCATTCGGTCCATACAAGGTTGTAAATAATGAAATAGGTCCATAATATAATATAATGTAACTATAAGTTAATTTTTTGCTTGATTACCTTTCTCAATTATTGTAGTTTGTGCCAGATCAACTCAATATAATATTTAACTTGTATGTGCTTCTACCTATAATCTACAGAGATTTAACAGTCCATATGTAGACATTACAAACAATCACTACAGGTAGAAAACTTTTCATACCTCTGTAGCCACAAATTAAGCAACTGCATACCCATCACTTATATCCACTGAAAATATACAGTAGTGCTTGATTCAACTTTAAAACATTGTAAAAAAGTGGGTGCAGACATAGCACTTTTACAAGAAACACATTAGTGTGTAGTAAAGCAAATGGATTAAAGAAATATTATTTACGAATTATGAGAAAAACAGGGGTGTTGCTATCCTTTTTAAAAAAGCAGGAAATTATTACATTAATACTTTAGTACTGGATAGGGAAGATCACTATATTATAGTATTACATGTATGATAAGGGACATATAAATCTAATTTATATGACCCATATCAGGGAAAGCAGACTTTCTTTGATGAAACTGTTGTAAAACTAATTCCGCTAGCAGGAAATCCAATCATTATTGGGGGACATTTTAATATGGCATCTATAGGAACCATTGATAGATCAAGAAATATGTTTATTTTTGTCTGCTTATAAGGGATGTCACAAATATAGTACTCAAGTAAAGCTAGCTTTCTTAAAGGTATCACAGAAATTCTTAATGTAAAAGATGTTTGGTGAGTATTAAACCCAATAAAACAGAATTACATTTGTTACTCTAAAACTAACCATTCTTTATAATTAATTATTTTTTAGTCTAACCTTAATTGTTGATAATTTTCAAACTTTTGTCATAGTATTGTCAGATCATGTACTTATGTGGTTTAATATAATTATTGTATAATAAAAGAGGACATTTAGAAATTGGTGTTTTCCAATAGATACCCAGAGTTTATGATATTTTTAAAGAATAAATGGGAGGAATTTGGAATTCTGAGCAAAAAATTCAGCACAATTATTTAGTTTCATTAAATATTTCATTGAACAAAAGAAGGAACATTGTAAAAGACTGGTCACAAGTTCTTATATAAAGTATACAGTGCACAAAAGTTTGCATACCATTGGTGAATTGGTAATATATGTACCAGTTTTAAAGAAAACATAAGTGAGCAGGCAAAACACATTTCTTTTATTTCTTATGGAATTCATAACTAGGTTATAACAGAATGGCACAATCCTAAAACAAAACATGGCAACAAAGATTAAAATGAAATTACCCTTTTCAATAGTTTCCATACCATTAGTTCTTAATACTGTGTATTGCCCCCTTTAGCATCAATGACAGCGTGCAGTCTTTTGTAATAGTTGTCTACGAGGCCCCTAATTCTTTCAGGTGGTATAGCTGCCCATTCATCTTGGCAAAATGCCTCCTGGTCATGCAATGTCTTTGGTCATCTTTCATGAACCGCATGTTTGAGATCTCCCCAGAGTGGCTCAATTATATTAAAGTCAGGAGACTGTGATAGTGACTCCACAACCTTCACCTTTTTCTGCTGTAACCACTGGAGTGTCAACCTGGCCTTGTGCTTAGGGTCATTGTCATGCTGGAAAGTCCAAAAGCGTCCCATGCACAGCCGTCGTGCAGAAAAATGCAAACTGTCTGCCAGTATTTGCTGATAACATGCTGCATTCATCTTGCCATCAAATTTCACAAGATTCCCCATTCCATTAGAGCCCCCACCCTTAAACATCAGAGAGCCACCACCATGCTTCACAGTGTGGATGGTATGCTTTTCACTGTAGGCCTTGTTGACCCCTCTCCAAATATAGCGCTTATGGTTGTGACCATAAAGCTCTATTTTGGTCTTGTCACTCCAAATGACAGTGTGCCAGAAGCTGTGAGGTGTGTCAAGGTGTTGTCGGGCATATTGTAAACAGGCTTTTTTTGTGGCATTGGCGCAGTAAAGGCTTCTTTCTGGCAACTCGACCATGCAGCTCATTTTTGTTCAAGTATCGTCGTATTGTGCTCCTTGAAACAACCACACTGTCTTTTTCCAGAGCAGCCTGTATTTCTCCTGAGGTTACCTGCAGATTTTTCTTTGAATTCCGAACAATTCTTTTAGCAGATGTGGCTGAAATCTTTGTTGGTCTACCTGACCTTGGCTTGGTATCAAGAGATCCCTAAATTATCCTCTTATTAATAAGTGATTTTCAAGGCTTTGGATATCTTTTTATATCCTTTTCCATCTTTATGAAGTTCCATTAGCTTGTTACGCATGTCTTTTGAAAGTTATTTTCTGTTTCTCATGGCTCAGTATCTAGCCCAGCTCAGTGCATCCACGTGAGAGTCCAGGTGTGGGAAATTAACCTTTTATTGTCATGTTAACCTGTGTTTGTCACCTTGTGTGTCTGTAACAAGGCCAAACATTCAAGAGTATGTAAACTTTTGATCAGGGCCATTTGGGTGATTTCTGTTATCATTATGATTTAAAAAGGAGCCAATCAACTATGTGACAATAAATGGCTTCATATGATCATTATCCTTCAATAAGACATTTTTTTTGCATGATCAGTCATATTTTCAAAATAAATGCCAACATTTCACAATTTCTTCCAGGGTATGCAAACTTTTGAGCACAACTGTAGGTATAATACTTTAGTATAAAATCAAGTACAGTGGCCAAAGAAGAATTGGATAATTATTTAATTGCTGAAGCACAAAAATCTGCATATTATTCTCAAAGCAAATTTGGTATATTTGGAAATAAAATTTCAAGGATGCTATCACATGTTATAGCGACAGGGAAACAATCTACCTATTGAGCAAGGGCACAATGGAATGGGAGAAAGATTAATACATTTAGGGAGATTGCTGTTGCCTTCGTAGAATATTAATCAAAAATCTATTCAAGCGAAGGTGTGAAATGATTTGAGACATCTTAAATTAAGTTAGAACAACTGGAAGTTTTAAATGCTCTATTTATAGAAAAATAACTTCATAAGGTGATTAAATCCCTCCAGTCTGGGAAAACTCCAGGTCCAGATGGCTACAGAAATGAATATTAAATTGCCATGTTAGATTATATAAAGCCAACTTTATTAAATTTATAGAATGGTTATTTCATAGGAAAGTCTATTATATATAAGTAGTTTACAGAAGTCAATATTGCTGTCTAAAAAAAAAAAAGGATACGAAAGGGCATAATATGGATGCTTATAGACCAATTTCACTAATCAACATGGATTATACAAATATGCTGGCCAATACGCTACAATTAATTGTGAAAGATATTATAGATAATGATCAAACAGTGTTTATAACTGGTAGATCAATGATCGCAAATATGAAGAAAACCCTTGGGGTTCTCCATGATTATCAATTAAAAGGTTGTCAGAGGGATATTCTAGCATTAATATTATGTACTGATGCAGAAAAGGTCCAATGTAATCATTTATTAACCTCTCTAATTACATTTGTTATAGTTGGTAGATTTTTTAAGATAATTGAAGCTATATATTTTAAGCTTATAGCCTCATTATTGATTAATGGGATCAGATGGTATTAAATTACAGAGGAACAATGTAGGGCTGTCCCCTCTCCCCTTACTTTTTTGATATATCAATTGAGCTTTTTGCTGAAAAACTGAGGAAAATTGTTGAAGAAACCTCTATAGATACTACTCAGATTAAAACAACATTGTATGCAAATGATCTGTTACTTTTTATTATTCTGTGTATAATCTGTTGGAGATAATGTCAGTATTAGAAGATTTTTCATCTTTTGTATGGATATAGGATCAATAAAGGGGAATGTGAGATTTTGGGGTTGACTGATCCTCGGGATATATCAGAGTACTTATTTAAGGTGAAAGGGCACTCCATGATGTACTCGGCTACTAGTTTATGGAAAATATATATCTTAAATTACAACTCTCTTACTGGAAAGGGATTTCAAAATATGGAATAATCTGTTCCTGTCCATATTGGCAAGAGCAAGTTTAATCAAAATGATTGCCCAATAATTTAGTTTTTGATAAAAAAAAAACTTACCTTTTCTAATATGGAAGGATAATATTCAAAAGATAAATATTATGCTTAAAAATTATATATGGAATACAGAGAAATTTCAAATAACAAGGGAAGTGTACATGTACCCAATGTGGAATGGGCTAAATTTGACAAATCTTTCTAAATTGACAATTGAGTGGTTGAAACAGGGAAACAAATTTATGGATTAAACTGAGGGAGAATGAGAAAGTGAATAATTTGTTATATAATTTAAGTCTTGCAACAATTTATTGATATATCCGATGTTGTTGGAGAAACATTCATAAAATAATCTTACATGGAAATTGTAATATCTGAAATGTTGCTTAGCCATAACCCAGAATTTTGAAAGTTAGACATCTCCAGACCCATGGAGGAATGCAAAATTGTGTTAGATAATATTGGATATTTTCTGGAACAAAACTATAAGGTGGTAAAGAGTTTTAAAACAAGGCAGATGGAATATGGTTTTAAAATACAACCATAGGATGCATATTTACAAGTAAATAACTATATAAATATACTTATCAGAGTTCAGTTCTGATAGAGGTGTTAGAATTATTCAAGATTATAATGAAGACAATGCATTTTATATATATATGTTATAATTCAAGATTATAGATTGCCTAAACTTGAAACTGAATTGTGCATAGATGGATAAAGTTAGTACTGGATTTAGAGGATAGACAGGTTATGTTTAGGTTTGTCTGAAATTAAAAAAGAAATCTCTCAGCAGATTGTTATGAACAGTTAAACATAATACATCACAGCAATTTCTTACACAAGTTATTATGGAAATTCGGAAGAATATGAGAAAATGAATGTGTAACCCTGGTTATTTAGCTTTTTTTGGCAATGTAATAGGATCTAAACCTTTTGGTTAAAATAAAATGGAAATTGAAATTTTGGTAAACCATAAATTAGTGCCATTTGTTGGAATAGATAGAAAAATGTCAGGAATTGAGATTCATAGAAACATTTGTTATTGTTACCAAGAAATTAATAATGAGGAATTAGATAAGAAAGAAAGCCCCTTCTGTATCAGAATTCAAAAATGACACTGGATCAGTTTGACGGGGGATGGTGAATAAAAAAAAGGTGAAAACATTTTAATTTAAGAGTGTGTTAGTTCTGTTTACAATCTAGTTAGAGCTCAGGGATTGGCTAGTGCCCTTCAAAATGAAGGTATAGTTTTAATGGACCCAGAGGAGTCATGATATGGTAACAAAATAGTATGTATAGAATGATGTGGGAGATTTTCCCTGTGTGGTCATGATTCATTAGTGTTGAATATCTGGCTGTGGAAAATAAGAAAAGGACATTTTGGGATTAAATTAAGTAGTTGATTTATCACTGTGTATTGACGATGAGAAATATTGTGATGGATTTTTCAAGTGATGGATACTTTATCTTGATATGTTACGTAAGGAAATCATATTTATTATATTTTTTATAGTCGTAATAAAGGAATTAAAAAAATGTCTAAGTACTAAGTAGCAGACAAAGTAATAAGCAACTAAATAACAAAGAACACCAGCAAAATCAAAATAGGAAGATACACAAAACAGTACAAAAAACACGTAAATTGTAGATGAAAAAAATAAAATCGACCATGCCAAAATGCTTCACACCTTGCATGCAGAAAAACTTTGTATTTTCCTGACAGATGTATATTATTTTTACAAGCATCACCATCATATGCATTATTGCTTTTGGAGTAGGTTCTAAACCCGTAACTACGGGTTTGACTAATAGCTCATGTTCATGGCCGCACAGGCAACTTGCGCAAGAATGGTTTACGGGTTTGCGTCTGCGGCCTGTTGGTCGCGGTATGGTTAAATGTAATAGCTATGTAATGCTACAGGCTTGGAATTTAATGGTGCTGATAGTCATTGTAGTAGTAGTAGTAGATATAATAGTAGTACTGAAGTAACTACTGTCAGAATCTCACTGAGGAATCTTACTTACTTTATTACTGTATTAGCTATTAATTTAGAGAAAAAAATAGAAAGGGCCACAGTTTCAAGGTAAGTAGCTACAGAGTAAGTAAGATTGACTCTGTAATAGTTTGATAATGACTGGTATTGGTTGTATTGGAACTCTTACCTTATCAAGTACTCAGAGCTATACATTAGCAAATTGAGCTGCACATACAGGAGCCTCAAAATCAATGCCAATTATATGGTTTGGGATTTGAGCTCCTATAAACTCGTTTTTCAAGTTTACCTGAAGTCCAGAAATCTGACAAAACGTTTCAAGGGTATCCATTAGGGCTGAAATTAAGTTTACAGGGTCTGTAAGTGTACACAATATGTTGTCAGCGAACAGACAACATTTGAATTGATATAGGCCTGTTGTAAAACCTTGTATTTTAGATTCGGTTCGGATAGCTTGGGCTAAGGGTTCTATAGCTGAGGCGAATAATAAAGGAGATAGGGGGAATCACTGTCTTGTCCCTTTTTGAATTTGAATGTGATCGGTAGATTTGCCTTCTAATTTGAGGTATGCTATTGGATCCTGATAATATGTCATAATAAGATTAATTACATTTCCCTTGATTCTTAATTTATTTAATACCGAATGTAGATAGGGCCACTCAATGGAATCAAAGGCTTTTTCCAAATCGAGGGCTAGAGTGCATAGTGGGGTAGATTTAGCTAGATGGAATATATTTAGTATTCTCCGGATATTGTCTCCCGCTTGTTTAAATGGTGTAAAGCCGACTTGCAGCCTCAATAAACGTTTTACAACGTAGCCCGTAACTCGAGATTTACATGTTACGGCTATTAAATTAGCCCTGTAACGTTGCTTGCAACGGGCTTTGCGCGTCAACACGCAGGACGGCCGAGAATAGGCTATGTGCTGAGCAATGTTGAACTTCACGCACGGAAATCTTTGATCTGTCCTGCCCCTAACCACTACTTGTTCAATTCAGCTATTAAATTGCAATGTGGTCAGTCGAGATCAAGCACGTAACTCGCAAACGGAGGCCAAAGGCCAACGTGTGCTCGAGAGCACCCACAAGGGGGGGTCAAGTACAATATGTAGCACCTGTAATTAAAATAACAATACTCTACTGTACATTTCTTATAATCAAAAGTGATGTTATGTCTTAGAATTAATAGCACAACATTCTCAAGCCCGCAAATCTGCCCAGAAAAATACTTTATTTCATGATTATATTTTCTGTTATATCGATCCCTGCAAACAATGTATTACGACTTATACTCGCATGTAATAGAATATCATATTTACTGCTTTATTCATATTGCATTATATCTGGAGTGTGGGTCCGATTGCAAACTGTAATTGAAGCACATAGAACTTCAAAATCTACCCTCCCCTTTTTCAGTGACGTAAAGCTAACAATGTTTTTTTCCATTGGCTCCAGCTGAACCTTTAACTACGTGATTGCTTAATTGTTTGTTTGCTTTTGAGCACACAACCCCGACGGCCGAAAACTGGTTTACAAAATGGCGTCTTTCGCTTGTAGCTCGCAGCCCTTTCTAATCTAATAGTAACGTAAAACTGTCAAATTTGAAACACGCAGCCCTTACGTGCTACACGTTGGACTTACGAGGCTAGAATTTAATATGGCTATTGATCTTTATGGATCAGTCTGGGGAGAAATTTGGCCAGCCTTATTGACATTATTTTTGCTAGTAATTTTATATCACCATTTAAAAGAGATATTGGGCGAAATTTTTTAATGTTGAGTGCATCTCGTCCTGTTTAGGAAAATATATTAAATTGGCTTGATTTAGTTCTGGAGGCATTATTTTGCCTTGCACTATAGCATTAAATACTCTAGTCAAGTATGGAATAAAAATGTTGGAAAGTTTTATAGTAAAAATTTGAGCAACCATCACGTCCGGGTGATTTCCTTAATTTAAGATTTTTAATGGTTTCATTCATTTCTTTATCAGTAACTTCTGCATTTAGTAGGTTAAGTTCCTGCGTAGAGACTGTGGGCAAGTTGTATCGGTTCAAGAAATCTTGTATTATAAAGTTGCTGGTTTTAGAATGCGAGGAGTACGGTAAATATCTTGAAAGTAATTTGCAAATGTTTTTTGAATTGTAGTTTGACTCATCGAAATATTCCCTTGTGGAGTTTTAATTTGATAAATTTGATTTTTGAGCCAGCATGGGCGAAGGTTTATTTACTTGGGTAGAACATTTTTGGCAAGTTTTCCAAATGGCTTTTTCGGTTTTATCTGAAAGAATAATGTCTAATTCTATTCTAGTTTTCTAAATTTTTTGCCTAATTATGGTGCAATGTTTAATTTGTTTTTGTTTTTCGAGGTGATATATTTCTTTAAATAGTTTGGACTCTTTAGATTTAGTTTTTTTTAGGTAGTAGCTAGTCTAATAAGAGTGCCTCTGATGAAGGCTTTATGGGTAACCCAAATCCATCCGATTCTAATTTCTGGAATATCATTTTGAGAAAAAAAGGAGTTAAGTTTAGGTACCATGAGGGTCTATTTAGGAACCCCCATTAGGGGTTAATATTTATGTGCCATGGAGGCCTGTTAAGGACCTCTGTGGCACAGGGTTAATGATTAGGTGCCATGGTCATCTGAATAGAAAATGTAAAGGTGTAACAATCGAGTATGCAGGGGAGGGAATCCCTGGGAGTTTCCTGGGATTGAAGGGCTGGGTTTTAAGACCCCATTGCCAATCTCTTGGGATTTAGTCCTTTCCCTGCCATGGGAAGGGGTTTATGTAGATCAGTGAGGGAGGGGGCTTTTTCAAACAGCACTGCTACAAAGACTACTGAGTTGACAGCTCAGTTTCTCCTGCACCAGGCTGCGTGGGGGCTGTAGAGCATTAGGGCTGCGGCGAAACAGCCCTGGTGCATGGTCACCAGTTGCTGGTGATGTTTGTAGCAGTTTGGATTAGAATGGATACGGAGGTTACATAAAAAAATATCCGATGGGAATGTGGCCCTATTTCAGGAATTATTTTTTGGAGAGGAAAATGGCTAGTACAATGTATAGCCAATTTCTAATGCTTTTAAGAAGAAATAAACTTTGTTTTCTGGTTACAGTATCCCTTTAAGTCTTTTTACATTTACTCCAAGTTTTTCTTAGGTTATATCATTCTCATAGTCTGTCTGCAGTTTCTAAAATGCACAGTCCTGGGAAGAAAACTATATTCTCAGAATGAAATAATACTGGAATCAGACACAAAATAATCCACAGACAGCAAAAGCAAAATGTCAATACTGTCATTTTAAATAAATTATTTGTTTGTGTCCTGCTTTGTAGAAAGCTTTTTGTGGGCCTTAATCAACTTGTCACAAGAACTAGTTCAATTTTCAGACTTTTTAGTATTCTGTTAACTTCTGTTGAATTTTTCAAAATCACAAAGTTCAGTGAGCTTTTCTGAAAAACTGCATGCAGTATTTTATGAGTGGCAGAAAAGGCTTCCTGTTTGATATTTTGTGTGCTTAGCAAACCTGAGAAGGGCATAATGTGATTGGAAAATATGTTTGTTGTGGTTAAATAACTGTGTAAGACATAATAATTAAATGACCGTGTATGAATAAAGATATATATTTGAAAAATTTTAGCAGACGAAGCTGGTGAACCTTTTAGGCTAAAACTTCTCTCATATATGACACAGAAGACCCAGAAACTATAAAGTACAGTAAGTGCACTAGTGTATAGATAGATGTGCAAATAAACCTCCCAGTTCAAAACACTAAGGCCCCCATTCAGTTGAGCTTTCGGGAAATCCGGAGGCTCGTAAGTGAGGTCGGAAGCTATTTTGCTATTCAATTGCCGTCTTTTTGCGGGCTCTGAACTGTTTCTGAGTTACAAGCTTGAAAAAACGGCCATGGTTAAACTCATAACTTACAGCCTCCAGAAGCCTTTGATCTGTCACTTTCGCAAGGCTAAAATCGCAAATCGCTACTCAATTGCTCAATTTCCCCAAGCCTGCAAATCTTTTCACATCTGTAAATGGCAAATGAAGGAGAAAATCCTATGAGTGTTAGAGAGGACCCGCAAGAGGGTTAAACACCTATTCATAGCACTGTAAATGCAAATAAAAATACAATACTGCACTGCAAATAACGGGGAAAGTGATGATAGACATTCAAATTAATTGCACAACAGTCTCAGGCTCGGAAATTGGCAGGAAATAAAATTAATTTGTATGTATCATTTCGGGGTTAATTCGATCGCGGGTATCAATGAGTTAATACATATCAGGCCACCCACATGGACTAGAACAGTATTGGCATTCATTTTCATAATTCTTAACTTTTAATGTTTTGCGAGTCTGATCGCATATTGGACTCCCAAACCTAATTGATTGACATGTAACCTCCATGTTTTACTGCCGTAATAATAATTTACTGCCGTCTCATGTTCTATTGGCTGATTCCAAATGGGTGTTTACAGGCTTGCTGAATTGATCAGGTTCACGCTTTGAACTTCTACGACCCAGTGCATGGTTTACGATTTTCGGCTTGGGGCCAGTAACTTGTGGCCTTGTCTGAGATCGAGTTGCGGGTGTTGAATTTAATGTGGCCCTAAGCATATACAATCATAACTCACATATTGTTGTCAACTTGTATTCCATATACATAAAGGTGGGAGCTGATAGACATATATTCATACAAGTTTATCTGCAGGGAGGAGAATATACACTGAGTTACGAGATGGATGCATTTATACATAGGTGTGAGCAGAGTGGACAACAAAAAAAAAATTAAGTGTATACACATATTTGCAGAACAAATGCTCTCCTAGCCCCTTTATATACAGAGATATTTAACAATAACATATTTGAGAGGAGAGCAGGAAACTAGTTTATAAATAGCAGAGACAGTGCTTATCAAGTCTATACAGGTGTTTACAAGAAAAATGGGATAGTTGCTAAACATCATATTATCAGTAAGTAGCCTTAAAATATTATATAGGAATATTACATTAAATTAATATATGATATGGTGTGATTTAAGTAAATTACTAAATTCATTATTTGTGTAAAAATATTGAAATTTAGGCAATATACTGTACCTGCGCATTCTCAAATATATTTTATAACGTAAAGTGTTAGATATTTTAAAAGTTAAAACATTTTTCATTGTCACAGCAGAATAATTCTCACTTTCACATACATTTTTCAGTCTGTCACAGGTTTTTATGTATCAACAATGTAATTATGAGTGGCTCTAGGTGTAAATACCAGGGTTTTTGGAACTATGGGTTGCTACAGGGATCAAAAAGGTTATCACTAAATACAGCAATAAAAAGGAGAAACCAGGACACAAGAAATCCCTTTACAATGGTGCACACCCAAAACCTAATCTCAATATACAGAATAAAATAAAACTCAACCTTTAATACTGTCTTTAAAAAAATCCCAATATAAAATCTTGAAAACCTGATGCCCCGCTAATAATGAAATGGGTTTGGATACTAAATAACATTGGGACATTATATTTGCCATCTAGTGAAATAGTGGACCATCCTATCTGTCCAGTAGTGAAATAGGAAATGTAAAGTGCTGAGTGTTATCACAAAAACAATAAATGATTGAAGCAAAATTGATAATATAAATAGAACAATATCATAAAGTGGCTAGGGAATAAAGTGCTATCTCACATATTATAAAGTGCCTCGTGCCTTGGTCCAGAGATAAAATGGATGGAAGAATTCCTAATTGTCCATAAATGTCCCACAGAGAAATATGCAGATCCAAAACCTAACTATAGTCTTTCTTGGAGCTCCTATATTATCGATTAGACCAGAGGTGTCTAAACTCGGTCCAGGAGGGCCACACACATGCCTGGATTTGATAATAACCCTGCTGTGCAGAGGTGAGTCAATCACTTCTTCAGTCATCCTGATTGACTCACCTGTGCACAGAAAGGATATCTTCAAATCCAGGCCCGGGTGCGGCCCTCCAGGACCAAGTTTGGACACCCCTGGAGTAGACTAACCTAATTTCCCATGCATGTCTGACACTGTTATTCCCCAGTCTTATAATTCTATCCTATAATCTAAGGAAGGTTGGTGGTAGTGGATATACACACATATAAATTCTGGGGCATATAGTCTATTAGCAAGCTCCTAAGCACGCCAGCGCTGCCTAGGCATCTAAAGATGACGTAATTGGTCAGAGTCACGCTATGCGTAACGTGGCGTCTAACCCAACGCACGTTTCTGTCTATATTTAGATTAAGTTTTGGGTGTGCACCATTGTTAAGGGATTTCTTGTGTCCTGGTTTCTCCTTTTTTTGCCGTATTTAGTGTCCCAGTTTTTTCTCATTTTGTTATAGAGAGTTTTAATTGGGTTAGACGTTTTATGCAGATTGAATAAGCAGAATAGATTGGACTTTTGGATCGTATACTGTATATCTTCAGGTCTGTTTTTCTCCTTTCCACACACTTTCTCATTCATATTCTTCCCTTGGGTCTCTCTTACATAAATGCAGTATAGACAAGAGTCTAGGACAGATTCTTCAAATTCTTCATGGCCACTCACAAACAAAAGGTTGCATAGAGGACTGAGTGAACAGTTTGAGTAAGGCCACATGGAACATTGAATGTATCTTTAAGGTAATTGGTAGGGTCAAGAAAAGACTACTGGGCTGTGTTTGGTTTCAATAAGAAAAAGGAGTGGCATATTTCAGACCCAGTTTGCATGAGGGCTGTCAAATTTAGAAAGCTATACTTAATCTCCTTCTTGGAGAACTGGGTCTTCTTTATTACTGTGATCAATGGCGGCTTCATTACGCATATGTTGAGTAGAAGACCATACTTGATGAATGTCTTCTGCTCTTACGTCAGATGCACAATTCCCAATAGGAAGAGCAGATAATGGCAAACAAAGTGGGTTGTCGCCCAAAGCTGCCAAAAAGGGCGTATTACGTAAGGAATCATGTGTTTAATTATTATGGGCAAATTCAGCCAAGGGTAGATAAACCCAGTTATTCTGTTCTGCAGAACAGAAGCATCTGATACATTGTTCCAGAACTTGATTGACTCAACACATTGAGTCCCTTGGTTTGTGGGTGGTGTGTTGTAGAAACTGCATAAAGGATCTCCAGAAACTGGAGACAAACTGGACTCCTCAGTCAGACAGAATTCTGAGGGAACTCTGTGTAGTCAATAGATTTCCCAAAGAAACAAATCCACCAGATCAGGAGCAGAGAGTAGTTTAGGAGGTGGCATGAAATGGGCTTGACGGGAGAACAAATCTAATCCTACCCATATTACAGTCATTCCTCTGGATGGAGGGAGGCCAGTTATAAAGTCCACAGTGATGTGAGTCCATGGTTGAGTTGGAAACCAAAGAGACTTAGGGGTCTTGGATCAGGCACATATATTAGATAGACAAGCAGCTAAGTTCTTGGCATCTGTAGAAACGTTAGGCCACCAAAAATAATTTGATAGAAGGTCCAGAGTTTTGCGGACACCAGGATGACCATTCCAGCAGTCGTAAGATACGGTCCTCTGGGTGGTATAGTTTCCTGAGGTATCTCAGATTGATCAACATAAGTCTTGTGGAGCAGGGGCACAAAAATGGAGGCCAGAAATCTTGTATAAAGAATGCTTTTTTGGGGGTTGGGAGGAGTACTGACAGGTTCAATGGCCCAGGGAAAAGCATCTACTTTACTGTTCTTAGAACCAGGATGATAACTAGTGACAAAGTTAAATATCGAAAAGAATAGTAACCACCAAGCTTGTCGAGCGTTTAAGCATTGAGCAGACTCTAGGAATTGTACATTTTTGTGGTTGTGGGAATCAGAATATGTGTTGAAGCTTCATCAGCAAATGCCTCCATTCTTCCAAGTCTAACTTAATGGGTAATAATTATCTGTTGCCGACAGCATAATTCCTTTCTGCTGATGAGAATGTTTTAGATATGAAGGCACACAGGTGAAGTGGGCTCCTGAAGGTTCTCCTTTGTGACAATATTGCTCCTGTACCAACTTTGGAGGCATCTATTTCTATCACAAATAGCTTAGTGGAGTAAGATGTATCAGGATTGTTGGTGCAGACATGAACACTTATTGTAGTTTGCTGAAGGCTTCTCGAACTTACAGATCATAAACTCAAGGATTACCATCTTTACAGTGATTGTGCTAAAATGTTTGGGAATACACATATAAAATGCCTGTAATAGTTTGCAAATTCAGTGAATCTCAGTGTGTTTTTGAGATCAGTTGGTAAAGGCCACTTTAACACTGCTGCTACTTTGGCTGGATCCATTGTGATTCCCGTTTTCACACCATTTTTACACTCTTTGAGAAAGTAATCCACAAAATAAGTCAGGGAATGTGAGCTTAGTGCAGCTTGGTCCCGTGTGAGCTCAACGGGCCCTCTGCCATATGTCAGGGACCAATGTTAGACAAGAGTGGTTTTAGGACAAAGTTTGTCATTACTAGTAAAATAAGATCACCGAACTCAAACAAAATGACCATATAAAAACATATCTAGCATAGCAACCTTTAATATACTAATTTTGATATATAAAAAGTGGATGTTGGTCCATGGTCCGATGTGCCTAAAGATGACAGAGGCTCTCCTCATAGTGGGTAAAGATAAACTATACTACTCATATAGCATTACTTCCTAGGATTACTAGGAATGGATCTCCATTTGTGGTTAAAATTTTGAGCATTATATTTTTATATAGATTTTATGTATCTGGCTGAATGCCTAATACTAATACTAATTTATTTTAGGCTTATACTGCTAATATCTGGATTTTATTATATGTTATACTTTTAATGCATATTTGGAAAAAAAATGTAAATCTTAATTTATTTTTCTGTAGTCAAGAAGGCACCTACAAGTGACCATTTTCTCTGTCGCCTGCTATAATGGTGCTTAGTCATATCATTGGTCATGATAGCACTGGCAAGTTTTCTGACTACCTTTAGGAGCAGTGTTGAGCATACCGATTTATTATTAACCCATTTTGATACCATCAGAAGACAGGATATAACCTAGGGAGGTTACTGTGAATATGTGAAAACAACATTTCTACATTTTTGCTTATAGGTGGTTCTCTTGCAAACACTGCAATATGTTACTAACTTGCAGTCTACTTGTGTCTAGATAAGGTGAGAAAATGTATATGTGATCCTAATAAATCACCAAAAATTGCATAATCAGTAATGTACAATTAATTATAAAACATTGAAATACAGCCAGAGCATTGCATAGATCAAAGGACATTATGGTATGTTCATAATGTAGACTCCTTGTAGTTCAAGCTCAGTGAAGATTTCGGAACTACAGATGCAATCTAATGGTTAAAAAATCAGTGGAAGGGATACGGATCCTTCACAGTGATCTTGTTCAAACCCTAATAGTCAATGTACGGTCTAAGGTCACTGTGACGAGACCAATCTCGCCACTGTACATTGGAGGAGCCTGGTTGCCCGCCTGGTGCCTTTTGACTATGGACCGGCATTTAAATACTTTGTTTCCCTATGCAGAAAGACTTTGGTTCCATGGCCATTAAACTGTATGTATGTGGTCTGAGCACCATAAGCTATCTGCAGATATGTTCTGGGTTATAATATGTTGTGGTTATATCTGTAAAAATATTGTATTGTGTAGTATGCAGTCAAATATATTTTGGTCTCATACACTTGGTCAGGAGTTGCCCATCTGCCTCTTAATACTATCTGCTAAAACACACAAGAGATAGCAGAACAAAAGGGTTTTAGCAGACAAGATGGCACCATGAACAATGGGGGTAAGGACTCTTGAATAATGAGATGGCCTGGGGTTTCCCCATACTCCCAGCAGGGATGTTACTCTCTCCACCGCCAGAGGTAGAATGAGCAGTTAGCCACGCCTAGTGGGTGGCTCCTGGGGAGGGGACTCCTCCCTCCCATGCCTTAACCCTGGCCAGAGGTAATTAGGGGTTGACCAAAGGTAGTCACTGCCCCTACTGTGTATGTGAAGTGTTTAAAAATGTGTGTTGTTTCAATAAAGGGAGTTCACTGCTTGACCCTCAAACACAGAGCTTATGTCTCGTTCTTGGGGGGATTCATGGTATGCTGTTACAGACTGACTGCCTGGAGTGTAAGCATCTTGGGGTGCTTTTCCTGTTCAGCTGTTAGCAGCTATTTGTGAGGTTCCAGTTACAGGCTTGGAGCATTTTCCCCTTGGATCCAGTTTGGGGGAATGGGTGTCCTGCAGTAGCTGTCCCTTTATCACTGGACGGGCAGATCAACTAAAACGGCCTTGGCAACCCCGTATATGTGTGGGGGTACCGTTACAGTCACCATCCCTTTTGGAGGCAAAGAAGAAGCCAGCACCTGCTGACGAAAATTCTTAGATGAATCCCTGGGCTGGATTCTTCTGTACATAGCCCGACATGGCTTCGGACAATGGATAGATTCTACCTCTTGGTGGCATAGCTCCAGAAAGAAAATGTATAGAGCAGTCATATGTAAGATAAGGCTGCAGGATATCAGCTTTGGCTTTACTGAATACATCCAAAAAAATTCTGGTATTGTGGTAGCAAATTAGGATTGGCTCTTCAGAGGATTTTTTTTAGATGGGCCCTAGAAACAGTCTTGGTTATTCAAATTAGGATTGACTCTGCAAAGGAATTTTGAAGATGGATGTTAGAAACAGCCTTGGTTATTCAAGTCTCTACAAATTTCGGGCTCCAAGATAATAACTGATTTTATTGCCAATCAATTTGAGAATTATGCTAAAGCAGCCAAGCATACACCAAAATGATTGGAACAGTGGAGCGAGACAGAATATGCAGTTGAATGCGTTGAAGAGGCCCACTGTTAGTGTTAATGGATTAGTCTCAAGTTCAACCTTTCCAGTAACAAAAAAAGACCTGTCAATGAAATTAAGCCAGAGGCAGAATCAAAATGAGCTTGAGCCTCAATTTGTTGTGACTCCCTGGCAAGAATACCTGGTAGCAGGAGTTTAAAAATAGCCAATGGGGGACTAATAAGGACTCGTCTAGCAGTCACCTCTCACTGACTACAAGACATGGTCTTTTACCACCCAAGTAGAATAGATTCAGAGGAAATGTCCTTTGGTACCACAATAAATGCACAGGCCTTTAGCACGCCTTCTGCTTCGTTCTACTTAGAGATGAGTGGAGATAATTTTCATGGGTTCCTCAGTAGGTAAGGAGGTAGCAGCAGAAGGACTTTGGAACTGAGGTGCCAATTTGAAGGTTGATACTTTGGACAGAGAAGTTTTCTCTTTATTGTGTTTGCTCAGTTTGGGTAACCAAAGAGATCAAACTCTCCAGGGAGTCTGGTATATCATAATGATTTAATCTTTTATATGCTTGGGAAGTGGGTAGACTGTCAATAAAGCTTCACTATTTCAGCCAGGCTCAGAAGCCAGGGTTTGAAACTCAATGGTATACTATCCCCCACTTTAACAATGAGATTTAACAATGCATTAGCAGAGGTCGAGGTATGGCCAGGGATGTCACAGACCTTTTAAAATGTGTACAAATTTTTTTGGGAGTCATGGACAATTGGTGCCCCCCCCCCCCCCCCCCAGGCAATGTTATCAGTTCAAAGCTTCATCTGTAAGCAAAGATATTCTATATGCCATACATGTATGATGAGAAGTGAAAAGTGCCAGATGGAGCACTGTTGAATGAAACCTTGGCAGGCAGTTACATCACCAGAGTATAGTTGTGCAGCAGGTAGGTGATGCTGTGGCACACTGTGTGATAGGATTTATATGCAACCATGATATTGCCACTTGCATTGGATCTGCGAAGACAGGGTCTTGGCTACTCTGCCCATATTCATTATCTAATTGTTGTTATGTCAGAACTGTCCGGGTGAAACCATTCAGAAGTGAAGTACCAGAGGATGGCACAGACAAAAGAATCATCAGGCAAGCAGAGATCAGGGGTCGGGAGAAATCTAACAAGATCAGTAACCTTCCTGGTCAGCAGCAAAAGATCAGTGCAGTAGGGAGCAGGAATGGAGCAGGAACCACAGCCAAACAGGAAGACACTACTAGAGTAACCAGAAGTACTCTGAGTAACATGAATACACAACTGGCACTGAGAAGAGGCCAGAGAAGCAATAAATAGTCCCAGGTGATGTGTGGTTGGCTGAAGGAAGCCCGGGGCTTAACAAAAACAAATCAGGAAAACAGCATCAAAAGCTAGGAGAAGTACTTCTCACTGATCTGTCTCTAGAACACATAGTTGTTGTACATGTTATATTGTGCTAAGCCATGAGATCAAACTGAGGTGTGCAAGAACTCTATGTGCAAATCTGAAAAAAAATATTCCTCCTACCTGTGAAGACAATAGACATATAGAGGGAATTGTGGCAGCTGTTACCATCCACTTCTGCAGATGGTGAGACTCAAGTGGCATTTGACTCATCATGTCATGGCACAGAACTCCAGATCTAACCCTTTGTGAGGGATCCACGGCCTTGCATGACTCATGTCAATGTGTGACTTGATTTAAGACAGCTGCTATAGGTCATCAAGAGTATATCACTGATAATTTAGTCAAACTCCCACAAGAAATCCATGGCTTTGAATTGGGCTGTAACTCAGGACACTCTTAACTAAACAACAAATCTATTCTACTACTATATTAATTATGCTGCATTCTTAATACATTATATCAGTGTGTAATTGTTTTTTTTTAAGTGGACATATCTCCAAATATAAACCACTACAACATGTGCAATAAATAAAAAGTGATACCATCACAAAAGCCAACTTCAAATATCACTCACATTTTTATTTTCTTTATCCTGGTGAATTTGCTCCAAACAATCCTCTGGGTTGCTCGAGTACATAGAATGGAAAACAAGAAGTAACAAACTAGGGCTCTATTTAAGCACACAGCATATTTTTTTTACAGACGTTTTTAGTAAGTGAACTTCTTTCCAAAAGCAAGGTCTTCACTAACTAAAAATAATATGCCATGTGCTTATATAGAGCCCTATTCAATTGGCCAAATCACAATTGAATGAGGACCTACCTAAGGGACGCATTCAAATGCGATTTAGCCAATAGAATAGGGCTCTATATAAGCACATAGCATATTTGTATACAGAAGTTTTTAGTTAATGAAGACCTTGCTTTTGGATAGAAATTCACTAACTAAAAACTTCTGTAAAAAAATATGCTATGTGCTTATATAGAGCCCTATTCAATTGGCCAAATCATATATGAATGAGGCCCTAAGTCTATATGTCTGTATTCACAGAAGCAGAGTAAAACAAAATAACTCACATATTATTGTGCTTTACAATTCACCATCGGCAAACAATGTGTGTGTCAGTCCCACACCTCTCAGGAAAGCTGGCAAGTCCCAAGATTGATGAATATCTTGGAGCAGTTTTTTCCAGGGTGTTGACCACTGATTACAGGATCTCACTTCCACTCGCTCCCACCACACAAAGCTTTTATTGTTGCTATTCGGTGTCTGGACTAGAAGTGCTAAAAGTGGCACAAATAGAGAACTTCCCCAATCGACCAACTTGTTTCTTCCTATCTGGAATGTATCAAGGTATGGTGGGTGTTATGAATTTTGTTGTTCTGTAGTCAGTCATTCAGTTGAGTCTGACTCTCAATGACACTATGGTTTGCAACATGCCAGTCACATCAGTCAGCTACTGCCCTTCTGAGCTCCTTTAAGATCAGCGCTCCTTCTCCTCCTCTACTGTACCTTCATTCTTTCACAGCATCAGAGTCTTCTCTAGGGAATCCTGTCTTCTCATGATTTGCCCAATATATCCCAATATATCTGAGCTTTAGCCTCGTGGTCATACCTTCCAGTGAACAGTTTGGCTTGATTTCCAGTAGTCCTGATTGATTGAATCTTCTTGCAGTCCAAGAAAATCTAGTCAGCTTTCTCCAACACCACAATTCACGAGCATCAATGCTACAGCTCTCAGCCTTCTATATGGTGTAGCCCTCACATCCATATGTTACTACTGGGAATTCCATATTACTAAGCATGCAGACCTTTTTTGTAGGCGTAATAACTTTGCTTTTTAAAAGCTTGTCTGAAATTTCCATAGCTTTCCATTTCAGAGGAAAACATATTTTAATTTCGTGGCTGCAGTCACCATTTTGCAATTGACAATTTGACCTCTGTCTCTAAGAAACCTGACTTACATATATGGTAGTACTCTGTTCATTTTTTGTTGGAGCAGAGCTTGCGGAAACTTAAGCATTACCTTGCTGCCATGTGAAATGAGTGCAATTGTTCAATAATTGGAGCACTCTTGGACACTGCCTTTTTTGGCATCCAGATGTAGAATGCAGTCACTATCTGTTGAGATCTTGGAGCCTAGGAAAATAAAATATGTTACAGCCTCCACTTCTTACCCATCTATTTGCCAGGAACAGAAATTGCAGTTTAGCATGATTTTCGTCTTTTAAACGTTTAGCAAAGAAGAAGCAAACTGAGACTTTGAAAGTAGCCCAAAAGAAGGAAAGGACATAGGGGGAAAAAAGGTCGTGCTGAATGCGGAATTCCAGAGAATAACAAGAGACAAGGAGACAATCTATGAGTGATATAAAAAGGTAGAAGGTAAAAAAGGAACCATTCGTGCCAAAGTGGGCATGATTAAAGCCAAATATGAGAGGGGCTTAACAAAGGCAGATCAGATAAGGAAGAGGTGGTGGGAATACACCAAAGATCTATACAGGAAGGATATTAACAGCATTAATAACCTCAATAGTTTGTCCAATGAGCTGGAGACAGACATCAGCGAGATTGAAATGAGATGGGCCCTAGGAAGACTTACTGATAACAAAGATGTGACCTGATGGACTCTCAGCTGAACTGTTCACAATGCTACAAGATGATGCTGTAAAAGTGTTGCTTGCTTTATACCAACAAATTCAGATAATGCAACAGTGTCTAGTAGACTGGAAAAGGTCAGTCTATATCATAATACCAAAAAAAGGCAAGACCAGAGAGTGCTGCAATTATCAAACAATTTCACATGCCAGCAAGGTAATGCTTAAGATCCTGCAAGCTTGACTCCAACACTATATGGACTGTCAACTACCAGATGTGCAAGACGGGTTCCACAGAGGCAGAGGCACAAAGAGATCAAATTGCCAATGTCGGATGGATAACAGAGAAAGCAAGAGAGTTCCAGAAAAAAACATTTACTTCTGCTTCATAGACTATTTTAAAGCCTTTGAGAGATGTGCGTACCAGATCAACTCATCCGCCTCGTGAGGAATATGTATGTGGACCAAGAAGCCAAGGTCCGAACCGGACATAGAGCAACTGAATGGTTCAAGATCAGGAAAGGAGTGCCACCTTATTTATTCAACTTATACCCAGAATACATTATGTGTGCAGTCAGGCTGAATGAATCCAAAGTAGGAGTCATTATTGCTGGGAAAAATACCAACAATCTCATATACGCGAATGATAATGCACTGATGGCAGGAAGTGAGGAGGAACCTATGGGCCTAGTGATGAGGGTGAAAGAAGAGAGTGCAAAAGCTGGTCTGCTGTGCAACGTATTAGGAATTCAACCTCTATTTAAAAATTCCCTCTCACAAATCCATATGTGGTTGGTTAGTTTGTGAATCAATCACCTCACTCATTGGTTAATCTGTTGAATATATTCTTCCTTGATAGGCTGTAGGTCACATGGTACAATACAAAATAATAAAAATCCAGGACCAAACAATTGCCATTTTTCAAATTTCTTCCTTCCCTCCAAGAGACTTAATTCAATTGAGCTATTGTTGATTACGAGAGCCCGTAAACTAACTTGCTTTTCAATTGGCGTAGATTGTTTGTGACCCGTAAACGATCTGTGGGTTAGAAGCTCAAAATCACTGCGGTTGTTACAACCGTAACTTACACCCCATCTAAGCGTTTGATCTTACAAGACCGCAAGAGTTACAATCGCATATCTCTATTCAATTGCTACAATTCCTCAAGCCCGCACATATTCTTACACCCGTAAATGTCAAATGTAGAAGAAAATCCAATGGGTGCCAGATAGAACTCGCAAAGGTGGTTTAACCCCTGTTCATAGCACTGTAAATGCAATTAAAAAAATCAATACCTCACCTTAAAAGACTGGGCAAGCGACGAAAGACATTAGAATTAATTGCACAACAGTCTCAAGCTTGTAAATCAAATTTTTTTTTTTTAGGTGTCATTTCAGTGTTCTATCAATCTCGGGAATCAATGAGTTAATACATATCAGGCCACTAACATGGACTAGAACATTTCCTTCATTTATTTTTATTGCTTTGTACATTTCAGGATTGTGAGTCTGATCGCATATTGGACCCCTAAACACTAATTGAATGACATGTAACCTCCATGTTTTACTGACCTAATGATGACAGTCTCATTGTCTATTAATTGAATCGCTCCATAATTGTAGTAGAGTTCAAGCCCGCAGCAATCCCTCAGACATACAGCCTGTATACCGTGAGTTGCAGCCTTGCAATTGAATGAGGCTCAAAGTCTCCTGCAAGACCATCATTCATATCCAACCAAAATTACATAAGTTAATAGTATGTATACAAATGTGTCTGAAATATATAAAACATTGTACATAAATATATATGACATTGACACCTTTTTGTAAAACAGCAATATTCTTTATTTCAAAGTGATCTTTATTTAAAAATATTTACTAAAATATAAATGGAAAAAAAATATATTAAAAAAATATAAACCATATAAAAAATATCTAAAAAAATCAATGCTAATTATAATCACAGATAATCATTGCTGTACTTGCAAGTGTTGGTCACTTTATGTTAAAAATTACGGGCTTGCGGAATGCGCTTACCGCTCGGACTGAAATTTAGATGGTGGGAGAAACTGCAAAGAGCGCCGAAGGCCCAAAAGTTATGGGTTTGCAGAGGCCTGCAATGAGTGGGGCCCATAACGTAGGGGGGGTGGGGGGCGAGAGGCCCGCGCTGAGCGTCAAAGGCGCTCATCACCCGGCCCGAAATTTAGAAGGGGGGAAAGTTAGGAGTTTGCAGAGACCTGCAATGAGCGAGACCCGTAACGTAGAAGGGGGGAAAACCTTGCACTGTGTGGCAAACAACATTGCCAGGCTTCAAATTATTTTGCCGTCATTTTTGACGGGTAAGTCACTAGTCCTGTCATATTATTTCTGGTGACTTGTTTAATATTATTATAATCATTAAAAAATATAGAATTCTTATTGCCATCAAATGTATACTAATAAATCCAATTACATTTATAAAGTAATGCCCCTTTTCACCAAGTTAAGAACCAAAACCACATCAACTATATTAGCTTAAACATTATAAATTATTTTTTTATTATTCCTATCTTACATTTTTTTAATTTAATATTTCAAACTTCCATATTTCTTTCTATAACCACTGTTATTAAGTTATTTGCTTGAATGGCTTATAATATCTTAATAATATATTTTGCACATCTTAATATTACTTATAAATGCTAAATACAAATCTTCTGACTTGTTGCTATATATTATAAAAATCTTCTATTTAGCTGCATCACAGGCAGGAAACAACATCTGATCCGTTTTATCTACACTATTTGGCCTTAACAAGAAAAGGCATTCAGTAAATGTTTAGCTCAATTAATGGATCTCATAATGTTGCAAATAATCTAGTTAATCTCTAGTTAATCAGACAATATTCAGATTTCTGACTATAAATGCTATCGTGCAATACATAAAAAGACATATAAATCACATGTACCTCAACAGATAGCAAAGCCTGCAAACAAATACCCTGCAAATTAATTAATACATTTCATGATAGTCAGCAACCTACCCAACATGCTCATTCTAACTAAACTTCCACCCTTTCCCTCTATCTCTTCCCTGGTGGGAAATGACAGCAAAAAACTCCTGCCAACTTTCGTTCCTCAAATCACCTGTACTAAGACCAATTATACTGTTTTTTGTAATCTTGTGAAGTGCTTTGGTAAAAGTGCTATATAAATGTAAATAAATTAATAATAAATAAATTACAAACAACATCACAATAAATCAAATCAAGTACCTCACTGTGAATCAAACAATAAAATGAGAATATACATTTGAAACAATCACATTTAGTTCAACTTATTTTCTTTAGAAAAATGGGCCCTCATTCAATTGCAATTTGGCCAATTGAATAGGGCTCTAAATAAGAACATAACATATTTTTTTAAAGAAGTTTTTAGTTAGTAAACATCTATCCAAAAGCACGGTTTTTACTAACTAAAAACTTCTTTAAAAAAAAAAAAAGATAAGTGCTTATTTAGTGCCTTATTCAATTAGCCAAATCGCAATTGAATGAGGCCCATGGTGTTTAAAAGCAGATATGATTATCTTATATAAATACATCAAGGGTTTTTTCACGGCAAAGGTGAAGTTCTCTACCAAAGGAGCTTGTGACAGCGGATTTGATAGATAACTGTAAAAGGGGGTTTGATATATTTTTGAATAAAAAGGGCATTAAGGGTTATCTTGGATCCAGGGAGGAATCTGACTTCTAGTTTCTGGGTTCAGGAAGGATTTTTTTTCCTTTATGAGACAACTGGCAATGCTTCAATGGGGTTTCTTGTTTGCCTGCCTCTGGATTAATTAACACTTAATACACAAGGATCAGAGGAGATCTAAACGGGTTGATCTTGCTGGACTAAAATTAATTTTTTTAACCTAAATTACAATGGAACTATGTAACTTTGTAACAGTCTATATATATATATATATATATATATATATATATATATATATATATATATATATATATATATATAGTAGCACAAATAGGGAATAGTACATTAGTGACTCCATTTGAATGTCTAAAAATAAGTTGATAAAAACTTACTTCCTGCTCAAATTTCTCAGAAATACAGTATGTGCACTGCAGTCTGGGAAAACTGGGCGGGACATGCAAATGAGGTCACATAATGCACCATCACTCTGTCAATCCAAACCATTTTAAACATGGCTCCTTTAAAGCATATGCTTACTGTGTTTCACAGTTTTAGACATAGCAACGGATGGATTTTTCACAAACCAGGTCACTTAACCACATACAGTACTGTTTCACGGTTACTGCCGATCCTCAGTATGGTGTGAGTGCCTGGTTTGTGTTTTGATTGTTGTAAAGAATAGTTCTATACTGCAATTATTTCACATATGGTGGGCTAAGAGTGATAGAAGCCCTCCACCATACAAAGTACAGTAGTACAAATAAGGAATAGTACATTAGTGACTCCATTTGAATGTCTAAAAATAAGTTGATAAAAACTTATTTCCTGCTCAAATTTCTCAGAAATACAGTATATGCACTGCAGTCTGGAAAAACTGGGCGGGACATGCAAATGAGGTCATATAACATATATATATATATATATATATATATATATATATATATATATATATATTAGTAAAGTAATTAATGTATATTTAAATATGTGAGCCATCAACTAGGTGTCATATCCTAGAACACCTATTCAACAGATAATGTAAGAAAGTAATTTAACTTTGCAGAAAGAGTAGTAGATAAGTAGAACAACAAGTAGGCATATGACTAAAATCTGGCCTGTGGGTGGTCCCTGGGGCATGGAGTTGAGAAACACTGAATTAGTCCATTTGTTAGTTAGCTTTGCATTTTCTTTTTTTGGGTAGCTCTGAAATAGAGCAGTACAGCATGTTGATCCTCAACCAGTGCTACCTGATACTGTAAGTGAACCATGCACAGTGCACACCAACAACATACCATCATGCACGTACATAACCATATCTGATGTGTGAACAGATTTCACATAGGTTTAGATTTTAATAAAAATGGATGACACAATCAGTTCATGCTGGCAGGACTATTCTTTAAAATAAATGTGGCCTTACTCGTTGCTGCAAAGTCATAATAAATTGATAATTGTTGACTAAACTGATTGACTTTGTCTGCCGCTTTATTTTGAAATGGATGGTTGTTATATGCATGTACACTTGATAAGTGGCGGTGAGAACTTTTCTGGAAGTGCTGCCAACAGTCCAGGATTGAAGTATGCTTCTGCTATGATTGAGCCCTGTGCATAAATGTTTGAACTTTATTGTAGTCATGCACCTTTACTCCACATGAGTGAAGTTAAATATATTAGCAGAATGCTATAGCAAGCCTGGATGTTGGCAGCGCTCATTGCACTGGCTCTAACACCAATGCTTTGCCCATTATGTCATATGTAAGGTGTTAATGATCACATACTGATTGATAGCACATTTATGATATTTTTAATTATTGCACATGAACATTGCTTTTTATGTATATTATATATTAATTACACACATATAGCATGGTATTACATATCAGGGGACACACAATAAATGCTCAGACAGGATTACTGTTGCATGCGTTATATATGTATTTGTAGGGCAGGTGCGTAGGTGTAATCTTCTGGTGCTATTTATTAGGTAGGTGTGACTAAGCATTATTTGGGTGTCAGTGTTTAATGGTGTGATCAGATATTTGTAACTGACATTGTGATTTAGGGTATTGTTCTTTTTTATTGTTAAATACAGCTGGGTTGACCATTAGAAAGGCTTTTTGTGCTTTAGGATGTGTAGATCAAATTTTTCGTTTATCCTGAAAAATGCTTTTTTAGGCTATTTTTTTTCTCTTACTGGATACTTGCAGATCCTCATAAGGGTTTTCTTTGCTCTAGAGGGAGGTTGAGTTTACACATAAGGATTTAGCTCATTGTAAGCACTTGCTAGTACAAAGTTACAGCTTACTAGTTAAAGCTAGTAAAGATATTACATTATCAACAAAGTAGTAACATATGGATGTGAGACCATAAAGAAGGCTGATCATCCTAGAATTGATGCCTTTAAATTGTGATGTTGGAGAAAACTGCTTAGAGTCCATTGGAAGATCCAATACATCAGTACTACAGGAAATCAAGACAAACTGTTCACTGCAAGGTATGATCATGAGACTGATGCCCAAATATTTTGGCCATATCATAAGACAACAGAATTCCCTAGAGAAGACTCTGATGCTAGGAAAGATTGAAGGCACATGAAGAAGGGCAGAGCTGGATAGAGGAGGTCATTGAAGCACTAAACATGAGCTTGATGGAGCTCAGAGGGCCAGTGGCCGACAGATGTGCCTGGCGTGCTGCGGTCCATAAGGTCACAAAAAGTCAGACACAACTGAACAACTAAAAAACAAAGCACTTGCAGGACCTTATAAGAACACACAGAATGTTCATTACGTTTATTGGAGCGACGTAATAGCATTTTAGGTAAATTCTCCCATAACAGGGAGCAGTTCATAGGTAACGATCACTCATAAGAGTTCACTTCGGATGGAATGTAATAGTTGTGCCCCAGGTGGAAAGTTCCCTCACAAAATGTCTTACTGGAGCCATGTAATCAAACCCTTAGTCTGCCAATGACTAGCCACAACCAATTTCCTTCAATAAAATTGGAGAGCCTACTCTTTTGAGATAGCATCATGGCAATACAGTTATAATGTTTCTATGTCAGTAATAATGTGTATATTGCTCTATATTCCTCTACAACATTTGCCTCTTTCATAAAAAAATTATAAATATTGAAATTTGAAAATATACCTACACGCAAACCAGTAATTATTGCATCCATTAGGATTATTTATTTGATATATACAGTATGCTCCTGCTCTGTCATAATCTTTGCTCTTGGGGCAGAATGTGGAATTTGAATGGAAACAAGACTCTAAACAAAAATGTTACTGTCTGCTCCACCCTTGTTTACAGATGCACGAAGAACATAATTCTTTTGTGCATCATAAAACAAAATAAGGCTCATGTAAACATAAAACTGTTTATTTGCTTTAACATGCATTAGATACATTTTCCTTATATTTCCAGCATTCTAAAGTCCTGGCCAGTTTAACAGGATGAGAACCACAGTAATTCATAATCTGATCTCATAAACTTATCATTCAGCTGTGCCGAAAGGTGCTTAAAAATTAACTATGTGTCACTAAATTTTTTTGAAATAATTAGTAATATATTTTCTTTGATTAAATTGACATTATATACTTGCAGGCACGAATATTTCATGCTTGAAGAGCTTAAATAGCATGTTTGTGCCTGAGGCAGGTAGGTTGAAGTGACTCGCTCAAAACCACAATGATCTGGAACAGTGATATGGACTCATTTCACCTGAATCAAAGGCAGGGACATTAGCATTAAATTATTAGATTTAATGAGTTTCTCTCAAAAGTTAATGTTGTGTCATAGCTGTCAGGAAGTGGTTTTCTGTATTTCATTATTAATAAACCTGGGAAAGCTTTGTTTTTGTTGTAGCTGAAGACTCAGGATGCTGAATGACATCCTTGGAGTTTGTAAGGCTATTTCCTTTTCTTTAATAGTTAGCTGCTGGTTATAAACATCACTGTTATTGCTTCATTGCTCTAGTATTTTCAAGCTTCAGAATCCAATGAGTGAAAATATATCAGTCTTACTTTATATCTATAGACATTTTATGGATAAAATTAGAAACTGGATAATGCCAGGTTTATCTAGATAATGCAACAATATCCATATTTCTGCCACTGTGGATAATGTCCACAATGTTTCACATATTATAATTGTCAAACTGCGAGTTGTTGTCACGCTTTGCGAGCTCTCAAAGCGAGCTCACAGAACTGCTTCCCTCGCAAAGCGTGGTCCGCAGTTCGGGCGGCAAATGCGGGCCTGGCGGAGGCTCCCAGGCCGCAAATGCGGACCCTCGAAAAGCGAGGGGACACATTTGCGGCTCATTGCAGGCCGCAAATGCGGACCACGCAAAGCGAGTGTCAGCATTTGCGGAGGTGGAGGCTCTACGGCGCCTCAATCTTGGTAAAAAACAACCTAGAAAAGCCGCAGGACTTAGAAAACTTAGAAAAAAACAAAGAACGCGGGATAAGGAAATCGGGATTTACGAAAAAAAATCGGACCCGCGGCACTTAGAAAAAAAAATTATTACGAGGTTGCAAAGATATTAAGTTAACGCCCGAAACACAGAGCCTCGAAAATCACCGCCAGCCACGTACGAGTTACCCAGGAACGTAGGAGATACAAAATATTCCATTACAACGGACGAAAAATGTAACAAATAGAAAACACCCCCATTTTACAACACTAACTTGCAAAGAATAACATTAGGATTCTAAAATGCCGCTTTACCCGCCTAAACAAACGGAAGGCGCTCAGCGCAGGGCTCACAGTGAGCGCTGAAGAGGAGCAAAAGCCTTACATTGTGTGGCAAACAGCATTGCCATGGCTTCAAATTTTATTGCCGTCATTTTTGACGGGCAAGTCGCTAGTATTTAAATATTTATCCAATTTAGAACAGTGAAAACACTACAGCAGGGTTTCATTTCTTTATTTAGCAATTGATTAGCAAATAACTTGAAGAAAATAAATTGTAGATTTTAAAATGTAACCTTTGTTTCTCAAACACTTCTCTCAACCTCCTAATAACCTTTGATGTTTGTTATCCACATCTGCCTTTGGTGTTTTCCTGGTTACAGCATCATCTACCTAGTGGTTCTTCTACTATAGAGATGCTGATCATCACCATATGCAGGTATAACCTAAAAGTGACAAGTTGTTAATTTTGCCCTAGAGAATGTCTTGATAGGGGTTTTCATCTGGACAGCCTCTTGAGAAGATCTGCCTAAATCCCTCTGGGCATCCGACAACAGGTAGAAATAAGTATATCCACTAGTTATAAACACTAGTAAAAATATATAATACTGTTTTATTGCTAACAAATTAAATCTGTTGTATGAGCATTACAGTTATGCTTTAAAGTGTTGGAGTTTCAGCACTCAGGTCTATACCCAGATCTTGTTGCTATATGTATAAAAATGTTATTTAGTACACCTAAATATTTATTATTTTTAAGATAACCTTTATTTGTTGGTATGATATGCTATAGGAAATGTTTCCTCTATAATGGCACATGTAAGTGAAAACATAGTGGAGTGGATAGCATAGAATATGGCATGCCTATTAGGTGTGTGTTTCTCCTTCTTATTTTGGTTATATGATTAATGCAGTGTTGTAGACCTTTCCTCTGAAATATTCAGTTAAACTGGTTAGTGTTTTCTTGTTTTTTATTTTATTAGGTCAACTGCTCATATTTCCATTGTTTAAGATATTTATGCTTATATCACTCTCTATTCACTTGCTGCTACTGAGCAATATCATTGGTAAGGTAATGCTTTATTGTTAGAGACACATTTCTAATTGCACAATTATGTGTGTGGGTTACAGGCTCCAAGGCAAAAGAGAATTAAATCACAGAATAGATAGAAAAAAAATGAAGTTACATGTCCCAACATAACCAAAGAGATGAGCTCACAGTTATTAAAAACAGGAGCAGATGATTTATCTAACAATACATTATGTGGATGATAGTCACCCATGTTCATTCCACAAGTGCAAATATATTTTTCAAAGTGTGTCATTGATTCAATGCAATGATTACTTACTGTTATATGGAATATGTTGATGCATTGCAAATAAATGATAAATATTTAAATACTGATGGGTAAATATATAAATATCTGACTTTAAAGTTTTTTTTTAGTTTATTTTGCGCTCCTACTTCTCTGCTCTCAGCCTTGCCAAAAAGCACTATTTCTCGTCAGCAATATTGAATCTGTCCTACAATCCCAAACGTTGGTTTACCACATTCAACACTCTGCTCTGCACTGCTTCTATCGTCCTATCTCTCTACTTCCCCTGGCTTCAAAACTGCTCGAGCATCTTGTCTACAATTGCCTTCCTACAACTCTCTTCTTGACACCTTCCAATCCGGCTCCTGGTCCCATCACTCCATTGAGACAGCTCTCACAAAGGCTCACACAAAAGTAAAAAATTACTTACTTACCGCCAAGTCAGAGGGTCACTTCTCTAGTCTAGTTTGACACAGTTGACCACTTCTTCTAATCCAAATTCTCTACTTTCTTGACATCTATGACACTGCTCTCTCAAGATTCACATCATACCTACAAGGTCAAAAAATTGTCTCCTTCTCTGGTACCACTTATTTACTTCACACTCTTGGTTTACCATAAGGTTCAGTCCTTGGCCCCCTCCTCTTCTCCATCTATACATCCTCACTTGGTACCCTAATAAAAACATTTGGATTTCATTATCATCTCTATGCAGGCGACACTCAAATCTACCTCTCAGCACCAGCTCTACCCCCCTCTCTTCTAGCACGAGATTCCAACTACCTCTCATGCATATCCTACTGCATGTCTGCCCATCAACTAAAACTCAACATGTCTAAGACTGAGCTCCTAATCTTCCCACTCTCTACCACAGCTTCCACTCCTCAACTATCTTTCACTGTTGCCATCATCACTCCCACTTCCTAGGCCCATTGTCTTGGGGTTCTACTGGACCATACCCTCTCTTTCATTCCTCATATAAACTCACTAACAAAATATTTTTCACCTAAAACATCTCTAAAATATGTCACTAACTTACACAAGACACAACCAAAAATTCTAATACATTTTGTTATCATAACTCGCATTGACTACTGCAACTTGCTCCTTTCTGGCCTCCCCATCACTCATTTGTCCCCACTCCCATCCATAATGAACGCCTCTGCTAGACTCATCTACCATACTTAAGGCTTAGTGTCTGCTGCACCTCTCTTCAATCACTCCAGAATAAAATTGTAAATCATGACCCTAACTTACAAAGCTTTTGTACTTAACCCATGTACAGAGCCACAGAATATGTTGGCACATTACAAATAAATAATAATAATAATAATAATAATATAAGTAATAATAATAATCTAACTTTAAAATATGTTTCTGTATTCTCTAACCATTGTTTCCCAAACTATTTCAGCTGTGGAACCCTGCTTTGGTTCAGAAAGTAATTATAGTATTGCACTGCTTTGAAGTTGCTCTGTGGAACCCCACAAGCCCCTCTCCTGTACCACAATATGTCTTTTCCATGGACTCCAAAATTGCCCCTGGATCTCAAAATCCATACCCAGGATCTCATGCTTTTTCCTAGGCTTTCCAGAGTGTTTTGGTATAAATGTCTCATGATACCCTTCTTCATACAAAGCATGATCCAAGTTTCCACTGCATATAGGCTAGGAAAAACTGCTCTACTGATCTCCTGTTACAGCCAATACTTTTTTCTTGGTCAGAAACCTAAAAAATGTTGGATTTCCAGCTTATAATATGTAAAGCTGAAAGCAATTTTATTCATAAATAAAACATTTATTACTGATCTCTCTTATGAACTAAAAAAAAATCTTCATATGAATTCACTGTTTGCTTATGTTTTTAAAGTACACACAAAAAGAATATTGCAGGAGTCCAAAATTAAGAGTGTGACATTCATTTTGTATTGAATTGTGATGATTAACATAATTTTTCTAAAACAAATATGGATAATTAACTGCTCTAATGGGCTTAACTTTTCCCTTGTTACCATACTGTTTTTTTTTGATAGTGGCATATCCGTACATTTGAAAGGGAAACCCACAATTTTAAGAGAGATCCTGTATTCGTGCCTCCCTATATACCAACAGAATTCTGTTAACCATGATCTCACTGTAGTAAACTTTCATTTCAGTCAATCAATCAAAACTGGATGCCTTTTTACATTTCTTTTGAACTGATAATAAAAGAGCTTAAATGCAAAATCAAACTTTATGATTTTTTAAAACATATCCTAATAAATTTGGTAAATTGCTTCCCTTAGTTGCACTACTAAAAATAATCATCACATTCTGAGGTAGGGATCAAACCAACATCAGCCCTTAAGTGAAATAAAAACTTTCAAGAAAAAGAAAGCCTTCTTCTAGTATGGGGGGCCAGATTTCTATCGGCCAGTAAGCCAGTAGGAAGCATTTATATTGGCTAGTGAACTGGGGATTTAAAATAATAATTGCAAATATATATCTGAATATATCAATTTATATATTTAGACATTTTGTATGAAGTAACTAAACATTTGGACATGTATATATGATATCACAAATGTTTAACCTGTCTCAAGTGTATTATTTTAATATTAGGTTTGTGAATGAGTAAGCCACAGAAATCAATTTGAGTGCCACATGCAGCCTGTGACAACCAGGTAGACAGCACTTTTCTAGTGATAAGTCATAGCACTTAGAACAAGTTGCATGCAACATATTACAAATCTTAGCGAGTTATATAAAGCTATCAAATATTACACATTTCTTAAATTTCCCCTTGGTCACCTGTATTGCTGCTACTGTTTTACTAGTAGTGCCACTCCCTTGCCAGAAGAGCATGTGTTGTCTGAATGCCTATTTTATTTTATTCTATCACCAGTCCATTAAGCCACATTGGTTTAGATGTAGTTATATTACCATTTCCACATTGGGTATATGTTTATCAATGTATTTATAGCCCATTTGCTCTGAATTTCTACCTCACAACAGCAGATTCATTAGTCTTTGTAACTGACAAGTCATAGTTAGTCATTAGTGGAATATTGTTTTCATTAGTGGAATATTGTTCAAATGAGACCCCTAAAATAAAGACTCACTTTAATCTAATTCTTCTGTTATGAGTTCATATCTAATAGCCTGACAAAAATATTATTCCTACCTTTATACTAATTTCCCTATATCTTAGTAGTTAAAACTTATTTTTAATAAGAGTTTTCCATAAGGCTAGATTTAAAAATATTACACTTGTCATTATTTCTGAAATGGCAACATTTTCCACAGCATGACACCTTACATAAGAAGAGATAGTTCCAGAAGGAACGAAAAAATAGGAAGAATCAGTGTTAGTCAGATGGGCATGGTATTCCTTTATTCTAATTATGTAATGCTTAGACAAAGAAAAGTGTGATGCAAGTGTGTCATGGAACAATTATGTTGAATAATGAGGTAAAATAGTAGGCTGTGTACCAAGAAAAAGGCTTAGTGTGTGAACTGTTAGTCTACTGTGGAAAATGTTGGAATGGACAATTTGTTAATTATCTTATAGATTAGGAGTTTTGAATTTTGTCAAAATAAGTTACGATGGAGCTGCAAGAGCAAAAAAAATATTTGTTAATGTGAGGAGATTATGAAAGGCGATATAAAACAAAGGTGCATGGCTGAGTGGAGGTGCTGACAAGTGGGGACGAGTGATGTCGCGAACATCAAATTTTCGGTTCGCGAACAGCGGACGCGAACTTCCAGCAAATGTTTGCGAACACGGCGAACCGCCATAGACTTCAATGGGCAGGCGAATTTCAAAACCCACAGAGACTCTTTCTGGCCACAATAGTGATGGGAAAGTTGTTTCAAGGGGACTAACACCTGGACTGTGGCATGCCGGAGGGGGATCCATGGCAAAACTCCCACGGAAAATTACATAGTTGATGCAGAGTCTGGTTTTAAGCCATAAAGGGCATAAATCACCTAACATTCCTAAATTGTTTGGAATAACATGCTTTAAAACATCAGGTATGATGTTGTATCGATCAGGTAGTGTAAGGGTTACAAAGTAACAGACCAACCTTCCCGTTTAATGCACCGCAAACAACCGCAAACAGTCCCTTTGCACAACCGCAAACTCCCCATTTGCACAAGGTTGGATACCAAGCTAGCCATGTCCAGTTCCTTGTCCTCACTGATGTCATTGAAGGTCTCTTCCTCCACCCAGCCACCAAGGGTCCCCGAAAGGTGACAACAAGCCCCCTGGGACGCCTGCTGTGTTTGGTCTTCCACCTCCTCAAAGCCACCTTCCTCCTCTGACTCCTCTTCTTCAGGCTCCTCTCTCTGCGTTGCCTCTGTCTGTGTTATTATAAGGTGTGTACTGTTAAGTAGTACTATTCCTATCGGTTTAATCCCTGTTACGTCCACTATTAGGGGACGTGTATATGGCATTGATTTTTGGAACAGGGAGATGGAAAAAGATGCTTGGTCGGACCTCCTACTTCAAATTTGGGGCACTGCGCGTGCAATCTAAGGTGTCACCAGATATGAGTGTCACTGTGCACTGGCAAAAGTTGACAGAGTAGGCGCTGTAGGCCTCACACACACGCCTGTAGGCAGGCAATTGCTATTCAATCTATTACAGTCAAAAAAGTGTTGTTTTATGTCACTGTACACTACGGTTGCACCAGATATGACGTATCACTGTGCACTGGCAAAAGTTGGCAGAGTAGATGCAATAGGCTTCACACACACGCCTGTAGGCAGGCAATTGCTATTCAATCTATTACAGTCAAAAAGGTGTTGTTTTATTTCACTGAGCACAATATAAGCTGTGAGCCTGACACAGGCAGGCAACTGAAATTAGATTATAGGAAAAAAGGGTTGTTTTATTTCGATGTATGGTACACCAACTATGACTGGTGAAACAGAGCAGAATATTAGCCTGTCCTTCAGATGGTATGCTCTGGAAGGGAGTGTATGCTGCTGATTGGCTGGAATGTGTCTGCTGACTGTGAGGTGCAGGGTCAAAGTTTCCTCAATGATAAAGTATAGGGGGAGAACCAAAAATCGCATGTGTCCACCGTCCGCTGCGAACGCGAACATGCCAAAATCGCTGCGAATAGTCCGCGGGCGAACTGTTCGCGACATCTCTAGTGGGGACTATTTGGAAATGAATGCTGAAATGTAGGAGAGCAGCACAATATATTGTATTATAGCTGAGTATAGGCATTCACCAACAGAAAACAGAATGAAAAGAATCTATGGTATAGTACAGTAATCTAAATGGAAGATGAAGAATGCTTTGATGGTATTGTTAGGAATAAGCATTACCTTCATTATGTTTTGTAGGTGGAACTGGCAGACTGAGTGAGATACTGGGGCCTGAAAGAGAGCATGGAGTCGAAGAAAACGTACAGGATGGAACTTGGATAATAGAGTATTCTTGTTCTCTTCTGTTTATGCCCTGTTTATGTGTGAGTGAGGATGAGCGCTTACATAAGACAGCCACTGATTTACTACAACCTTTATAGATTAATAAAAGACCATTACATATTACATTTTTAGTTTAGAACATATACTCATTTTGCAATATGCTCCTACCACTTTTTGGTTAATTGTACCTCTGCTGTTAATCCAATTTTTTTAACCTATAAGTGTTCATAAATTTAAACCCTGCTTAAAAACCACTGCCTAAACTAATATTTGCCTACACGGATTACCTCATTAACTCTCAAGCAAACCACAATAGTGCGTGAACCAACATGTGAAATGTAAATACAATGAAACTTAGATAAAATTGTCTCGTTAATACAGTATATTACACTGTCTTCCTAGCTATTTCTATTAATGATTGAATCTAACATAACAATCTAACATTACTGTATGACGCAGAGGCTGCACAGGCTTCCAGGGGTCAGCACGTAGCTTCGCGTGATCCATCGGAGCCTGTGAGGCCTGTCAGCCAATCAGCTGCATCGGGGGCGTGTCGATAGTCCACGTTTCGCGCCGTTTCACAGCAGCGCGGTCTCCCGACCGAAACGGACGGGTGTTTGAGGTCCTGCAACTATAGAATCACAGTAGGAAGGTTTAATATTGAGATTTGATCCCCAGCTTACCAGCACATAAGGGGCAATACTATTGAGGCTAAACTTGTGTGTCAGGTGGGTGCCGGACAGGCTGGGACCTCCCATGCCTTCTGCGCTTGGCCCGCAGCACATTTAACAGGATCAGCCTGCGGTGGCTGGTGGCCTAGTCAATATTGGCGGTGCCAGGGAAACTTATTCCCGTCCCACCACTGTAGGGCTAGCAGACCCCCATCCATCAGTGA
Organism: Discoglossus pictus; assembly: GCA_027410445.1. Lineage (NCBI taxonomy): Eukaryota > Metazoa > Chordata > Amphibia > Anura > Alytidae > Discoglossus > Discoglossus pictus. The sequence continues at coordinate 385,762,136 of CM050164.1, forward strand.
GCAGAGCCACGAGAGAGGGGGGGGGGGCTACGGGTCAGGGCGGCCAGGACCCCATACCCCTCAGACAGGTGAGCGTCAGGTCCATGGGCGGTGAAGGTGAGGGACTAGAACCATTGCCATTGTGGTGACAGCGCGTTCAGCTCCGGCCGAGGCAATAGGTACCATCGCATCTGAGCCGGTAGGCGCTCCTGTTGCAGTAGCTGGCAGTACCAACGCAGGGGTTACCGACGCAGCCATGAGACCGATAGTCTTGTGCTCGTTGGATAACTTAGGTGCACATCTTACCCAAGAGGTTAAAGAAAAGATCTGGAGGAGGGAGTTCATAGAATTGTTCTCCCTTCTCCCCATGTCTAGACATCTGGAAATGTCTGAGAGGGGCCTCAGGGAGGGAGATGATCGGCGGAGGTCCTTCGGGAGGTTACCTAGGACTTTCGATACATGGCTGCAAGCATTCTCCATCTGGGCCTGCGAACTGTGTGAGCGACACCCCGAACAGAGTTCGGGATTATTCATTTACATAGAGGAAATTCGCAATGCCCACAAAGTCTATGGAGGCACGGCCAGGTGGCGGTACGAAAAGGAATTTTGCCAGTACTTGGCCTCAAGGCCAACCATGGTGTAGCGGAGAGGCAATATTCCCCAGGTTATCTCCGCTTATAATCCCAGTGAGGCTCAGGAACAAGTAAATGGTAAATCCACAGGCAAGGTTTCCAACAGGTAAAATAATAGCAATATCCCAACCGTAATTCCAATAACTGGACGACACACAGTTTCAGGAGTAGAACTATATCTTTAATGACAGGGAATCTCCTTTTATGCCATGGTGCCCTCTGAAGGGCTACACCCACATAATTATCACAGCCAATTATATACATGGTTCAACCCCCACGTCTCCTCCCCTCAGATAACAGGTAACACAATTAAAACAGACCCAATTTTAACCACATTCTGGATGTACCCCAAAAACAGGGGGTACACCTTTAAGTCCAGCACAACATATTAAAAAATGGCATGAATCAGACCAGGGGTTCAAAAGTTAGTAAAAGTATCTTTTACACATAACAGACATTTCACATATTCTCCATAGTTGGCCATACAATACACATTTAGGGACAAAAGGTGAGTCACACCTCCCTGAGGAAACTTGATATAATCAGACAATGATTAGATAATCCTTCTTTGTTCTTATGTTTGAGAATGAATAGACCTCCTTATCTGTAACAGGATTATCTATTAGCCTAGGTCTGCCATAGTCTGGCTAATATTCTGCAGAGCATAAACCAACATACATTTCTTTTAACACAAGTACAACATACAGTTATGCGAATGCAGCTTATTCACAGTAAATTGCAGGACAGCCCAGTGCCATCCGCTACACATGGCATGGAGTGACAAAGCGGTGGCATACTGGTTGAACCCTTTCGGAGCGGGGCCGGTGGAGCAAAGGGCCCCACCCACACCGCAGGAGCCGGTCCTAAGACCTGCTTCGCATATAATGAAGGGGTCTGTAGATGGGCCCCGAAATGCAGGTTCAAAAACGCATGTTCGAACTGCGGGGGAGAGCATCCCTTGGCCAGATGTGGTAGAGCAAAAGATGGGAGTAGAGGGGGAGAACCTCCTGCAAAAGGGAAGGACGCCCATACGCCTCCCCGCCATGCTGCCGTGGCTAAAACGCTACGGTAAATTGGCGGGCAACGCCAAAGCCGCGCGCCACTTGGAAGAAGGCTTCCGGGAAGGATTCCATATTCCGTGTGGCATTGATATTCAGGGTCTCTTGGTCCCGAACTTGCGGTCAGCCAGGGAATTCCCAGGGGTAGCTCAAGCCAAAAGTTATCAACGAGGTCAAATTGGGTAGGATGGCGGTTCCATTTGCATCCCCTCCTATTCAGGAATTGATCGTATCTCCGCTCGGGGTGGTCCCCAAGAAGGAGAAGGGTAAATTTAGGTTAATACAACACCTTTCCTATCCCAGAGGCCATTCGGTGAACGAGGGTATATCAAAAGACCAGGCTACTGTGTCTTATGAATCGTTCGACCGGGCGGACACCGGGGCGCTCATGGCGAAGGTGGACATTGAAGCAGCATTCAGGTTGCTGCCGGTCCACCCGTCGAGCCACCGGCTGTTAGGATGTTTCGTCGACGGCAGCTATTTCGTCGACCTATGTTTACCCATGGGATGCTCAATCATGTGCTTACTTTGAGGCTTTCAGCAAATTCTTACAATGGGTTGTGAGCCGGGAAGCAGGGTACAGGAGCATTACGCACTACCTAGATGATTTCCTGTTTGTCGGTCCAGCTGGGAACGACGCTTGTCGTTTCATGCTGGAGGTTTTCACCGGAATCTGTCAAGATTTCGGGGTACCCTTGGACCATGACAAAACGGAGGGCTCCACGCATTAGTTGACTTTCCTAGGGATTCGGATTGACTCCACGAAAATGAAGTGCAGTCTTCCCTTGGAAAAGGTGGTGGACATGCGAGCGGAGCTCAGTGCGCTGTAAGGCGCACGGAGGGTGACTCTGCGACGGTTGCAATCTATCTTGGGAAAGTTGAATTTCGCATGTAGAATTATCCCCATGGGGAGGATATTCTGCAGAAGGATGTCACTCGCTACTATAGGTATTGCGAAACCGCACCACTTCATAAAAGTTTCCAGGGTGATGCGGGATGACGCGAGGGTATGGTCAGTTTTCCTCGCAGAATTTAATGGGCGGGTGCTTCTTCAAAAGAAGGGCGCCACCAACGCAGAGCTAGATCTTTACACAGATGGATCTGGACCGGTTGGCTGCGGGGCATATCTCCAAGGGAGATGGTGCTCCGCGGTGTGGCCGGAGGAATGGGAAGTAGCAGGTTTAACAAAGAACCTTACATTCCTCGAGTTATTCCCCATGGTGGTGGCAGTACACATATGGGGTACAACTTTCAGGGACAGGCGAGTCATATTCCACTCGGATAAGATAGGGGTGGTGGAGGCCGTGAACAATATCACGGCTACATCCATACCGGTGATAAGATTACTCCGTCATCTTGTACTATGCTGTCTTCGCCTGAACATATGGTTTCAGGCGAGACATGTCCCAGTGGTAGAGAACGGAATTGCTTATGCCCTTTTTCAGTTTCAGGAGGATCGTTTCAGGGCATTGGCCCCTCAGGCGAACGCCCTAGGGGAATGCATTCTCGCGGAACTCTGGGAGCTTGGGGGCTGCCAGGTGACGAGACTCGTGAGACAGTCTGTTGCCCCGGCAACATGGACCGTGTACAGACGCGTGTGGGCAAAATGGGATGGCCTAGTAGCAGCGGCCGGTGGCGCCACTACGGAAGATAAGACCATAGGGATCCTGCTTTGGTACCTGCTGTGGTGCGCCGAGCAAGGCGAAACAAGAGCCGTAGTCGGGAGACAGGTCACGGCGATGGCTTTTATGTTTAAGCTTGCCGGGCAGAGGGACCTTACAAAGGAGTTCCTAGTGCGCAAGGTGGTGCGCGGAATGTTTAACAGTGTACGCAGGCCGGATAACAGGCTGCCGATTACCTTTTCGTTGTTACTGAGACTGGCTCAGGTGTTGGTGGTGGTTTGAAGAAACTCCTTTGAATCTCTGCTTTTCCGAACGGCTTTTTCCCTGGCGTTCTTCAGAGCGTTTAGGATAGGGGAGTTAGTCGCAAACAGTAGACACGGTTCGGGGGGACTGCAAGTAATAGATACCTGCCTGAAGGAAGGTACGGTAGCAATTTGGTTACGGAGGTCAAAGACCGACACAGTGGGTAAAGGAAGAGAGGTGGTTCTGCATCAGGTTGGCACGGAGTGTTGCCCATATGCTTGTGTAGAGGAGTACCTCACGCATCGACCGGTGGGACGGTGTTCGCTGCTGGTACACGCCGATGGAACGGCACTGTCACAGTACCAATTCAAAAAAGTGTTGAAAAGTGCATTGCAGCGGCTCAGTTTTGAGCAGTCGGAATTCGGTACACACTCGTTCCGCATCGGGGCAGCCACGGAGGCAGCCAGGCTGGGTTTGCCCGACGCTGCAGTAAAACGCATCAGTAGATGGAAATCGGAGCGTTTTCGTTCTTATGTAAGGCCGAGTGCAGTGGTGTAATGGTTGTTGCTTTCTGCTTTCAGGAGTACAGAAGCAATTGTGGATTGTTGGCCATTCGTATCTGTACTGGGCCCACAGGTTAGCTGCAGTTACCAAAGAAAAGACACAACTGGGCTTTCCTGTTATGGACTTGCACGTTCGGTGGTGCGGTATTCGGGGTCTGCGATGGGCGCAGTTGGACGGACTGTTGGACACATACGCGCAGCGTTACGGTCAGCCCATCGTTATTCTAATTCATGCCGGCGGGAACGATCTGGGAACGGTACCCATGAGACAAATGTTGAAAGTCATGAAAAGAGACGTCGAAAAATGGACGAAAAAGTTCCCAGGCACGTTTCTTATCTGGTCCTAGATGATAAAAAGAAGATCTTGGCGTAACGCGCGCGACCCGGTCTGCCTGGATAAAGCAAGACAGAAGATCAACCAGCAGCTTGCGAGTTTCGTTAGAAAGTTGGGGTTTGTTGCAATCCGTTATAAGGAGTTCAAGCCTGCCAGTGCCAATGATTTTTCGGTAAGGACAAGGTTCACCTTACAGAAATGGGGCTGGAGTTAATGATGCTAGAATTTAGGGAGAGCGTTTTACGGTCTTTGGCTTTGATGTCCAGCAGGGGGGGATCGCAGTCTCGGGAGGCGTCCCTCGCGTGCTCCGTGGCGAGAGGTGAGTTGCCCGGCCCACTGGCCTAAGTGGGCATTGCCCCTACCTCACAGGGCGTGCTTAAGATAAGCATTGGGGCTTTGGGCAGGGCTCAAAGCGTGAGGTCACTGTCCGTGGCTGGGCTCCTCCCCCGGTGAAAGGTTAAAATAGTTCATGTAAATAAAGTTAAGTGTTGTTGTTTACAATTATTATAATAAAGCTGTGGCCCGTTGTTCTCCCAATTTCAGTCGTCGTGTCTTTTATTTATCACTTAGCCTTAATGGATCATGCATGGGTCATGCAATATTACAAAATGATGCTCAAATCTAGATTAAATATACAGCAATCCATGTGTAATATTATGGTCATAGACTTGATTATGTGTACACACCTGATGGAAGCATCAAAATCCAAAAGTGTTAATGCAGAAGTTATTGCCACATAAACAAAGTTTGACTAATTATCCCCAGTACTGTACTCATAGCAACTAAACAGCTGTTTCATTCCTTTGAAATTCTACATTTACTTAATGATTCTGATGTGTTCAGTTGGTAATGGTCACAAATCAATGTGCCCATTTCAATATAATTATTTACTTAAAATCTTCATCTGTAAAGTTGTCTGTGTTCCAATGGAGAATATATGCTCTGCTGCTTTTTGACAGTCTAGTAATTAGACTTATGTAAAACAAGTACAAACCCTGTCAATCGAAGACTGTACAAAAAAATTGTTGATAATAGTTAATGGTTTGTCAATGTTACAACCCATAAATACACTAAAAAAACACTATGTAGCACTAGAATTGCTTGGATGAGAGAACATTGTTTTTCCATAAAGATTTAATAATGTAGAGGTATGTATTATGACGTGGATAAACTGGTGAAAAAATATTTTTTCAATTCATGCTCTTGGAAATTCTACTCATTACAGTTTTTTTTATATTTCACTGAACTACATTTCATTCAGTTATAAAATCACTATACAGAATAAGTATTCACAGGGCAGGGTAATAATGGTCTAGGACATGGGTCAGGAAGCTATGGCTCTAGAACTAAATGTGGCTAAGTAGAGATCTATTCTGTCAAGCTCAAGTTCTTCAGCATTAATTGGAATAATTGTTAGCTGTAGTTTAAATAAGTGTTTGTTTGCTTCATTGATTTACCAAACATAAACATAGGCAAGAGCCATACGATTTTGACCATGTGTCAGTGTTCTATTTCTTAGAAAAGCGTATATAAGTTAAGAACATAAAACATAAAAACATGCAAAGTAAAAGAAGAATTTTAGATTAAGTCATTTTATTGTGGTGGTAGGGTAGATTCCTATATTGTAGTTGTTCGGACAGCTACCAGAAGCTCTTGAGCTACTTATTCAAGACCTTGGGAACTAGCCGATACCTGATGAGACTCGTTGGGCCCTATTAAATTCCAAAATTGCAACAGTTGCAGATCGATTTATTTGAACAAGCCCGCAATGACATAGCCGAAAGCCAAATCTGTAAACCATGTAACCGTACGTAGCAATTCAGGGCATGATAATGATTAATTAAGCAAGCCCGTAAGTAACGATTTAGAAAAAGCCAATAGTAAATTATACCGTTATCAGGACATCAGTAAAACGTCAATCAATTAGTGTTTAGACGTCCGATTTGTGATCGGGCTCGCAATGCAGTGATTTAAAAATCAATGAAAATGAATGAAGAAAATGTTATAGTCCATGTAGATGGCCTTATATGTATTAATGCCTTGATTCCCAAGATTAATATAACACGGAAATTAAAAGTAAAAACATTTTTTTTATATATATATTTTATATATTTTTATTGAGACTGTTTGGCAATTAATTCTGATGTCTTTCATCGCTTTCCCCGTATTTTTCTATTGGCAGTTTCTAAATAATGCCCTGAAATTCTTTGTACAGTTACATGGTTTACGGATTTGGCTTTCGGCCATGAAATTGTGGGCTTGCTCAATTAAATCAAACTGTAACTGCCATCATGACGTCAGTAAAACATGGAGCCCTGTTAAATTCCAACAGTCTCATTTACTATTGGCTCTGTCTAAATTGTAACTTAAGGGCTTGCTTAATTGATCATGATCATGTCCTGATATGCTACGTACATGGTTTGCGTGTTTGGGCTGTGAGCCTGTACTTGCGGGCTTGAGTCAATTAAATAAATCTGTAACTGTGACAAATTTCTAACCCACAGAGATTGGCAGTGTGAAGGTAATTGTGGGCTTGGAATTAAATGGGGCCTTTTTTGTGCAGGAATAATTGAAGGGCAACAATTGGGATATGTAGATTTGCTCCATTATGCACTGGGGTGCATTTTTCTATTAATAATATTAATGTTTTTTTTGTATTTATTATAACACTCCATATTACATCATTTGGATAATTATAGATACAAATGGCACAGTCAATGAATACAAAAGGCCGTAAAATGTAATTGAAACTATAGAGTTTTGGTAACTGAAAAGGGTGAAGCAAGAATTGTGTAAATTGATAATAAAGACATTTTCCATTCTAGAAATTTGGAGAAAACTACCAAATATCTGTTGACATCAAGAGACCATTAGGTCAAAGCACTGGATATACTTGTGGGTGTGGTGTGACAGATTTATACAAGGGGTTTATGAGAGCGATAGACTTTGCCAAGCTCTGTTTCTCTGCAGGGGTTAACTTTCTTGATCAGTTGATTAGCTGCACCTGTTGTCTGGTGAGTGCTGCTGGGAGAGTCCTGGTAGGAATTATGGCTTATTTAGTGTCTTTGTTTATAATGAGTCTAGTGTTAGGGCTGGCTGCTGTGGCTTTCAACCCATCTCTGTACTATGCTGCTTTGGGGTTAGTGGGGCAGCTGGGGTGGGGTGTTGTGTTATTGTGGTCTCTGGGAATTCTTTTTTGTCTTTGGTCTTGTTTTTGATTTACCTGGGCAGGATGCTGGTGGTGTTTGCTTACTCAGCTGCACTGACTGCTGAGCCTTATCCAGAGGTGTGATGGAATTGGTTTGTGGCTGGGTATGTGCTAGTTTATTTGGTGGCGGTGGTGTTTAGTAACAATTTTGTAGGGGGGATGAGTTTTAATGAGTTTTTTGCTGGGGCGGGAGGGCATAGAACGTGGGGACTGGGTTGGTGTGTCCAATATATACTCTGATGGAGGGGGGTTGTTGTTTACTAGAGGGTGAGTATTGTTATTGACGCTGTTTGTTGTGTTGGAGTTGACCCAAGGTCATTTTCAGGGGGCTTTGCGTGCAGTTAAAGTATTAGCAGGTGGCAAATGTTGTTAACAGGAATAATGTTTTAATCAGGCCTTGTTGTATATTAGTAGTGGCTTTGATCATTGGCAGTTGTTGGCTGACGAGTCCCTGAGGCTCAGCTTTCTCATACCAAGAAAGATCGACGAGGTGGGTCGCAATGTTTTGTCGTATGTTGAGGTTAATTTTTGGGATGGCACGGTGGATAATTGTTGGGAAGAACCCTAGGAGATTTGAGAAAAATAGTGAGAGTCCTGCTTAGGGCCTCATTCACTGCAATTTGGCCAATTGAATAGGGCTCTATATAAGCACAGAGTATATATTTTTTACAGTTTTAGTTTTTAGTTAGTGAACTTCTATCCAAAAGCAAGGTCTTCACTAACTAAAAACTCCTGTAAAAAAATATACTCTGTGCTTATATAGAGCCCTTTTAAGTTGGCCAAATCACAATTGAATGAGGCCCTTAGTCGGTAGTTTCTGTTCAGTAGTGATTTTAGAGATGTCCATGACGATAATTAGGCCAGTGATTGTTACTATGATGGCTTTGAGTGGGACCAGACTGATATACTACAGGATATTTCTCCCTGTGAAGGGCACAAGTGAGCTAAAAGAGGTTGCTCTCAGAGTGGCTTATCATCGCCATAGAACTACCTATTAAGGTTGGTTCGTTCTCTGATGAGCACCTCTGACTTCGCTTTTTTGTTTTTACTATGATGGCTGCTTGTTTGGCATGGGGATTTTAGTAGCATTATTTTAGCTGCAACGACTAGGCCTATAATAATGCTACCCCATGCCAAGCTTTTAATTGGGTTTGTAATTATTGGGTTGTTTTCGTTAATTGGGGACAATTTGTGGGTAATTTATTGATGCTTAGAAGACCACTCAGAAGCTCTATACTGCAGTGAATGAGGTTGCCAGGAAGGTTAAGGTGAGTGCTCAGGAGTTAGTGAAAGAAGTGTTTAGGGCTTCAATAATGGCGTCTTTTGAGAAAAATCCAGCTAAAAACGGTGTGCCAGTTAAGGCGAGGCGCCCAATAGTTAAGCAGGAGGTGGTGATGGGAAGAGAATTTTATAGTCCTCCTATTTTTGGATGTCTTGTTCATCATTTAGGCTATGAAGAATTGACCCAGAACATAAAAATAATGTGGCTTTGAAGAAGGTGTGAGTGCAGATATGGAAGAAGGCTAGTTCGGGAAAATTTAGGCCAATTAGTGACTATTATTACTCCAAGCTAGCTGGATGTGGAAAACTTTTTTTAATGTCATTTTTGGTTTGGGTGCAGGCGGCAGTAAATAAAGTTGTAATAGGCCCTAGGCATAGGCAGATGGTTAGAGCAGTTTATTCTCCATTAGGGTCTGTATTCAAATTAATAAGAAAATTCTTGTTCCAACTATTGTGCTGGTCTGTAGTAGGGCTGAAACTGGGGTCAGGCCTTCCATGGTGGCAGGCAATTATGGGTATAGGACGAATTGGGCAGGCTTACCCGTTGCAGCCAGGATTAGTTCAAGTAATGGCAGGGTTAGGTCTTTGTTGTGAATTATGAAAAGTTGTTGTATTTCTCAGGAGTTCAAACTAAGAGACAGTCATGCTACACTTAGGATTAGTCCAATGTCTCCTACTCGATTGTAGACTACTGCTTGCAGGGCGCTGTGTTTGCGTCAGCTCGGGCGTATCATCAGCCGATCAGCATAAAGGATATAATTCCAACCCCTTCCCAGCAGATGAAAAGTTGGAATAGGTTGTTGGCTGTCACCAAGATTATCATTGCAATTAGAAAAATTTTAAGAAATGTGAAAAATCGGTCAATTTGTGGTTCTAGGGCTATGTACCAGGTAGCAAATTCTAGGATGGATCAAGCTATAAATATGGCAATTGGGTCAAATAAAACGGAGTACATGTTGAATTTAAAGCTGATGTTAATATCAAACTTGTTAATATTTATTCAGTTAAAGCTAGTGATAATAGACTCTATGACCGCAGTCTAGGAAATTAAGAAGTGGTATTGTGCTAACTAAAAAGGCAGTTTTTACAGTTGTTTTTACTATCTGGCTCGTTGAAAGGCTCTGAGACTGGGATAGTGCCCTTAAAGTAGGTGTCGACAGGATTAGGATGGTTAAAAGGAAGGTTGAGTTGAAGATAAGCGGAAGATTCATAGCTTTTACTTGGAGTTGCACCAAAAAATTTGGTTCCTAAGACCAACGGATGAACTATTTTCCCTTGAAAGCCAAGCCAGCCCTGGAATTGAACCACGATAAAAAGTAATTAGCAGTTCTTGGTGACCCAGCCTGGCTCAGTGAGCAAGAGGGTTTTAACTTCTACCTTTAGACTCACAATATAAAATTCTGGTTGAACTATGCATACGCCTCAGATAAGAGCGGGGGGCTATTATAATAGGGAGGATTGGGAGTTGGTGCAGGGCCATCAAGGTGTGTTCTTGCGTGTGTGATGGCTGGATGGAGGTTAGGTGTTGAGGGGTTAGGCCTCGTTGGGTTATTAGAAATATGTAAAGAAAGTAGCTGGCAGTACGCAGGGTTCCTAGTCCGGTAAGAAAAATGGTTCAATTCGATCAGTTAAATATAGACACCATAATAGTGAGCTCTCCCATTTGGTTAGGGGAGGGGGGCAGGGTTATGTTAGATGATTGTTTCAATAATAATAAATACTGGGATTAGTGGGGCAGGGGTGCTTTCAGGTAACATGTGGCCAAGGGCTACGGTAGGTTGATTTCGAAGGCCAATTATTGTAGTACTGTTGCTAGTCATAGTGGGACTGCTAAGCCTATGTTTAGGGACAGTTGCGTTGTTGATGTGAAGGTATAAGGGAGTAGGCCAAGTAGGTTAATTGAGATCAGGAAGAGCATACAGGAGGTTAGAATTATTGCTCATTTGTGCCCGTTTTGGCTAACTGCGGTGAAAATTTGTTTTGTGAAGGTGAAAATGAATCAAGATTGAAGTGTTATTAGGCGGTTGTTAACCCATCTATTGGACTGAGCAGGGAATAACACTCAAGGGGCCAAGATAGCGACGTCAATCAGTGGGATTCCTAGAAGAGAGGGGCTCATAAATTGGTCAAAGAAGCTTAAGTTCATGGACAGGTTCATGCGGTAGGCTTAGGTTTTTCAGTATTTTGTATTGTTAGTTCATTAAATGTTTTATAGCTGGTAACTTTAGGTGGGATAATTGTCAGAAGGATGAGCCAGGAGAATACTAGGATGGTGAATCAAGGGCCTGGAGTTAACTGTGGCATTTCATTAATGGTGGTTGGGAGTTACCGGTCTACAGCTTACCAGGCTGTCGCTTATGCTCTGTTAGCTTCTTAGTGAGGCTTCTGGTATTGATGAAGATCAGTCTTCGAATGTTCTTAGAGGGACTGCTTCTACTACAATTAGCATAAAACTGTGGTTAGCACCACAAATTTCTAAACATTGACCATAGAATACTCCTGAGCGAGTGCCGATGAAGGATGTCTGGTTTATTCGCCCCCGGGATGGCATCAGTTCTTACCCTTAGCAAGGGTATGGCTCATGAATGAAGGACATATTGCTCTGTTGCTAGCATACGGGTCGGTGCTTGTATTGGGACGACCATGTCGTTGTCAACATCAAGCAGGCGGAATTGGCTAGGTGTGAGTCGAATGCTAGGTATTCGTAGTTGGTGAACTCATAGCTTCAGTATCATTGGTGACCGATGACTTTAACTGTTAGGTGGGGCTCACTGATTTCCTCTATGAGGTACAGGATGCATAATGAAGGTAGAGCAATGACAATTAGAATAATAGCTGTCATAACAGTCCAAACTATCTCAATCTCTGGTGTGTCTATGGCGTTGGTGTTAGTTAGTTTAGTGGTTATTATAATAGTAATAATGTAAAGAACTAAGATGCTTTTTAGGAAGACTGCCATTAGGGCATGGTTGTGGAAGTGAAGAAGTTCTTCTATAATAAGTAATGCTGCGTCTAGAAAACCTAGTTGTGTTGGGTGTGCTATGTTAAAGTGTGTGTGGGTTTAACTCTCAATTCTGCCTTGACAAGGCAGTGTAATATTTTACTAACACCTCAATGAAGAAAATCCCAGAGCGGTTATGCAGCTAACTTGAAATCAGCATATGGGGGTTTGATTCCTTCTTTTCTCGTTAGGCTCGATAGGGCATTTGTTCGAATGCTGGCTCCTCGAAGGTTTGGTATGGAGGTAGGCAGCCATGAAGTCATTCTTCATTGGTCATAGTTAATTCTGTTAAAACAACTTCTCGTTTGGCTGAGAAAGCTTCTCAGATGATGAACATCATTATGATCACTTCTACTAGTGAGACCAGAGACCCAATAGAGGAAACTGTATTTCAAAGAGTGTAAGTGTCTGGGTAGTCAGAGTAACGACGGGGCATGCCAGCTAAACCAGGGAAATGCTAAGGGAAGAATGTTATATTGGCTCCTGCAAATATAACTCTGAAGTGGATTTTTGTTCAGGTTTAGTGAAGGGTTTAGCCGGTGAATAGGGAGAATCAGTGCACAAACCTGCCCATAATTGCAAAGACGGCTCCTATGGAGAGAACATAGTGGAAGTGGGCAACAACATAGTAGGTGTCATGTAGGATGATGTCTAGCGCTGAGTTGGCAAGAACAATTCCGCTAAGTCCCCCTACTGTGAATAAGAAGATGAATTCAGGAGCCCACAGTATTGCAGCGTCTCATTTAATAGTTCCCCCGTGCATTGTGGCTAGTAAGCTAAATAATTTTACCTTCGTTGGAATAGCGATGATTATTGTGGTTGAGGTGAAAATTGGCTCGGGTGTCTACATTAAGGTCTACTGTGAATTTGTGGTGGGCTAAGACAATGAAGCCGAGCGAGCCGATGGACATCATGACTCAAACCATGCCTATATAACCAAAGGGCTCTTTTTTACCTGAGTAGTAGGTTACAATGTGAGAATTCATTTGGAATCCTGGGAGGATGAGAATCTACACCTCTGGGTGCCCGAAGAATCAGGTGTTGGTCAGGATGGGGTCGCCTCCTCCAGCTGGGTTGAAGGAGGTTGTATTAAGGTTGCAGTCATGCAGAAGTATAGTAATCCCAGCTGCTAGTACAGGAAGTGATAGAAGAAGTAAGATTGCAGTAATAAGAACTGATCAGATGAGCAGAGGGGTTTGATACTGGAACATAGCTGGTGGCTTCATGTTATTGGTTGTAGTAATAAAGTGAATAGCCTCTAGAATGGATGAGACACCGGCTGGGTGCAGGGAGATAATTGTTAGATCAACAGATGCTCCAGCATGGACTAGGTTGCCCCCTAGTGGGGGATAAACTGCCCACCCTGTCCCAGCTCCAGCTTCAACCCCAGAGGAGGCTAGCAATAGAAGGAAGGAAGTGGGCATCAGTCAAAAGCTTATGTTGTTTATTCGTGGGAAGGTCATGTCAGGGGCACCAATTATTAGCGGGACATGTCAGTTACCAAAACCCTGATTACAAAATGCATTACTTTTAATTATTACTTAGCCGTGATGAATACATTATACATTTGATCGTCCCCAAGCAAGATGTTGGGTTGGCTCAGCTCAGCTCGGATTAACAGACTTAGGGCAGTGCCCACTATGCTGGCTCATGCACCAAAAACTAAATAGAGGTTGCCAATGTCTTAATGGTTAGTTGAAAATAGTCAATGTGTGATTGCCACAGGTAAGATAGCCTAGAGTTAGGTTAGAGATACCTAATTTAAGACTGTTCCTGGAGTATGGGTGGGCCTGCTGATGGACAGAGTGTCTGAACAGAGTTTGTCTGAGCTGAAGAAAGACACATAAATAGAGTATTTTAGAGCAGAGGAGACCTGGAGATTTGAAGAATACTTTACAGTGATTGTTAACAAATGATTGGACTGTTTGTTGTTATTCCACCCAGGTTTAGCTGGATGAGAGTGGGTTAGAAAGGAAACTTTGTTGGAAGCTAGGCCTATTATTTTCTTTGATTTTTTTTAAGGTTTGTTATTTTTGTGTCACTGGCTAAAGTTTTAGTAAATGATTAATGACAGTCAAAAGAAAAATACAATGCACAGTTTAACTTGTTCTGCACTCATGACTCCCAAGTATAGATATTAAACAATATATCAAGGATTGCTTGTATCTTAAGGTGTCTACCACCTATAATAAAGTCATTTGTTATCAACAGGGACTCAGTTATAAAATACTTGATTACCCCACCAATGTGTGTTATATAAAAAATAATTACTCTTAATAGTAAGGAGGTAATCCTATTCCAAACACCTTGACTTTCTTTTAAAATTGTGTGTTCAAAACTGGATTTTTTTATTAGCTGTTATATTTGTCGTGATGCATAATATTATTAAAGTTGAACTAATTCTTTTATAACTGAGTTCCTGTTGATAACAAATGATCCCAAGTATGGATATAAAACTTAGCTTTTATTAGTAGTTTTATTAAAGCAAATTTTCTTTTTCATTTATTTTTATCTCGCTGAAAAATAAAAAAAGGGAAAAAGGAATGAATTTGTATTATTTGCAATTAAAAACACTGACTGAGAAGTGTTTTATCTCTTTTCATTGAAAGTGCACAAAAAAAATATATATATTTTACAAACGTTTCCAAACTAAGGACCTTATGCTAATCCCTGAAAAAGCATTTATGTGTGCCCTAACTGCAGAGTAAATCCTACATTGCATTGCTAATCACCCATCCCTAAAACATTGAGAGAGAACACCTACGGGTCACTTCGCTGAGTGAACTTCACGACAAAGCCGAAAAGCAGGGCCCGCATCTCCATTGAGCTTTGCACTGAAAATAAATTACGAGTTACTCCTTTAGACTTTGATACCCAAAGCAGATTTACGTTGGCTCCTACAGCCCTGTCTCATCTGTAAAGCTTGTTTAGGCTACTCCCCACACAGAAATCTGTTGCGTCCAAGGCAGGATTTACAGCTGTGAGCTATAATCTGGGAGAGGGAAAGATTTACATTAGTGTAGAAAAAAAACTCCCACAGCCGATTTACGGCACTGTTCTAACTTAGAGCACCTGATTTACATTGGGCTCTTTACACTAATGCAGTCATTTTTGTATTGGATAATTTCACTCAGGCGAAACTAGTCAGAATGGAACAGTGCTCTACATCTGTAGGCACTAAAGCCTTTCTTTGATCCCTAAGACATTGTTTTTGCTAGGGATTTCATTGGCATTATCCTTCAAACTACATACATAATTTGGAGGTGTTTGTAAAATAAATTTTTATTCTTGTGAACTTTCATGAAAGTTTCAATCCTGGGATTGATATAAATCTCTGTACAGAATTGATAATGGTGCAGTAAATACTAGGAGTCCTATTAAATTGGGGCTGCATTTTAAAACGTAGCCCGTAACTCCAATTTTAAGTGCTAATTCGCCAGGTAATGCACCCTATAGAGGATTTGCGGGTTAAGATGTAGCAGGGCCGGAAAAAGCCTACAGCACATGGAACTTTGCGGCCCCAAGTCCTTTGTTCTTTCAAACAAGTAAACGCTATGTTCCAATTGAGCTATCAAATTGCATAAAAATTTCTTGTGTTCCAACTCGTCACTCGCAAATGGAGCCAAGAAGCCAACGAGTCCTAGAGAGGACAGGGGGGAAAAAGTCTAACTCGTAGCACTTTCAATGCACATATCATCACACTACTTTACTTTTAATAAAAGTGAAAGTGATGTTAGGTCTTAGAATTAATAGCACAACATTCTCAAGCTCGCAAATCAGCCCAAAAATACTTTATTTAATTTTGAATTTGTGTGTTATATCGATCAAGGAAATCAATGCAATCAATACATATACTGTAACTCGCATGTGATAGAATATAATATTTACAGGTTTATGAATATTGCATTATATCTGGAATGTGGGTCCGATCGTAACTCTTAATTAAACTCCGTATGACTTTGCTAATCCCACCTCCATTTTTCAGTGACGTAATTCGGACGATCTTTTTTGCCATTGTTTCCATCCCAACTCATAACTACGAGTTAGACTAATTGATCGGCCGCACATCCAACAAGCAAAGTATGGTTTACGGGTTTGCCTCTCAAACCCGTAACTTGCAGCCTGTTCTAATTTAATAGCCCCGTAAATCCACAAAACTTCAAGCTTGCAGCCGTTGCAAGCTTCACGTTTCACTTACAGGGCTGGAATTTAATATGGCCCTAGATTTGTAAAATACAGACAGAACAAAATCCCAGAAGAAAGCCTAGAATATCTTGATTTGCTGTAATCATTTATTTTTTTCTTTTCTTTCTTTCTTTCTTTCTTTCTTTCTCTATAAGTTAACTATACAAAGGAGAAGAATGTATATCTTTACTCTGAATCTGTTTTTACTGGAATATTAATGTGCAAATGATAGAATTGGTTCCATTAACTCTACATCTTTTTGCTGCCTGATACACGTTTGCATTTTTTTAAATGTGATACTGTTCTTCATTTATTCCTAGTGAATTGGCCGTCAAAAAATGACGGTCATAAAATTGTAAGGCAGGTAATTATGTTTTCCACGCAATGTAAGGCTTTTGGTCCTCTGACTACCTTTGGCGCTCATTGTGAGCCTCTCCTCTACTATTTTTATTTTTTATATATATTATATATATATATTAATAATAATTAATTAATGAAATAAAAAAATAATATACTTTACCTATTTCTAAATAATATATCCAGCAATGAATATGCTGCATACAATCTACATTTGGACTGTTGCTGACCTGAGGAGAAAGTGTCAGCAATGTGGCAAGTGTACAGTATAAATAGGCTGCGTGCGCGAGGACAAACCGTTTGTTTAGTTGGGTAAAGCAGCTTTTTAGAATGGTAATGTTATTAGTTGCAAGTTAGTATTGTAAAATGGCGGTGATTGTGTATGTGTTAGACGGCTCTTGAGCATTTTCCGTCCTTCCTAAAAGTGTATTTTGTACCTCGTACGTTCCTGGGTAAAAGTCCTGGGTCGTGTAGCCTCATTTTGTTTTTTTTCGGCGGCCATTTTTCACTTAGGCGATTTTCAAGTTACCAAACTCGGCAAATTTGTTTTCAATTTGCGGGCAACCCCATTCCCAGATGACCTGGCTGTCCCCCTGTGCTGTGTGTGATGTTTTTTTTACATTTTATTTGTGTGTTTGTTTTTTTTGGATGTGTGCGGTTCGGCCGTTAACTTCGTATTTTTTTCGACCTCAGATTTTTTTTCTAAGCCCCGCTTTCCTTTGCAAAGTGTGTTATGGGCCGTAATTTTTCCACGCAATTTTTTCAAACTGCTACAGGTGTCGCATTGTGAATTGTATAATTGAGATTTCTGTTGATCTGTAGTCACGCAGGTCGTAGGGATGAGCGCCTATGTTGCTCATCTCCACCAGCACAGTGAGCTCATCTCCACCAGCGCAGTGAGCGCCTTCGTCACTCACTGCCTAAGTCGTGCGGGTTCGTAGGAATGAGCGCCCATGGCGCTCATCTCCATCAGTGCAATGAGCGCCTTTGGTGCTCACTGCCTAAGTTGTACAGGGTCATAGGGATGAGCACCTATGGCGCTCATGTCTACCAGCTCTTCGTGAGGGCCGCAGTTGCAGCGGGATCATACGTTAGCAACAACCCGCAATGCTCACAACTATATATGTGATTATTTCTCACATAGATAAAATATGTGGGTGAAAGTTTTAAACACAAAATATTACTAAGACATCTCTTAAATCTAACAATACCCACCATACACTGTACTTTGGGTAAAACTTAATATTTAAATATCATGATTATGAAAGCACCTGATAGAGGAAAATCAGTGGTGTATGAAAAACATTTTTTGCATGAAAATACCAAAATATACATAAACTTATCCTGAAGTTTGCAACAATTTTTCTGTTTTTTTGCAGGTCAATTTGAGAGTAGACGCCCCTAAAAATCCTGGCTAAATTAGCCTAGAATTCATAATTTGCTCGGGCCAATCAGAGGCAGCTGAAACATTGTAGCAAAGTAAAGGGATTCTGTCTCTGCAGCAAAGCATGTATTTGTAGTCTGGCACAAATCCATGTAAAATTGTGCTATGTATTTTTTATCTAAGACTCTCTCCGTAGCACATTCCACAGAAGTCTCTGCAGCACATTCCAGCCCAGTCTCTGCAGCAAAGAATAACATAGAGTACACATATAAAATACAATCATACTGCTATACCAAACACTGGCTGGAGTTTTTTTTCATCATTGATTACTTCTCTGCACGTGTTATAATCTTCCCACATCTCACCACCAAGCACTCCTCATCATAATAGCAATTGCAAAATAGTTTTTTGGAATATTGTAGATATATATAAAATATGTTTGCAGCAAATCACTGTGTTTTATTTAGAGTAATTCCATATTTTGTTCTGTAGAGGAATACGTTGTTATACAAGCAACCAAAATACAAGTTTTCTTTTAAAGAACAAGAAAGATAATTTAACCCCAATCTATCCATGATACAAGCATATTTTCACTCTTATTAGCAGAAGTTTGCACTTTACAAGCAATTTACAAGGAATAAATTATGCTTGTATAATTAGGGACTCCTGTATATCATGTGAGAATGGTGTGCTTTTTGTATTTTCATCACATTGTCTCAACAAGTCATCTGCAGGTTATTTTTCAAGTATCAAAATAAGGATAAAATAATCCATGAGATCCTGACAACATTATGATTGCTTATAGATTGCTTATGTCAGCTTAGTTAATAACAAATTGATTTTGTGGATTTCAGTTATAATGAAATGAAGCCACATACATGGATATGACAAATAACTTATTGTATGAAATAGATCTACAGCATGGCTGTCCAAGTTCTCTCCTGGGCCTCGTACAGGCCTGGGTTTAAGGATTTCCTTTCTTTGCACAGGTAAATCAATCAGGATGACTGAAAAAGTGATACTCACATGGGTGCAGCTTGGATATCCTCAAATCCAGGCCTGTGTGCGGCCTAGCAGGAGAGAACTTGGACACCCCTGAACTACAGCAAAGTATGTCACCAGGGCTCTAGTATCTTCACAGGGTCAAAAACAGTCACTGAAATGTGTTGAGTTCCCTTATGGAACAACAGCATCAGACAAGCGGTATTGTACCATTTTTTAGCACATATCGTGAAGCATGAAACATTTCTTTCTTTCTAAATTGTGACAAGCATAAGCTATAAAATTTCAGATGCTTCATCTGTACACCCAGCTGGAGCCAAACGTTGGTTCTGTCTTAATTGGTGAGAAAAATATGCAAGTTCCAGTAAAGTAATGGAAGATGGTAACAATTGCTGATCAAACCATTGCAAGGTCAAAAAAATGAATTTTGTCTTTCTTGTTTTTCCATTTCCCCCCCCATCTCTTTCTGTTTACTGTTTTTAGTTCATACTTGTATCAGTATCGCTTTTTGACTTGATAAAGAGAGGCATTATCTCTCGAAAGCTTGTCTCTTTATTATATATATATATATATATATATATATATATATATATATATATATATATATATCAAACAGAGGAGCAAAAGCCTCATATTGTATGGCAAACAGCATTGCCATCCTTACAATTTCTTCCCCATAATTTTTGACCGACAATTTCCGATTATATATATATATATATATATATATATATATATATATATAAGCAAAACTTTTATAGTTAATTTGATTTTCATTCAGAATCCATTGTATCCATGTAGCATCACTTTTGTTGTTGCTCAGTTGTGTCTGACTCTCCATGACCTTATGGACCACAGCACGCCAGGCACATCTATCATTCACTCTAAAGTTCATTTCTCCCTCTAAAGTTAATTTCCATTGCTTCAGTTATCTTAGCTCTCCATATCTGATCTGTTGTGCCCTTCTTTGTGTGCCTTCAATCAACATTACAGTCTTATCTAAGGAATCCTGTATTCTCACGGTATGACCAGAATATTTTAGCTCAGTCTTCTTTATGGTCCAGCTCTCACACCCACATGTTAATACTAAGAATACTATAGTTCTAACTATGCAAACTTTTGTTGCTAGTGTAATATATTTGTTTTTTAATAGCCTGTTCAGAGGCACCATAGCTTTTCTCCCACCACGTACAGATCTTTTAATTTCATGGCTATAGTTAACATCTGCAGAGATCTTGGAGCCCAGGAAATTAAAAACTGTCACTGCGTCCAATTCTTCCCCATTTATTTGCTAGGAAGTGCGATTGCTGTTTACCACGATCTTCATCTTTTCAAAGTTGAGCTGCAGGCCAGCTTTTGCACTCTCTTCTTTCACCGTCATGAATAGGCCCTTTAGTACCTCCTCAGTTTCAGCCATCAGCTGAGTAGTATTATCAGCGTATATGCGGTTGTAGGCCCAGTCTA
The DNA here is from genome assembly GCA_027410445.1 of Discoglossus pictus. Lineage (NCBI taxonomy): Eukaryota > Metazoa > Chordata > Amphibia > Anura > Alytidae > Discoglossus > Discoglossus pictus. The sequence goes on from CM050164.1 coordinate 385,782,446, forward strand.
ATGCATGATATTTTCCACATATAGGTTGAATAAATAAAGTGACAATATACAACCGTGTCGCTATCCTTTCCCGATCTTGAACCTTTCAATTGTTCCATGTTCGGTCTAGTACCCTCATCTATTTAAGAACTTTGATCCACACAGTCAAATGCTTTAGAATAGCTTGCACATCGGGTAGATCTCAGTCCATATATTGCTAGAGCTGAGCTTGCAGGATCTTAAGCATTACCTTGCTGGAATGTGAAATGAGTGCAATTGTTCAAAAAATGGGGCACTCTTAGGTACTGCTTTTTTGATATTGGGACGTAGACTGACCTTTTCCAGTTCACTGGCCAATGTTGATTTTTTTTAAATGTGTTGGTATAATGTATGCAACACTTCCACAGCATCTTCTAGTAGGATTTTAAACAGTTCAGCTAGGATTCCATCAACGCTTGAAGCTTTGTTATCCTAGGGTCCATATTATTTCGCTCTGGTTCCAGCTCAATGCACAAACTATTGAGGTTATCAATGCTGTTAAGGTCCTTCCTATATAGATCCTCTGTGTATTTCTTGTATCTCTCATTTATCTGATCTACTTCTGTTAAGTCTCTACCATTTTTCTCTTTTATCACACCCACTTTGGCATGAAAGGTTCACTTGAGATCACCAATTTTCTTGAAGAGATATATTGACTTTCCCATCTGTTACCTTCTTTTATATCTTTACATCTTTCTTATATAATGTCTCATTGTCTCTTCTTTCTATGCTCTGGAATTCACTATTCAGTTGGACAAATCTTTTCCTTTCTCCACTACGATAAATCAAATGTCAAAGTCCTACTACAAGTTCCAGTGCTTTACACTTAAATCATAGTTTTTAAAAAGGGGAGAAAAATAGAACGTTAATGATTTTTAACTACTTTTCGCTTTCTTTCTTTCCTGGGCAACTTTCAAAACCTGAGCAGACAGCCAGTTTGCCTTTTTAGTTTCCTTTCTTTTGGGGATGTTCCTTGTTGCTGTTTTCTGGACAGTGTCACAAACTTCTGTTCAAAGTTCATCAGGCATTCTGTCTACCATGTCTAATCTCTTTAATCTATTATTTACCTCCACTGCATAATAACAGGGGATTTTATTTACGTTGTATCTGCTTGGTCTGATGATTTTTCCTCAATTTAATTCTGAACTTTGCAATAAAATTGATCATGATCTGAGATGCAGTCAGCTCCAGGTCTTGTTTTTGCTGACTGTATAGAGCTTCTTGCTTCATTTTGTACTCCAAGACCAAACATGCTTGTTAATCCAGGTATCTTTTGATTCCAATCTCCTATGATGATAGTAACATTGTTTCTTGGTCATATATCTATGAAGTGTTGAATATCCTTGTAGAATTGGACAACTTCAACCTCTTCAGCACCCATGGTTGGAGCATAGACTTGAATAACTGTCATGTTAACGCCTTACCTTGAATTTGAATTGAAATCATTCTATGTTTTATTGAGTTGTAACCGGGCACTGCATTAGCTACCCTTTGATTGACTATGAGGGCTACTCCACTTCTTATGCGTGATTCTTGACAACAGTAGAAGATCTTGTTGTCTGATGTGAAATGTCCAATTCCAGTCCATTTTATTTCAATAATTACAAGGATAACAATGTTTAATCTTGTCATCTCATGTTTCACCGTGTCTAGTTTGCATTGGGTCATAGTTTTAACGTGCTGAATTGGTCTTTGCACCAGCAGACTTTCCTTTCCTCTCCAGACACATCCGCAGCAGGGCGTCCTCTCGACTTTACCCCAATCGCTTTATTAGATCTGGTGCTATTTGTACTCAACCTTTGCTCTTCACTCGATTTGTTATTATTAATCAATCATGTGTGAAATTGTTATTCTGTAATATTGAGTGTAAAAATTGTAGCCATAGTCAAGTTTTAGGAGTGGTGGTTGGCTGTGTTTTATTTCAGCCTTTCTTTCTTTCAGACTTTTTCATCCTCCCATTTCTTAAATATGATTGCATTCATAGTTTTATCTCACTTGTGCCTCCTCTCCCACATAGATGTGCCTAAGCCCTCTATTTTAGTTTTAGATTTTTGTTAAGAGTAGAGTGTATTATTCCAAGTCCCACTATAGTAAAAAAAATAAACATCTTACTAATGTGTGTAACACAGTCTTTGGAGAATATGGTAATCTTTGAAGACTTTGTTTTTAATGAGGTTCTATCACATATTAATTGCTGCTTCATTGCATATGACCTCTTTATTTAGTGCAGGTAGGATACTTAGCTATGCTGATACCTTCTATACAGTATTTATCCACTATATTAATGAGCAACACATGTGTAACGTCTGCTCTGTGCGTGCGCATTGTTATGTATTTGCGCATGCGAAACAGATGCGCATGGGGGGGGGAGAAACAGAGAGAGAGCACAAAGAGAGAGGGCAGTGACAGGACACAGAGAAGACAGAGAGAGGGTACAGAGAGAGGGTAAAGACAGGGGACACAGAGAGAGGGCAGAGACAAGAGGGTACAGAGAGAGGGTACAGAGAGTACAGAAAGAGACAGAAGGCACAGAGAGAGTGCACAGAGATAAACAGAGAGAGGGCACATAGAGCGGATCATACCATCATTTATGATTGACAAGTTACTCGTTATTTCAGAAACAACAACCATAGCAGGGCTTGCATATAATAAAATTAATTAATTATTAAATTCCCAACAGGGATTTGCCCTGTTAAAAATATGTTATACCAGTTTAATTATAGTGTAGTCATGTTAATTAATTATATGAGTAGTGTAGATATACATAACTTCATTTGAGATATATTTTTTCTTAGATAAAAAACTATGCAGGAATTTTATCACATATATGAAAAGGAAATCATACTGTTTTATCTAAATGTAATATTTTGATAAATAATGTTTTTTGTTTTCTTAATTTTGCATTTGGTAGTCTTCAGTAAACGGAGCTTTGGGTCTCACACGGCAGAACACACAGAGAGCTTGAACATTTCATTCTTGTTTTCTTACACAGCTCTCCATTCAGTAAGATGCAGCGTGGAGCCCCAGAGCTGAGGTTGCTAGGCAACCATCATGTGACACACCAGGGCACGGTTCCCATTACACAACACTAGAAAGTGAGATGGACGCCAAGAAGAGAATTTGGTGTCCATTTCCTCAGGGAACCAGTCAGTTATAGCACAGATCAAGTTAAAGACAGTCAAACATTGCACATCAAACCGTTAATGACTAATTCTATTGATTGTAGAAATCTCAACATGTCAAAGCTATAGTGATAATGACAGAGAACGCTTGACACGTCTCACGCATTCACAGTAAAGGTGAACATTTTATCAAACAAATGATATTCTCTGCCTTAACACCAGGCAGCATGTGACAATGGAGGCTGTGGATGTGTTGTAAGTTCAGCCTTCATTGATCTCTTGACAATATATGGGGTTTGTTGGAGACGCTTGAGGCCATCAACATGTTTTGCCCATCAATTATGAATGGGGCCTGGTTACTGATTTAAGGTAGAAAGAAATATATGTTTATCATCAGGTTCGCAATACAATAGTTCCTATTTCAAAATATAATATTGTACCTGTTCTGGGGGATATTTTCTTATTTTACACATATTGAGACAAATATTTTTATTTTCAGCTTTTCATCAATATCAACTTTTCGTGTTTAAAAATGTTATTGGTATGAAATATTGACAATAAAACATGGTTTTGTTGTGATGTCCACATTTCATTATTGCTACAGATGGTAGCAAAGTAACATTAGGACTGTTAAAGACTAATGAGCAAGAGGCAGTTCTTTAGGCTTTTTAAATCTAGTTATTCTTAAAAAATCTCTCTCTCTCTCTTTCTCTCTCTCTCTGTACAACATGCCATTTCCATATAATACACTTATCTGAGTCAGGTTTCCAAAATCTGCTATAACAAAGCATTATGGACATTGCCATGCTTGTGAATAAACGTAGATTACTGAAATAATATCACACACACAGACCTCAGCTAGGGTAATGACAGAACAGCCAGTACGTAATTATTGTACATTTGCATAGTATATGCACTGATTTTGTACATTATTATACAGTTGTAGGGAATGTGCACTGATATTGCCCATTCTCCTTTATTTTCTCCCCTCACCCACTGGTTAAATCCCTGAGAACCTATACCACACAGAGCATGTGAATCCCATTCTCCAAGAGTCATATGTTAATATAGCATCAGGCACCAGTTTGTCTCCTAAATAGGGAAGTGATAACAAGAGATTGGGTTACACCAAGATTCATTTACTTGGTACTCAAGCAAACTAAGACAGCTCAAATTCACTGTCTGTATGTCAAAGAAAAATGGGCCTGTGACATGGTAGGGCCATGCACTTATTATGCATGATTTTCAAAACATTTCTTCATAGTTATGTATTTATGCCAATGAAGACACCATTGCAACCTTGTTATCATGTGCTTTTGAAAGGAATGTAGACCCATATTTTAGCATACTCCTTCGTTGACCTGTACTTGATAATGGACAAATGAGTATAGAAAGTTTAAAAAATAATACGGCCTTTAATTGATTGTATGCGATATAGATGCAATAGAAGTCACCATTTTTCTTTCTCTTGATCTGCTTCTATATGGAGGAGACACATTATCAAGAAACGCTTTCGGATGCTTTAGTTGAATGTAGTAATTTAGTGCACGCTAATGGAAACTTTATTTATTTGAAGGCCCTCCCTGTTAAGCTGTTAATAAATCAAGTCACCCAAAGAGCTTAGACAAGTCAATGAGATCCACAGTATTGTATATACAATCCAAACACAAATACTAATGCAGATGATATCACATAACTTTGGAAGAATAAATGTCTGACATATAAAAAAAGTGAAAAGATTTAAAAGTAAAGCATTAAAGGACCACTGCAGTTCAAGAAAAAAAATCACTTGTTTGTCAAGTGTGTACCAAACTAAAAATATTAGCAGCTGTGTAAACTTTGGACATCAACATTTTTTTTAGAAAATCTGAGTTTCTTAGTATAGAAATCAATCTTCTGTTTGTTACATCACGTCCTGAATCATTATGTCCTCAGAGCTAAATCAGTGCTGAATTGGTCCTCAGAGCTGAATCAGTGGAGAGAGAGGTTGTGAAGGAGGGAAAAGAGAGCTGTAGTTAATATAATTGGATAAGATTAAAATTGACAACACTCCCCTTCCCCCTCACTGGCCCAGAAGCAGAATCCTCGCCACAGTACATGCAACCATATCTCTCTAGAAATGTAAATGCCCCTCTCTCACACACAACATCCACCTACGTACCATAAATTCACCCAGGGTCTAGCAGAAGCAAACACACATATATATATATATATATATATATTTTTTTTTTATTTATTTATTTTTTTTTCAATTAAAAACTAACTTTCAGATTTTTTTCCTCCTTAATTATGCTTGTGCATGGAATGATGGAACCATAGCTCTTCAGAAAGTAGCATGTCATAGAATACAACATTTATTTTTTTAATTAAAAACTAGATGTATTACTTTTTTTCCTGATTATTTCTTGGTCACAGATGACATTTTCAAACATAAATTGTTGTTTCATTATACAGTGGTTCTTACCAACCTGATATGAAGTCACTATTAGGTGCCATGGGCTGCTTACGGAGGCAGAGCCCCCATGGGGGTTTCTTAAGGACTCCCACAATGGGAGCTAGTGAAAGGGCCCTTGGGGGTCTGTAGGGAGATGTTCACTTTATTTAGGGTTGGTAGGAGGATGTAAGGAGTTAGTTGGCCATCCAGCCCAAAGCACAAGGTGGCCCTCCAAGTGTTGCACGGTCTCCAGGGCGAAACGCAGGCTCATACTAGGTAGCGGAACACAGTAAGAGAGGACATAACCCCTTGCATTAGTTTTAAATTATATTTAACCAATTCCCATTCCTGCGTTGTGAATTAGTAAATGTTACAGAAGTTTTTTAGCTGAGCCATGGAAAAGGAGCCATGTTATCAAGCTCATAATTGCTAATTGTCTTTTAAGCCAGCTTTTACCAGTGAAATAGCTTCTTCATTATAAAATATGTTATATGAGTTCTGTAAATGATTTTATATGGCTGAATGCTTTAATTTCATTTAAGCGTTCATATAAGTTTTACATGTATAGTAAAGGTTATATAGTTTTGTGTATATTCTTCCTTTTCTCCGTATTATGTGGATGACTGCCATTCCCTTTTCTGCAATCTATATAGAAGCAACTCGTTTTTACTTGTCGATTCCTATGGACGCACATCTAAAGCTGTTAGTACTTGTCATGTGCTGTCTGTGACAGGTGGCATCCATATGATTAATGTGTACACTTTAACATATCATTGTTTGTTGTTACTTTGAACTAGAGCTGCATAGCATTTGCTGTGCTGTTTATTATTCCTTCCCAATGTGTTGCAGACCCTTCTGGTGGACATATGCCAAGTTACATAAGCCTGTGTTTTTCATAGTTTCAAGATTTTATAGAGCTGTTTAGAAAAATGTTCTGGATGTAAAACAAAACCTCCTAAATCTTTGTAAGTAAATTATATTATGCTAAATCATTGATTGTCTGATCATTATCATCTAACTAGCGAATTGCCCGTCCAAAAATTTCGTCAATGAAATTGTAAGTGAGCTAAGGGTGTTTGGTGTATATAATGTGTCTGATGTAGTGTCGTTTGTTTTCTATGTCGTGCAAGTTTTTCAGAATATCCGTAGCTGTTTGGTGGGCTTTTTTGGAATATCCGTAGCTGTTTGGTGGTGTTTTGCGTGTTTATGGTAGTGTTTTGCGTGGTTAGGGACCTTTAGCCTCGTTTTCGTTTTGTTCGGCGGCCATTTTTTTTCTCGCTTAGGTGATTTTCGGGTCTCTAAACTCCGAAATTTGTGGTTAAATGGAGGTGTAACTTCACTTGCAGAGGTCCTCGGTGCCCCCCCTTGCTGTGAGTAACCTTTTTATGTGTTTGTTGTTTGTATTTGTTGTGTTTGTAATGTTTTTGGGGTTGCGCAGGTTGCGTGCTTGTTTTCTAATCTCGTAGGTGTTTTTTGGCAAATACGTAGGTGTTTGGTGGTGTTTTGCGTCTTTAGACTGCTGTAGCCTCGTTTTCATTTTTTTCAGTGGCCATTTTTTGTCTCGCTTAGAGAATTTTTTAGTGTCTAAACTCTTTTCATTTGACTTAAATTGAGGTGTAACTTTAGTTTTCGAGGTCCTGGATACTCCCTCTTCCTGTAAGTAAGCTTTTTATGTATTTGTTGTGTGTATTTGTTGTATTTTTCATGTTTTGATGTGCGCGTGTTGCGGCCGATTTTTGCGAGGTCGTAATGGGTCGTAACGTGTCTCGTATTTTGTTTGCGTTACGACGTAAATTTTTCCAGGGTCGCAGTTGCTGGCAAGGAGCGCCTTCGCGCTCCTTGCCAGCAACTGTGACCCTCGCTTCGCGAGCCCGCAAGCGTTAGCAACAACTCTCATGCTCACAACTATATATGTGATGATATCATTATCTAATTTGTGTTGTTCTTTCCCTTATTTTGCAGATGGAATCTTTCAAAAATAATATCTTTTTGAAAAAAAATATCACTAAGGATACACTAAGGATATACTTAGGCAGGCAAACTGTCCTAGTACTTGTTATAATGATCAAAAACTAATTTTGATCTCTCAGTTGATCCCCAAATGCATCCATAATACTTTGGTGAATATTTTATTTTTGTTGGTACACACCTTGCAGTTATCCTTGCACATGCCTACTTCTGAGCATATGCAGCACAAGGAGATAGGTGTCAAATTCTAAAAACACCAGATATACTCCATTTTATTTTTTCTCTTTCTTCCCCCTGAATCACCCTCCCTTTACTGATAAAGTAGACATAGGCCCTCACTCTCCAAGTTATCATAAAGTGTTAAAGTCAGACACAATGGAACATTCTACAAACAATCTGAGCCTTAAACATTAAAATGTTATCTAAAAATGATTTTATGCTAACATAGCTGCTAAAGTTGTTAGTTTGTTACATACTTCACAAACCTGATGTTTTTCTTAAACTATAATCTTCTGGTTTTCATAGAGAAAGAGTGATGAGAAGGAGAAACTAATATTATAATCATGTCTCTATCACTATTATCCCAGCCAAGGCTCTCTTCCCCTCCTTCATCACCCCCTCTCCACTGTGTAGATCTCATTAGCTCCTATGAAACCAGAGCTTATATTAGAACCAGGAGCTGCTAAAAGCTGACCATTAACTGGTCTAGGTAGAAGTTGTCATATCAGCTGTGCTTGAGCTGGTTGATAAATCAGTTAATTGTTGAAATATTTAATAAAGAGAAAAAACCTCCAGAACGTATTTTGCAAGTTGCTATAGCTGCAACATTCACTTTACAGAACATTACAGCATTGTAATATATTTTAGGGTATAAATATATAGTGGTAGGTAAGTGATGATCAGCTTCCTGAGGTGGGAGGACATTTTAATTCAGATGAAGTTTCTATCTGCACAATTAGGAGGAATGGAAAAATCAGACAAAAATTGAACCTTCAGTAAAGAAAAATTGAATATAAAAATAAACAATGTAAAGGTGCATTTAGTTATTTATTTTGCTTTCTAAAAACATTTAAATTTCCATTTTTCATAATACTATATAAAAAAATACCACAGTGGCCCTTTAAAAATGATTACACATATGTATATTGTACAAAACAGGAAAAGTGAAGTGCCAGTAAATCCACTTAAATCCAGTTGATTTGATTATTAAGTTGTTCAGTTGTATTTGACTCTGCGTGACCCTATGGACTGCAGCACGCCAGGCACATCTTGTATCTTTGTGTTCTATTCCATAAGGTTTTCATGGCAATGATACTGGGGTGGGTTGCTGACTTCTTTGTTATGAACTGCCCATCTTCTGTGCAAAACTAGAATAGGTTTCCCTGTGAAGTATACAAATCAGTTATGATGTGCAGAGGGTACCTCTCAGTTAGGCTTTGCTTCAAACACTGCCTTGTGCATATACAGTATAGAGTATACTGTAGTCCTATATTTACAACATACATCTTTCAAGAAATACAGTTAAAATCAGAGAATATTTCTTTATTGTGGTATATAATAATGCTTTCATAGGAATTCCAGTGGGTTTGTCGTTAACCTGGTTTGTCACATGAGAAGGATCCCCGGATGTAAATAAAGTTTCACTGTAAAGTGGCATCCCGTAGTACTAAATCTTTCCGTACAGAGACATAAAATAATGGCCACTCCAGAACACTATAATTCATTACGATCGCAAAAATATTAAAGGCAGCTGATTACTTTATAAAACACAGTTGCCCATTATCAAGTCTAGGTGTTTAACAGAGTATATTGGAAGTAAATATCAGTAAAAAAGGGAGTACACTGCCAGTGCGTTTAGCAGGATGTATTCAGAAAACATAGCTGTAGTCTGGTGAGGTGCTAAATCCACTTTAGGTACAGGGAGGTATGCTCAAAACTATTTTATTTTGTTGAGTCTTTTTAGAGTGCAGAAAATTAGTAGTGAGTAGGTAAGCTAAGTTAAAATGATAACTCTTGCTGATCTTAATTCTCCTATTGGAGATGTGTTAGAAATAAATCCCAAAGTGTAATTCAAGCATGCCTGATTTATGCATAGGACTTTGCTGAAAAGTTGTTATGCCAAAGCTTTTTAGGTAGATAGAATTGGCAGAAAAATATGATCCTGTTTGTACTTATCCGCAGTAAACAAAATATGCTTCTATTTGTACCTCCTGAACCTGATCGGTTAAATGCTCATTCACTATACGAACCTCCTTTCGGTCCCTTATTGAATGCCATTACATTAAATTATATGTGGGATGTCATTTGGACTAATAGGTTGCCTTCCCTGATACCTTCATGCCCAATTTGTTTTCCATACTGGCAGCAAAGTCAATTCTAAAAAAGATACTTCCATAGTTAGGAATACACAATCAAGAGTGTTGTCACTTATTAAATAAACAGACATGAGGCAATGGATAAATGATGTAACTAGCATTGCAGTGAGGATCCAAACCTACAAAATCATTTCAAGTCCAATCAAGATGCACAGAGCTAAATGCAAAACTGCTGCAACATCTTAATAAAAAAATGTTTTTGGTATAACTACCAGTACTTTATTTTTTCTCTTAGAAATCTGGTGGAATATATTTGAACTAAATAATAAAGTGATCCATATACATGTTATATGAATATATCTGAACATTTGTAGGGGCTGCAATGACAATTTTTCATAGAAAACAGACATTATAGCTTTGCTAAGAGACACTGAATTTTGTTTGCAGTCATCGATTTGTTTTCTTCATATTTCATAAACTGCTCACTTGTCTTTTACACAATTTTAAAATCTGGACTAAAATGTAACTTGGCATCCAACTAAGCAATACAAATGTGATAGTTAGCGATGGTAATTTTATTTGCTTTGGTGAATTTGTGGGAGGGGGTTAATATATTTGGGAAAATAACACCCAGAATGGGGGCAATACTAAAAATTGGTTGTTCTAGAAAATGATCTGTATTGTTACATAATTGAGCTTTAATGTTGGGCATTTTTTATTATTATTATTATTACTTTATTTTTAAAGAGTAAGGCCCTCATTCAATTGCGATTTGGCCAATTGAATAGTGCTCTAAATAAGCACATAACATATGTTTTTCAAATAAGTTTTTAGTTAGTTAAAATCGTGCTTTTGGATAGACTAACTAAAAACTTCTTTAAAAAAATATGTTATGTGCTTATTTAGACACCTAGGGCCTCATTCTATTACCAGCTGTAAAACGTCCGTAAGGCTGCGATTCTTTGCGGGGGTTCTGTTACCTCGCGATTCTATTATACGGCCCCGCAAGGATCTCCTCTTACGGCCGGCCGCATATCTTGAAACCGGCCGTAAGCTCTGAAATCTAAAAACGCAAAAATAAATTCAAGCCTGCACTGTACAGCTCTGTAAATGCTAGGGATCATATTGGGGGACATGAGGATTAAAAGAAACCCACTCTCAAGCTTGCACATCAGCCCAAACCCGAGTTCAAATTAACTGTTTATTTTCCGGCTGCGGCGTGGGCGGGTCTGAAGTGCTCCAAGCACTCTGGACTTTTTACATGGATATTTTACAGATATTAAAAATAAAATATTTTACGGATTTGAGTATAGGATAATTATGTGCTATTTTTTCTAACACCTAAAATCCCTTTATAGTCTTCTCAAAGTGCAGGATGGCTTTATTTGAGCTATATTTTGTGCTTAATTGGTGCTAGCGGGACCTCTTTCCTGCAAGTAAGCTGCGGCTCGCTTTTAGCCTTGCAGAGAGGTTTCCCGGAGCAATTGAATTGCAAATAGGAATTTCTTACGGCCGAAACTCTTCTCGTTTTAGATCAAAGGCTTTCCTCTGGCGCGAGCGGCCGCAAGATATAGCAAGGCACCGGCCGCAAGCCTGCCGGAGCCTCCGGCCGTAAGGGAATAGAATAGCCGAATAGCTTGCGGCCGGTCCTTGCGGCCCCGCGACGGCTGCGGCCGCTAATAGAATGAGGCCCCTATTCAATTGGGCAAATTGCAATTGAATGAGGGCCTTAGTGTTTTCTGTAACACTTTTTATAAAGTACAGTGGATAGAACTAGCAAAATTACAAAGGTATAGACCAATTTTAATGTAAGCAGAAATACAAGTACAGGTACAGTACAATACAAATACAATAAAAATGGGACAGCAGACAGATTGATGCAACAGAGCTGATGTCCCTACCCCAGGAGCTTACAATTACATGGAAAGATCCTTATTCTCTCATAATAACTTTACCTAACATGATTAACCATCTCTCACAGATAAGGAAGACGAGCATGCCTCTTTGGTATAAAAATGCACTTAAAGGTCTATATGACTATTATTATTTAGCCCACTGGATATGCTTTTGTGACTTGTCACGTCTCACTCTGATAGATGAATCACTTGAGATAAAGTAATTAGGAAAAGGAAGATATTTTTATGGAATTTATTCTTAAAATATCCAACTTTTAAGCTTAGTTATCTAACACACTCTATTTTTAAAACAACCAATTGCAATTATATTTAATTCATAACTAGGACCTTTGCTGTGTCACTTTAACAATTTAGCGGTAGATCTATTATGTGTCTTGGGAATTACACTAATAAATCTGGGTGGCAGACACAGGAACAAAAGCACTTGGTGCAGCCTCGTCTGGTGTGCATCACCTGACAAGTGATTGTAGGTGGACCATGGCATGGCCACAGTTATTTATTCAGAATCTGTCCTTGTGACACAAATACAGCCTGTAGAGTAACATTGGAGAAAACAAAAACCAAGGTTAGAGTATCTAGTGCAGAGGTAATATAAGGTCAGTTGGCAGGAACTTGTAACCCCTTCTGTGCTGGGACAACTTGGCAATGACACTGCAATGCTTCTCAGGGATCACTTAACACACGGTGCCAAAATGCATAAACATTGTTTCAGGGATGCTTTATTTAAGACAATTTACACATATGTCTTTTGTGAGTTAATTACCAAATTATTTGTGGATAAGATCGAGGTGGAGGAATCAGCAGACATTATGTTACTAAGAAAATGTTTTGCTTCAATTTCTTTCAAGAACACTTTAGCTGATCAGCTATCTCCTGGACATGAGTTATGGCTTTATTTGTTATCTCCCTGCTGCATATGGTCTAAGTCATCCAAAATGTGATCATGGGGTAGATTAACTCATAAAAGAGGGTCTGTACCTGCAAAAGTGGTACAGTTGGGATGGTATGTTAAACCGGTCCTGTGATCACATGAAGATTAAGTTTAGCAATTACCAAATAATTCCCTTTAAGCCAACAGCATTGCTCCATATTTAATATTAGATTAAATAATCATACCATTTGTCCGCTGCACCATTAGATAGAGGTCTGAAATTCATGTGAAAAAGCAACTGCCTCATAGATGCAAGGTTGTGAGTGCTAATTCCTGCAATCTTTTTCTAATATTTTTTATTTAGATCACTAGATGAATCAGAACACAGATTTAAACTATAAATAGGTTTCCATGAGACATAGGTTTGGTAGTCTCACACAGTCTATGTATTATACTTGGTTGATAGAGTGAGGGATGAGTACACCTACAATTACAGTTTATAACTATGGTTGTTTTATCATGTAAACTAATTAACAATTATTAGAAAAAATGGAGAACAAAAGCGACTCTTATATCGGAGTAATTACTCTTACCTCTGAGCAATTTCTCTACATGATTAAACATGAGTATAGAAATCAATACAACTAAAATATAATCAATGTGATGTAATCAGTCACAGCCTCCATCCTCAGTTTCTTATGCGAGGTCTTCATGGTGATAGAAGGAAGAACTAATAACAATATCTAAGGAATTTCTTGACCATTTTTAATGTGTCACATAAGTATTTCTCAGAGCCCAGTAGTTTGGTGACTTCCATGTCCCATTAATGAGGTGTCTTTAGGCTATGCTTATTATACTTTTCTGTAATGTTGTTACTTCATCATTATGTACAGCTAAACTGATACTTACCTGCTATAGACTACAACATTGAGCTGCATTCTACACATGGATACACATTGTAAGTCAACTACAGTGAATTGCGTTTTTCACTGATAGCTCCTAAACTTTGCACTACAATTCAAGCTGAAGAGTATACAAACCACAGGGAGATGCCACCTTTGTAAGTAAGGCCACTAACTCTATATTGGGTGTAGTATTGCACTCGATAGTAACTACAATGTTGGAAATTTGAAGACATATAATTTAAATGCAAAAAATTAACAAAATCTTTTTGCTTCTATCTATAGTGGGTGAAGGATTTTTTAAATGATAGAATAAATGATACAAACAAATTGCAGTTTATCAAACAAAAGTAAATGCTGCTGGTTTTATAGGAATGCTTTATATTATTACAATCTATTTACTTTCTTTGCAGTTTGTGTGACAACTGTCCTTAAATGGACATACTATACATTTTTTAAATGGGAAAGTATTTACATTCCCTGTATTTCTCATATGTTGTGTTATATAAATGCTTGGTTTTGTGGTTACTATTCCAGAATATTATTTTTACCATAGTAGTTTTCAAGTATCTACATTGTAAGTTTAGCTAAAGTGAAGGAGAGACTCACATAATTAACACCTCAGTGAGTACAGAGTCTGCCAAATCCACAATTCTCTCACTTGCCACCAGAAAACAGTAAGACTAACAAGATCTCTCTGCTTCTCCGTCATAAGCCAGGGTATGTTTTCATTTTTCCAAGAAATCCTGAGACACACAGTATGAGTTGGGAGAGCCCGACACCGCAGAGTCTGCACAGGAACAAAAAAGAAAGGAAGCTGACATGACATGGGCTTGTGATTTTCAGTTCTTGGCTGATCCCACTCACTTCCTGTACTACATGCGATTCTCGAGATAGAAAATCAACAGGCCTAAATGGTTGGAGGAACCCAAGTCTTAGGAAGGCAATGTTTTACTCATTATAGTAGTAAGAGTACTTAAATCCTGTAAAATCACCCACTGGGAAAAAAACATGCGCAATTCTCAATGTGCTTTTCTTTACAAAGTTGACTTTATTCTACTCCAACTATCCATTCTGAAAGGTTATAGTTTAGATTTAGTGTGGGTGCAAATGAGGCGTAAAGAGTAGGACTTTGTTTTATAAGCATAAGCAAGGCTTTAGTGGAATTAAACAGGGTGTCTGCATATTTTTGTGTTTGTTTTCTCCAGTTTCCCTCTTACTCCCAAGCCTGACTTTTTATTAGGTTGTTTACATTGAGATTGGGCTCTGAAAGAGTTTCCCTTTCAAGGGCCCCCCTGCTATAATCTGAGGTTGTTTCCTATTGCTGCCACATTGGCTATGCATTCCTGAGCACTGAGCAACAGCCTCCCCCTCACCCCGCCCTTCCAGGCTCCACAGAGGTGATGGGAGTTCGTAGACAGACGTTAGATTGAGGGACTAAGTGCTGAAACTGGTACCAATTTACCTAGACTGTACTGAAGCAATAATTAGTTATTTCTGAATCTCTGTCTCACTGTATAAAACAGGGATATAAAAGCTTTCAACGTTTGCACTGTAAGTGCTCTTCAGCAAAGTATAATACAGCGGTATCATGATAATGCAGGTCCTGTAATATCAGTGCTGGCACCTGCCAGAAAGTCAAGTGTCTTGGAGAAAGTGTATCTGCCAGGGTTCAGAACCTGCTGCATTTATTCAAACACACATACCAATTTCATAGTAAGGCCTTCAAAGTAGAAAGTTACAGATCACAATAAGCAGACAGACAGATGATGGGCACAGTATGTGTATAGTAGAACTGGGTGGGACTGTCTGGTGGCACTGTTTTCTGCTTTTAGTCAGTGTACCCTCCAGCCCCAGGAAGGCAGTGGCCTGTCTGGAGAGAGTCTGTAGGAAGATTAGAATGTAAGGAATGTGGCGTTCCTTCAAGCCTGGATCCGGCTCATTTCTCAGCCCTACAGATGGATAGGGAAGGTCACAAAGGGTTGCTGCTCTCAGCAGTCACATCCTGCTATATACAGGCTGTTTCAATGACTGCTAGGAAAATGTAGATAGAGAATATATCACCTTTTGATTTGGCTTTATTGAATAGTTGTAATTTTAAATTAGGTAATGGACATCTTAAATGACATTTGCACGATGGCTAACATTTTATTGCTCTGTATCCAAAGGTGATACAGTTTTAAGTTTAATGAGCTGTGCACTGGATATAACTTCCAGTCCTTTCAGCCATTATGATATATGCCCAAGGCCATAATCATTGACTTTCCAATGCACTTCCGAGGATGAAAGAGTTTGTTTTTTCTGGAAATGCCTCCCACTAGAGGGCGAATGAATGAAGATCAAAAGTACGGAGGCTAATGAATGGCATGAGCCACATAATACATAGAACACAAGGAATGGGGCCCTCTTGAAATGAATATAAACAAATGTTTCCAACAAAAAGTAAGCAGCAATTTCTCGTTCTTTTCAGGATTCGTTTTGATAAAGCATAGTTACATACATATATATATATATATATATATATATTATACACATAGATAGATAGTTAGATAGATAGATAGATAGATAACATAGGTTGTATAATATTATAATTATAAAGACTGATCGTTTTAAACTATCAGCAGCTCTTATATTTGCTTACCTCGCTTTTGCTTTCTGTAAACAGCACATGTTGAGAATTACTCAGAAGCACATTATTATTATTATTATTATTAGCAATTATAATCATAATAATCTTTATTTATAAGGATAAAGCATTTTACACACTGCTATACACAAGGAGAAAAATACTGTGAATACAGATAATATTTGACCAATAACAAAGCACAATAAATCACGTTTATACAAATTAATAAAACATTTTTGGCATTTATTTTTAAAATATTGAAGGATAGTGATCATATGAAGCCATTTATTATCACATAGTTGATTGGCTATTTAAATCATAATGATAAAAGAAATCACCCAAATGGCCCTGATCAAAAGTTTACATACCCTTGAATGTTTGGCCTTGTTACAGACACGAAAGGTGACACACACAGGTTAAAATGACAATCAATGGTTAATTTCCCATATGTGTGGCTTTCTTAATTGCAATTAGTGTCTGTGTATAAATAGTCAATGGGTTTGTTAGCTCTCATGTGGATGCACTGCGCAGGCTAGATACTGAGCCATGGGGAACAGAAAAGAACTGTCGAAAAAACTGCATAAAAAGGTAATGGAACTTCATAAAGATGTAAAAGTGAATAAAAAGATATCCAAAGCCTTGAAAATGCCAGTCAGTACTGTTCAATCACTTATTAAAAAGTGGAAAATTCAGGGATCTCTTGATACCAAGCCAAGGTAAGGTAGACCAAGAAAGATTTCAGCCACAACTGCTAAAAGAATTATTCGGAATACAAAGAAAAATCCGCAGGTAACCTCAGGAGAAATACAGGCTGCTCTGGAAAAAGACGGTGTGGTTGTTTCAAGTAGCACAATACGACAATACTTGAACAAAAATGAGCTGCATGGTCAAGTTGCCAGAAAGAAGCCTTTACTTTGCCAATGCCACAAAAAAGCCTGGTTGCAATATGCCTGACAACACCTCGACACCCCTTACAGCTTCTGGCACACTGTAATTTGGAGTGACAAGACCAAAATAGAGCTTTGCGGTCACAACCATAAGCGCTATGTTTGGAGAGTGGTCAACGAGGCCTATAGCGAAAGGAATAAAATCCCCACTGTGAAGCTTGGTGGTGGCTCCCTGGTGTTTGGGGGCGGGGGGGGGGGGGGAGCTCTAAGCTCTAAATGCAAGGGAAATCTTGTGAAATTTGATGACAAGATGAATGAAGCATGTTATCAGAAAATACTGTCAGACAATTTACATTCTTCTTTATGAAGGCTGCGCATGGGACGATCTTGGGCTTTCTAGCATGACAATGACCCTAAGCACAATGCCAAGTTGACCCTCCAGTGGTTACAGCAGAAAAAGGTAAAGGTTGTGGAGTGGCCATCACAGTCTCCCGACCTTAATATCATCAAGCCACTCTGGGGAGATCTGAAATGTGCGGTTCATGCAAGATGACCAAAGACTTTGCATGACCTGGAGTCATTTTGCCAAGACGGATGGGCAGCTATACCACCTGCAAAAATTAGGGGCCCTCATAGACAACTATTTTGTAAAAAAAGGCTTGCTGTCATTGATGCTAAAGGGGTCAATACACAGTATTAAGAACTAAGGGTATGTCAACTTTTGATCAGGGCCATTTGGGTAATTTCTTTTATCATTATGATTTAAAAATGAGCCAAACAACTATGTGATAATAAATGGCTTCCTATGATCACTATCCTTCAATAAAAGACATTTTTTGCATGATCAGTATTATAAAATACATTTCAACAATAAAACATTAATAAATTATTTGTGCTATAACGCAACAAAGGTGTGACAATACAAATCTAAAACATTATTCATACAACACATTTTATAAATCTTCCTTTATTTATATAACACATATTATGCATTACGGGTAAAATAATGTAATAGATAATTTAGCCTTTATTATTACATTACACAGAAACCCACCTGAATAGCAATCCATGCAGTGTCTTTGTGCCTGTCAGTCAGTCTCAGATGAAACGTTGTCCCAAATAATGGCTGGGAGGCCGTCAACTGATTCCATAATGTCCTACTTCGCAAAAGTTTGAAGATGACCTTTGGGGTCCGCAGGTTAGGCTTCAAGCTATGAAACTAGTGCTCCCTAACAAACAATCCCACATACAGGTAAAACCATGGAGTGGTCCAATTGTAGGAGTGTTCCATTCAAGCTCTTTCCAGAATAATGCAATAAATTATGAGACATGGCTACTCCTTCAGTTCCCTGGTCACTGTCTCTCAGAGTCTCACACAGTTGCATGTCAAGAAAGACCACAGCATGGTTGAGATATTAAGCACCCCTTTGCCCTCTTTTTATGGCTTCTTGCACATCACTGTGTGCTTTAATCTGTCCATCTTTGTACTCCAGATTAAATAAAATACTGCCTTGGAAATGGCCTGGCAAAGAGGTATCAAAGGGGACCAGTTTGGGCAACATACGGCAGACAGAGGACCTCGCCATCTCAACCAATCCAGACTCCCAAGACCTTAATGAGGCCTGCTTTCATGGAGAAAGGTAGTGGGCAGAAATCAGGTGCCACTGACCAAACAGCATAACAAATGGTGTAGCCATGCATGGAGATTGTTAGGGAAATAATACAGAAGGGGTGACAGAGTAAATGGCTGTTTTTAATAGTGAAGGCCAATCCACCAGGTCAGTTTATAAGTGTAAGTTGTAGGTGTGAGAGCTATAGGTTAGAGGCTGCTTTATAAAATTTGGGATTTTAAAGACAGGTTAAAGCTCTGAAAGCTAGGAGATTCTGACAGAAAGAGGGAGGGTCATGAGTGCATAAGAGTTGTAAGTGATATGCACAGGAATGTTTGTGTATGAAAGGATGTGCATATGATTGTGTGCATATTAATATATGAGAGTGCTTGCTTGAACATACACACGAGTGAGAGTGTGCTCATCAAGTGTTTGCATGCATGCACTGGACTTCTTCTGAACACTGCTCCATCTGTGCCACTGAACTTTAATGGCTGGAACCAATTCAGACCTGGAACTGCAGCTTATTTTAAGTAAATGTCTTTAGGACTGAAGACCCAAAGGCCCTTAGGAGAACTTCTAGGACCAACACATTTCATACATCTCTCGTCTTGAAAAGTACAAATAATGTAATGTTCTTTTATGTGCTGCTGTGATAAACATAGGTGCTAGCTGATGCTACAAGGTGATCTACATGCAGCTAATTCACACGTATACAGAAGAGGCAATTTTGTGTTCTTTATTAAAGGAACACTGTACAATGAAAAAAATGTATATGAAATCTTTGAGTCTCATAAAGATCATAAAGTTAGAAATACATTCTGACATTTTAAATACACAACCCATATATCACTACGTGATGCAATAGACAATATAGATTTGTCTGTTCATAGCCAGAGTATTAAAAAAATCTTATTGTATCTAAAATATTTTATATCCATGGCTTACACACTTACTAATGTTATTTCATATTATTTTTCTTTATTTGTAACACCAACATATTCCGTAGTGCTGAACAAAGGTTAAGTACAAGGTAAAATAAAATGATACACTGCAAGAGTGGAGAGTCCTATCTTTGAGTTTAGAATCTAGTGTGCATAGAGCTTGCACTAAAGCACCTTATAAGATTGAAAACTCACAAATTTACAATCTATTGAGTTAGGGTGTGGTATGGGAGGGTGAAAGAGGTGTTGTGTATGTTTAGGCTGAAGGTGGTGAGCTTCTTTGAACAGATCTGTTTTTAGTGAGGTTTTGAAAGTTTTGAAGCATGAGGACAGCCTAGTGGAGTGAGTGAAGAAAGGTGTTGAAGGCGGGAGTACGAAGAAGTGATAAGAGAGGAGGAGAGAAAAAGGTCGTAAGCGGATCGAAGAAGGCGGGTGGGGGAGTACTTTGAGATGAGAGCAGAGATATAAGGGGGTGCGTTATTGTTAAGATGCTTTGTAAGTTAGGGTCATGGTTTAAAATGTTATTCTGGTGGTTATGGGAAGCCAGTGGAGTTAGTTTGTTACATGCCTCACAAACAAGTACAGTTTTTCTTGAACTGTAATGGATTTATTTTCTGTTTCTTACACAGTATGTTCATTTTCTGTTTTTAAAAATAACATTACAATATAAAACTCAAAGAAACATACTTGACCAGTGCCAGCTCTGAGTCTGTTTCTCAGCATTATATAGAACAGTGACACACAAAGCACAAACATGAGTATCATTTTATCATTATTTGGAACTGTACACATTTTTGAATAGTGTAAAACATGCACAGTTATCATCAATCAGTTATGAACTGGATTAAATTTATCATTGTTTAAAATTATTAAAAAAAGATAAAGATCAGGCCCACAGATCAGGGTCTGATAATTCACCACGCTACAATTGTTCTACCAGTGAATAATGACTGTGAGGACTTGAAAATAGTTGGTAAGCCTACTCTGTGTGTAGATGGCTGTATAAACACACACACTATATATATATATATATATATATATATATATATATATATATATATAAAACCAGTAGGCCGACCATTTAAATACACCCAAATATCTTCCTTTCAGGGTGGGGCACCTCTACAGAAACTCTTCAGAGGTAAAGAGGTCCCAAATATCTATATGGGGGTCCCACACACCTCCAAATGCTAATCAAATATAGTACAAAAATATAGTATAAAATTACAGAGTACCTCCCCTCTCGCCTTCCTTTCTTGAGTCACTCTCCCTCTATGGGGCTCTAGAGTGATATTCTCTACAGAATGCTGAGAAGTTAGTTGACAGTGTTGTATGGAGAATCGATCCTTCTTTTGGATCCACCAGGAGTGTAATCTATATACAATGTGGGAAAAAAAAATTATATAAACTAAAGTCTTTATTAATAAGGGGTAACAACGGCGATATCATAAAAACAATTGATAAAAAATCCTGGATTGGAAAAAGAAGTTATAAAAAAGGCTGGTTGATGTGTGAGCATGTAACCACTTTGTTGGTAATATAAACTCTAAATAGAGGGGTTCATGAAGTCACACCTAACAGTATTGCAGAGGAACAAAAATGCATGGCTTGTCCAAATGGATTAAACCTGTCAGTGCAATTATCAGAAATATATAATGCACATAAATACATGTAGTGCTTCTGGATATATAGGATATTAGTGACCCTTTGGGGTTCACAATATTAATAGCCTGAAATGATCTGTCCTTAAGATATAGAGATATATTTCTCTTAATGGTTTACCAGGATCTATTCAAACCATGTTTATCTATTTCCTGGTCATGGCACAAGTTATACAAAATGCACAATACAGACTTAGGAGCACTTAAGTCTTTTGTCTTAATAGGACTATGATATATATATAATATCCCTACTGGGCATCTTCTCCTAGAGAGGTTAAGCTTCTGTTTTTACCATACTCCATTCCAGAGTTTAACATGATATGGAAGCAGCAGTCCACAGAGAGTAAATAGAAGCCAGCAGGTAAGCTATTGCTTTAAGCACCGTCTATTGCGTGCTAAATATAACTAATATCCAGACAACCACATTCACTCATATGGAGACGGACAGGGAGGGTAAGCATGCAACCTCTAAATAATAAAATACAATACTGTTAGTAGAGAGGACGCCGGCGTGCCCTTAGCTGCAAGGCATGCCACGTCATCAAAGGCCGACGCGTTTCGACGTCATCAGACGTCTTTGTCAAGGTAGAGTGTGCTGAGCCGTCTAGCCCTCTTTTTAAACGTTGCCGTTACCACAGCAACCAATTGACATTGAGCGGACCTGCGCACTGCAATTTAAAGGCGATCATAGCGCCATGATGCATAAGGATGAAGCAAACATAATATAATAATATTACCCTCTCAGACAGATAAGAGGGTATAAATGAATGACGATAATAGCAAATAGATAGCAAATGAATAGTCCCTGTATGACATGGGACAGGAAACTCCAGGCTAGGAGGAAAAGGTGTGGAAAACAGAAATGTGGTAACAACATATACTAACTGTATAAGGAAATTGATATAGATCCTAAAGGAAAAGAGATCTATAAGGTCACAAAAATATGAATGTGACCTGAATATCCAGGATGAAGATCTAAAAGGTGCATCGAAACAGACAATTTAAAGTCTGTTATATAAGAGTGAAGAAATGAAGTGCATATGAAGAACTAAGGGGACACCCTATTGGGGATTAAAGTGAAGAGCAATGGGAAAGGGAGGGGGAGAAGAGGGAAGTAAAGGTAAATAGTGACTGTGTAAACAATAATGATACAGTGTTGATCCACAAAAATACTAATGATGTGAAAAAGTGGTACATAACAGGTGTTAGATACCATCTGCATGCCAATTGTGGAAAATAAAGGCAAACCTATCAATGAAGATAAGCATCCTGCTTGTGCATGATAATTATAATCACAAAAAGAACTATGCAGATTAAGTAGTTTCTTCTTAATAAATATTATAACTAATATTAGTGAATATCCATTTAAATGAAGGGTAAAAATGTGAAACCTTCATTTAAACCCTCTGGAGATAACGCTTTTAATTTGTAAATCCATTTTGCTTCATGTTGAAGGAGTTTCTTATCTAGGTCTCCCTGTCTGGGGCCTTGATAGACTTTCTCAAGAGCTGTGAATGTGAGAACTTCACTATTACCGCCATGAAAGATTTTAATATGGCGTGCTATAGGGGTGTCAAGATCTTTCTTAATAGAATATATGTGTTCGACAATGCGTCTTCGCAGTTGGCGCCGGGTTTTCCCTACATAGATTTTTTTGCACAAACATGTAGCCACATAAACTACACTTGTAGTGCAGCAATTTGAAAAGTCCTTTAGGACATATCTTGCCCCATTAGATGGATGTTCATAGATTTTTGTGGGTTTGATATATCTACAAAATTTACAGTTCCCACATCTAAAACATCCTAGTGGGGGATTCAACCATGTCTTATTTTGTTTTTTCTCTTTAAAAAAGCTATGCACTAATGTGTCTTTCAAATTTTTTCCCCTACGATAAACAATAGGTATTTTTTGTGGAAGTATATCTACCAAGTCATTGTCACTTCTTAATAGATGCCAATGGTTAGATATAATATCTTTGATTGAAGCAGATTCGTAGCCATAGGTCAAAATACATCTTGGATATGTATTATCTGATGTTTGGGTATTTGTCCTGTGCGGTTTATTCAGTAACTCTGTTCTGTTGCAGCCCAATGCATATTGAAAAGCTTTCTTTAGGCATTTATTAGAATATCCTCTTTCTAAGAATCTTTGTTTTAATTTATCTGCCTCAATTTTGAATTTGATATCTGAGCTGCAATTCCTCCTAATTCTTAGGTATTGCCCCTTAGGGATACCTTTTTTCAGGGGGTCAAAATGTTGACTGTCCCACGAAAGTAACGTATTTGCAGCTGTCTCTTTTCTGAATGTAGTGGTTGAGATGTTACCTTCATCATCTTTTTGGATTAATAGGTCTAAAAATGATATCTCTGTTCTATGAATTTCATGTGTGAATCTCAGACCTATCTCATTTTTGTTCAATGAGTCCATAAGGGTTTCGAATTCTAGTTTTGTTCCATCCCAAATCACAAAGATATCGTCTATATAGCGACGCCAAATCATTGCATGTATAGTGAGATGCTCAATGTTTGGTTCTGAGAAGATCTTCTTCTCCCAGCAGCCTAAAAAAAGGTTTGCGTAGCTAGGGGCACATGGAGTGCCCATTGCGGTCCCCTTTGTCTGGTGGAACCATTTGTCATTGAACAGGAAAAAATTATACTTCAGGACATACTCTAAGAGTTGGATAATGAAGTTGTTAAATTTTTCACAATTAGTGCTTTTCATGCTCAGAAATTGTTTAGCTGCCTCAATCCCAAGATTATGAGGTATGCTACTGTAGAGTGCTTCAACGTCAATGGTTGCTAACCACGTATCTTTTGGCACTATTAAATGCTCAAGCTGTTTTAATATATCATTGGTATCTTGTACATAAGAGGGCAGGTTCTGTACTAAGTCACGTAGGTAGTGATCCACAAAAATACTGGCGTTGGAGGAGAGGTTTCCTGTCCCTGATACTATAGGCCTCCCAGGGATAGGCACTGTTTGTTTGTGCACTTTTGGTAGTGCATAGAAAGTTGAAATGCAAGGGAATTTTGGTAGAAGAAACATATATGTTTGCTCATCAATAATCTTCTCTATTTTAGCCTTTTCTAATATGGACTTTAAGGCTAATCTATATTCAAGATTTGGATTCTTTGTTAATACTTCGTAGGTAAATTTATCATCCAAGATCCTATTGCACATCTCTTTGTATTTATCATTACTTAGTATTACAAGATTGCCCCCTTTATCCGCTTGTTTGATTTGGATATCTTTACAAGACTTGAGCTCATCAAGTGCTTGGTATTCTTGTTTTGTCAGATTGAAAGATTTTCTTAATTTGGTGTAATCTAAACTTTCTATGTCAATTGTTACCTTTTGGAGGAATACCCAGATGTTAGAGTAATCTTTTAAGAAGGGAGTAAAATTACTTTTGTTTTTCCATTTTTTTATGTCATTGTATGTTTTACCTTCATCAGTAGAAGCATTCTCTTCCAACAAGGACATTAGAAGTTTGAAAGTTTCAGTATCTTCTTTATTTATACCTAACTTCATATGTTCTTTGTCTTCTTTATTTTTAAAGAATTTCTGTAGGGCTAATTTACGAGCAAAAAGGTTGATATCTTTAATATGAGTAAATTTGTCCGACCTTGATGTTGGCACAAAACTAAGGCCTTTTCTCAGTACTGATTCATGGTCAGGATTTAAGATAAAGTCTGATAAGTTAATGATTTTCATACTTTGGTCTTTTATCAAACTTTTTGTATTAGGCTTTTTCTCAGTACTTAGGTCTTTTTCCTTTGGTCTCTCCTCTCTGGACCTTTCACAGGAAACTGGCCTTCTTCTAAAAAACCCTCATTATTATAGGTGTTTGACATTCTAGTTTGTGCAAACTTTCTTGTATTGTATGCCTCCCTTCTATAATGCTTACCAGGTCGTCTACCTCTTGAACTGTGCAGGGAATGTTCATCTATGTCTGAATTGTCATAGTCAGAGGAACTTATGTCAGAATTTCTTTGAGATGGTATTGAGGTAGGGAATTTCCTAAAGATTCTATTTGTTTGGAAATCAGTTTTGTCCCTTAGGAATTTTTTCTGTTTCCTGTCTTTAATTTCTCTTTTGAATCTCTCTATGTTATAATTTAATTTTTTACATAGTGATTCATACTCTGTAGAGTCACTTTGTTTATTAAATTCTTGCTGACATAATACGATCTTTGGTTTTAGTAGTTCCAAATTATGTTTTTCTGTCTCAATAATCAGACTGATTAATTCAGATGAACATTTAAGAAGAATATCTTTCCATTTGTTAACAAAAGTTTCATCACTCAAATTTATTGCAGGGTTAAGGTGCAATCTTAGGCCTCTGGGAATGTACTTATTTTTAAGGTAATTTTGTAAGCTGCTTATTTCCCATACAGAGCGTACTTGTTTCCTCATTACTTTAAGAAGATCTCCATATATATTTTTGATATCTTTATTGCTTTCAAATGGTGGCTTAGGGTTACCACTCAAGCTTTCCTCAGGAGTGTCTAAGATGAGCAATGGTAGTGAGGCTCGTGTCTAGATGTGGATAGTCCTAGGAAGGTCTGCTGCTTCTTCAAAGAGTTCTGGCCACTGCAGTACTCATGTATAGAATAGAAGCAGGGGAATATGGGGGGAGAGAAGCGCAAGAGCAACTTCCTAGTTAGATAATCCAAGTTTATTAAAACACATAAATACAAAATATATACTTATCACTAACATTTCATAACCTCATCCCAGAGGTATATATATTGCACTTCAATACATCCACATGAGTGTCCGTTAGTATCTCCACTTTCATAAACTACTCTCTCAGTAAATGGTTTCCTTGTGAATTAGAGTACCTTAGCTCTCCAAAGGATTATTGTATTTTTTATTCTTATTATTAATTGGACTTTGGTATCATATAGACAGAGATGTGTCTCCCACTTTAAAATTCTGCTAGGGTCTTGTACCGAACCCATATCTGGGTGACATTTCTTCCATGGTAGTAAGCCTGCTGTACTGTACCCTGTTGATGCACAGTTCCAAAGACATGGGTGACCACTCTCTCTCTCTATTTGCCTTATGTGCCCCAGTCCTAGAATGGAAAATCCTTTCCCTTCAAAGCTCTATTACCACCACTCCTGCTAAGGTGCATTAGAATAGGTGTATGCAGAGTATAAAAAATGTCTACATTTTTAAATGTCCAAATATAAAATTTCCAAACGCGTTTCGTCCAGAAAGATGGGCTTTCACAATTATATAAAATATATATAAATCCACAAACATTATATTTACATACAGTTAACTTTCCTCCAGGGAATGTATCTATTTATTTTCTTTGCCACCAAATCGTGCATTAAGGTGCGGCCTTGCCCCCACATCTAGGCATGCCATGATGTCATTGCTGTTGCTCGCCGGTGCACTCCTGCCCATTCCCCATTTTTGGCATGTATCTGCATCAAACTCCGCCTCTCTCTCCATTCCATGAGGAAAATAAAAATAGTGCTCGCAGTTTCTATATATATATATATTCATTACAGAATGGTGAGGGGTGGAGTGGAGGCAGGTTCAAGGCTGGGATCCCTCATATAAATACATCCCTTATATTCCCACCTCCCAGTGAATTTCTCTTCCATTTATAAAAGTACTAGATGGAAACTCCATAAACCTACCATTAATCTATTCATAATAATGCACCATTTTAACTTCTTATTTCACCCTATTGGTAATACAGCCACTGTGAATAGATACAAATTAAAATTAAGTTAAGTTAAAATACCACTCTACAGAGGAAATTTCACTATAAACATCATTAGAGGTATGGATCCGATGATCCGGCTAGCCAGAAAATACAGTATATAGTTATATGCAGTATGGTAGAATACAATTGAATGCAATAAAACTATACACAAATAATCTAAAAATAGTCATATTAACTGCACACCAGCGGATAAAGTTACAAAAGGAAAATACCAGTAATAAGATAATAAAAATAAGATTAAAATAACATAAACATAACATAACCTTTTATATAAATCGACTGGTCTTTTAACTATATATGTGTAGGTATCTCTATATACTCTACGTAATCCCTTATAAGCATAGTTAAAGTAATATATTTCTTGCACCCCAATCCCTATATAGCTAGAACGTTTTTGTTTTTCCATTTTCTATTTCTACAGGTATAATAATAATAAGTAAATTTGTGTGGGAGTAATCTCATATCCACTCTGGATTACCTCAGATATCTACACATATTATATCTACTGCTATACTATAATATATAATTGTTGATTAGTCAGGTTATTAACTAAGATATGCTGCCAGATCTATATCTCTGTTTAAACCATCAGACTCTAGAGTCCCCAATTGGTATATCCATTTAGTTTCTCTTTGCCTGAGTTCTAGGACTCTATTTCCTCTACGTTTGCCTTTTTTGACTTGATTCACAGCTTGTATGGTGATTCCTGAAACATCTTTATTGTGTTCCAGGTTCAAGTGGGCTAAAAAAGGTTTGTAAGGGTTCCTTTCTTTACATGGTACAAGTGCTCATAAAATCAAATATTCAGCATTCTCTTGGTGCGTCCAGTGTATTGTTTTCCACATATGCATGTAATAACATATACCACGAAGTTGGATTTGCAAGCAAGGCGGTCTTTGATCTTAAATTCTTTTTACTATTTGGTTGAAATGACAATGTCTTTCTGTGTTTTATTGAGGTACAGACATGTCTTGCAGTTCATAGTGTTACATCTAAAACACCCCCTTCTGCTATTATTGATCCACTTGCCACTGGGTTTAGCAGTGATATCTTTAAGCTCACTGGGCCAAAACATTTTTAAGATTCTGTTTTTTCTTGAAGGTAGTCCATGGTTTATTCGGGAGAATATCTCTCAGGATATCGTCTTCTTTTAGAATGTACCAGTATTTTTGTAATAATCTGTGTGATCTTGCTGGCTGCCTGATCGTATTTAGTTAAGAACCTGCAGTTTTCTTCTGGTTTAATATTTTTGGATGCTGAAGGGTAATTGGTGTTCTTTCCTTTCAGTAGAATCTCTCTCAGCATTCCTCACTCTTTGGAATGCTTTTTCTAACCATTCTTTCCTCATAACCTTTCGCTTTAAATGTACTCATCAAGACATTGCCCTCTCTGTCATAGTCTGTTATCTTTGTGCAGTTTCGCCTGATTGAAACTTGCCATACGTGTTAGTAATCTACTTTTTGTGGTGCCCACTTTTAGCATGTAGTTATCCATTAACATCCGTAGGCTTTGTATATATACTCGAGGACACAGTACCATTCTCTCCGGATAGTACCACATCTAAGAATGGGATAGATACGTCATCTGTGTTCATGGTAAATTGTAAATTCATCATATTTGAATTTCCGTAGTTCCAAAAATCTTCCTTTTGGGTATAGCCTTCCGATTTCCATATGATTATGTTCTTCTTGAAAGGATGATCATTCCCGACGTACATCTCTTCCCATTGGCTCATGAATAAATTGACATAGCTGGGGCCAAACTTGGTGCCCATGGCAATTTCTTTTTTCTCCCTGTAGAGCTAATCAAACAAAAAATAGTTCCTGCTTAATATGAAACCAATGGCTACCAGTATGACATTTTTCTGGTCCTCATGAATATTGCCATAAGTGTCCAGAAAAAAAATCACTTGTGCTAAACCCAAATCCTGGAGTATTGATGTGTAGAGCACACACACGTCTAACATACAGCTATAGTTTTCCTTCCATTCAATTGCCGATATTAAATCCAACAGGTATGGGGTATATCTAATAAATAATCTTAAATCAGTAACCATTGGGTTTAAAAAATGAACAACAAACTCCGATAAAATCTCTGCCAAAGAGCTGATCCCCAATATAATAGGTCTTTCTGGGGGATCTATCAGGCTCTTATAAACTTTCAGGAGATGATAAAAGAGGGCTACTTTTGGGTAGGAAATGGACAAGTACTCCATTTCTTTCTTATTGAAAATACCCTTAGATTTTGCATAGAAAACCAAGCTGTTATATAATGAGACATTTTCATTCCTCTGTTGGGTCTCCTGCGAGGTGAATATATGTGTCGAATGTCGTTAATCTGTCTAAATGCTTTTTTAATGTATACTTCACGATCTTGCACGACAATACCCCCTCCGTTTGTCTGCTTGTCTAATTGTAATTGTCTTGTCTTCTTGTAAGGCTTTGAGTACATCTTTTTCTTGCGATTCAGGTTGGATGATGTCTTGACATGTGTGACGGAACATGTCTTCACAAATGCCTTAAAAAACAGTTGGTGAAACACAGGTATATAATTACCTTGATAATGGAGGGGGTAAAAGATGAAGTGGGTCTCAAATGTGTATGTTTCATAGCTGTAATGTCTGATTCTTTGAAAAGATCTTCTAAATTTCTAGCTATCTCATCCAAAAGGGAGTCGTCTGAACTGTCAATGGTGTCTCCAATAACTTTAGGAGATCTAATGCATCTGAGTTTAGAGTGGTTGTAGGTATCTCATTCACATTTATGGAGGATACTACCTTCTTTTTCTCTCTTTCTTGTTTAGCAAATTGTCTTTTCAGGGTTAGATTTTCTGGTAAAGAGATTCAAATCAATAAACGATTTGTAACCATTTGGTTCTGCAATTGGAGCAAAGGACAATTCCTTGCCTAGGAGGTTAAGTTCAAATGGATTCAGAGCCTTCTTAGATATATTGAAGATCTTTACCTTATGTTTGTCGTTCTTGTTGTTTTGACATTGAATCCTTTAGTCCCTCAGCATCCTCTTCTGATTCTTTGTTGAGGTTATTTTTCCTTCTCTGGGTAAATATTGGATGGTTCAGAACTTTAGTGGGCTGCAGGTGTTTGCGAAATCTTCTTGCCCCCTATCTAAGGGTACAGTAATGGATTCATCTTGTTTGGATCCTTCTTTTTCTCTTGTATCTTGTTCTTTTGTTAACTCGGGATTGACCAGCTTTTCGAGGGGTCTCCTTCTCTGGTCTAACTTGCTCTCCCTTGTTTTCCAGTCTGGGCTCTGGGATGAGGTTTTGAAATGTGAGTGATATGTATATATTTTTTATTTAGGTGTTTTAATAAACTTGAATTATCTGCTCTTTTGCTTCTCTCCCCCATATTTCCCCTCTATTGTTTAAAGTTATAGTGGAAAAGCCACATTTCCTCTCCATGGCCCAGGGTTGTAAGAAACCAATGTACAGCCAATTAAGCCAATTTGTTATTTTCATGAGGGAGCACAGAATTTCGTAGTATCAAAAATAGAAGGGAAAAAGAGAAAGAAGCTCAGATCTTCCAATAGTGTGGATCAGTAGTTTATTGATATGATAAGTAACAATAAAAAATAATAATAAAATGTTCCTTAGATGAGGTATCAAACTCACATTTTTTACCCTCAAAAGTTAAATTATGAGGTATATGAATCGCATAAAACATCACTCCAAACTCTGGGCCAAGATGTAGAATTCTTCACAGGAGTATAAGGGGTCAACGATATATACAAATATGTCAAACCCACTATTACTTTATAACAGGAAGTCCTGAAATACTAACCTATTGAGTCCAACACACCACAAGCCTGATTCAATTGAGCTCTCTCTCGATCCGGTAGCCAATAAATGAGGCCGCAAGTTAATTTGCTATTCAATTGGCGTCTTTTTGCGGGCTCCAAACCAATTACAAGTTACGGCCTTGAAAAAATTGCAATGGTTAAACCCGTAACTTACAGTTTCCCAAAGCCTTTAATCTTTCACTTTTGTAAGAATTACGATCGCTAAAATCACAAATCGCAATTCACTTGATCAATTTACCCAAGCCCGCAAATTTTTCCCACCAGTAAATGGCTAAAGAAGGAGAGAATCCTATGAGTGCTAGAGAGGACACAAAAGGGGGTTAAACACCTATTCGCAGCACTGTAAATGCAAATAAAAAACAATACTGCATTGTAAAAAACGGGAAAGCGATGATAGACATTAGAATTAATTGCACAACAGTCTCAAGCTCGGAAATCTGCAGAACATTTTATTTATTATTATGTTTCATTTTGAGGTTAAATCGATCTTGGGTATCAATGAGTTAATACAAATTAAGCCACCCACATGGACTAGAACAGTATTGGCATTCATTTTCATAATTCTTTATTTTGCGGGTTTGCAAGTCTGATCGCATATCGGACACCCAAACCTAATTGATTGACATGTAACCTCCATGTTTTACTGCCGTAATAATGACATTTTCTATTGGCTGACTCAAAATGGGAGGTTACAGGCTTGCTTAATTGATCATGTTCCCGCCCTGAACTGCTACGAACCAGTGCATGGTTTATAGTTTCGGCTTTGGGACAGTAACTTGTGGGCTTGAGCAACTGAAAAGCATCGTAATCACAGAAGAACGGGAGCCCGCAGCACACCAACAGACATATGACCCACTACGATTGAGTTGCGGGCTTGCAATTAAATCTGGTCCAATGCAAGAGGACTTTGTACCACCCTTACAGGGACAGTCAGATCTGATTTTATGGTATTACAAGAGTAGCCTGGGTGAGGACCTATAAAGTATAATATGGACTCTTGTGACAAATAAAGACAGGTCTATTGCACCTCTTCTCTATGTAATTAGTATCACTATGAAAAACCCAGATGTTTATATTAGTAATCCTTAGTGAATATTATCAAATTCTCCGGGGTGATATGTGCAATATAGCAGAGCAAATCCACTGTAAATTACAGCACATATAAAAAATATATTAAACAAATTTATCAAACCTATCCAATGTTCTATATAGTCCAATAATAATGAAATCAAAGACAGAGATTTTTTCTTTCTCAAAGATAAAATAAAGTAGAATAAAAATCCCACCTTTCTTACATATTTATAGTGAGACTTCTGTCAAGAAGGGAGCACAGAATCTGAGAGGGAATAGCATCTTCCATTGAAGATTCACATATTCACAGCAGTAGTAATACCTTTCAATATATTTGGTTAAGCTGCATTTGTTGTTGTTTAGTTATTCAGTTGTGTCCGACTCTCTGTGATCCTTTGGACCACAGCTCACCAGGCACATCTTGTGTCAGGTTGTGCTAATCAAGGTTTTCATGGCAAAGATACTGGAGTGGGCTGCCAGTTACTTCTCCAGCGGACTGCAACCCTGTGCTATGACCTGCTGACCCTACATGGTATAGATCACAGCTTCATTGAAGTACACAGGTCCCCGCACCACGACAGGGTAGTGATCCAGAAGGGGAGGTTGCATTTTGACAACCATAATTTGGTGGCTTGTGAGTAAAGGGTGAGATTAGCATTGGGTACATAGTGTACAGAATTCCTTTGTTCAAGTATTTCCAGACATGGGTAAAGTCTAACGGTGCAACACAAAATAAATGAAACTGTGACATTACTGATCCTGTGGGACATATGTTTGGAAATAACATTTAACAAAGGAATTTATTCAGTTACATTTTCTTGTTTCAGTTGAAAGTGAGAAATCCAGGAGAAGATGGCAGAGGAAGTTGATGACACCAACTGTTACAATTTGATGGAACACCTTGGTTCTCTATGAAGATTATTTTTCAAAACAACAAATTTGCATATTATTTTACATTAAAGGGCCATTGTGGTCATATTTTAAAATTTACAATTTTAAATAATTACGTTTAAAAATATACAACATGGGTTTAGAATGTAAAAAAAAAATGGAACACAGCCTCTAATTATTATGTTTTATATGCATTTATGTTGATGTGGTATCTGCTATATTACTTTTAGACGATCACTTCCTGAGGTGGGAGGAGACTTTGAATGTACAGAAAGTTTGTGTCTGCACAGTGGGAATATGTCAATAAGAACTGCAAGTACTCTCTGCAGGTCTATAGGGAAACTCACAAATCTTTTTTGTTCTGCTTGCTACATACCAGTGTGCCACCTGCCTGCCAATGCATGGTCCACTCTTTTAGTATGTAGAACCTGTTATCTGCCACTACCCTAACCTTAACTCATAAATGTATCCCTTTCCCTAACCATAGCCACTAACCCTTACCCTAACTGTAAGGACTAAGTGCATGGCAGTGTGTGGCATTGCACTGTTGCAGCATGCAGCAGCATGGTGGTCAGATAACAGGAAAGGTCCAAACTCTCTAGTTTACAAGGACACACTGACCACAGGAAATAGCATTTAGCAGCAGGTAAGAAGACAACACAGCAGCCTGCAGCAAAGAAAAAAAGAAAAAACTGCAATATTGAAAGGTTCTCATTTTTATTTTTTTATATCTAGTAATATTTTGCATATTATTATGTTGAGTTAGACAAAAGATCATATAGAAAAAAAGTGACCCCAGTGGTCTTTTAAGATACACACACTGAAGAAGATAGATATAGTGGCGTAAATCTAAAGAAAGACTGAATATAGAAAAAATTGTTCAGTACAAAATATGTAGTTTTTGAATCTCTTTGAAAATGCCGCCAGTCGTTAAAAGACCTCTATGATATATGGTGTCTAATGGATTAACAAGACACTAGCCTTGTAGCAACATTGTGCATTATCATATTCCATCTCATTCTCAATGAACTTTCTGCACTTAGCAAAGTGGCTGCCCAAAGGCGAGAGTGAGTTTCACACACTATTATTAAGAATCTTTAGAATCTGAATGTACTGCTTAGCTTAATTTAGTAATGGAAGCAAAGATATGGGTGTAGCGGAGAGGCAATATTCCCCAGGGTATCTCCGCTTATAATCCCAGTGAGGCTCAGGAACAAGTAAATGGTAAATCCATAGGCAAGGTTTCCAACAGGTAAAATCATAGCAATATCCCAACCGCAATCCCAATAACTGGACGACACACAGTTTCAGGAGCAGAACTACATCTTTAATGACAGAGAATCTCCTTTTATGCCATGGTGCCCTCTGAAGGGCTACACCCACATAATTATCACAGCCAATTATCTACATGGTTCAACCCCCACGTCTCCTCCCCTCAGATAACAGGTAACACAATTAAAACAGACCCAATTTTAACCACATTCTGGATGTACCCCAAATACAGGGGGTACACCTTTAAGTCCCACACCATTCAATATCTCTCACCCAGGGGAACAACATATACAAAAATGGCATGAATCAGACCAGGGGTTCAAAAGTTAGTAAAAGTATGTTTTTACACATAACACACAGACATTGCACATATCCCCCACACAATACACATATAGGACAATAGGTGAGTCACACCTCCCTGGCAACTTGGATACAATCAGACATTAATTAGATCATTCTTTGTTCTTATCAGAGAATGAAAACACTTCGGAAAATGCAAGGATCCTTTACAACTTTCTTATCTCTTGAGTCTCTGTAATAGGATTATCTATTAGCCTAGGTCTGCAAACGTCTGGCTAATATTCTACAGAGCATAAACCCAACATACATTTCTTTTAACACAAGTACAACATACAGTTATGCGAATGCAGCTTATTCACAGTAAATTGCAGGACAGCCCAGTGCCATCCGCTACACTGCTCCCCCTTGCCCACAAGCCGGCATACACAGTCTGATCCACCACGGATCGGCTTGGGGATGTCCGGGGACTCACGGATCATTTTTCCAGGTCAGTTTGTCTTGACAACCCGTCGGCATTCCCATTCTGTTTACCCGGGCGGTACTGGATATTAAAGTCAAAAGGCTGCAGCGCCAAACTCCAGCGCAGCAGCCTGGCATTGTCCCCAGCCACCCGGTTTAGCCATACCAGCGGGTTGTGATCCGTGAGTAATGAAAAGGGCTGTCCATATAAATACGGCTGCAGTTTCTTTAAGGCCCACACCACAGCCAGGCATTCCTTCTCGATGGCGGCGTAGCTTACTTCTCGAGGTAACAGCTTGCGACTGATGTAAGCCACGGGATGTTCTCCGCCATCGGCCCCGACTTGGCTCAGTACTGCTCCCAATCCGAACACAGAAGCGTCTGAACCTCCGGGAGTGTGTTGTAGTCCTGGGTGCGGGCCTGTTGTCGGGTGACCACAGGGTAAGCTTCTCCTGTGGTTGTGGTCTGGGGCTCAAAAGCAGACGTGAGCCTCCCCAGATCGTTCCCCAATAAAACCT
The DNA here is from genome assembly GCA_027410445.1 of Discoglossus pictus. Lineage (NCBI taxonomy): Eukaryota > Metazoa > Chordata > Amphibia > Anura > Alytidae > Discoglossus > Discoglossus pictus. Next base: position 385,817,797 of record CM050164.1, read on the forward strand.
CCGCTGGTAACTGCGGCATCAACCCCACCTCTACATGCCCTGCCCCCGCTCCCCAATGCAAATGAACCCTTGCAGTGGGTAGCCGGTATACTGCTCCCCCGGCTACCCTGACGACCACAGTCTTGTTAAGTTTAGCCTGGTCTGAAACCAGGTCACTTTTTACCAAGGTGATGGTAGCCCCTGAGTCTCGCAGCCCTTGGACCGCTTTACCCTCCAGGTATACAGTCTGCCTGTGATGCTGCCGATTATCAGCATTGGCCTGGACTGGATCTGCCTCGTGCAGCACCTCCCATTGTTCCACGGTTGTAATGGGAACAGCTGAACCATATGGCGTGGCTACTACGTCCTGGTAGTGGTGGGCTGCGGCTGCTCTCGGTGGTTGTGGTGGGCCTGGAAGTATCCAGGTGGACCGGTCTCGCAGCTGGGGACATTCCCTTTTATAGTGTCCCCATTTCTGGCAGTGGTGACAGGGGCCAGAAGCGGGCTGGCGGAAACGTGGCTGTGCAGCGGGCGGTTGTGGTGGTGGCCCTGGACGTATCCAGGTGGACCGGTCTCGCAGCAGGGGACATTCCCTTTTATAGTGTCCCCATGTCTGGCAGTGGTGACAGGGGCCAGAAGCGGGCTGGCGGAAACGTGGCTGTGCAGCGGGCGGTGGTGGTCGTGGCAGTGTTCTCGGTGGGGCTGGGGTGTAGCTAGTTCCCCCAAAGGTTTTAAAAGGAGTCTCTGGTGTTACAGGTTTTTGCTGCCTGCGTGCATCTAGGTACTCATCTGCCTTCCTGGCAGCTTCGGTGACGGAGGTAGGGTTTCGGTCTCTTACCCACTCTTGTACCTCGCCAGTTACTCCCTCATAAAACTGCTCCAGCAGCATCATCTGTATCACATCCTCCATGGACCGTGCCTTGCTCGCTTGTACCCACCCAAGTGCTGCCCTTTGTAGCCTGCATGCCCACTCTGCGTGTGAGTCTTTTTCCACCTTCTTTAAGTCCCTGAATCTCCGCCGGTATGCTTCTGGTGTTATAGCATACCTGGCCAGAATAATTTCCTTTACTTTGTTATAGTTCCTTATTTCCTCATTAGGTACAGTACGATATGCCTCGGCTGCCCTCCCAGTTAGCCTTCCTGCCAAAATCGGTACCCAGTCCTCTGTGCTGATTCTATGCAGGGCACACAGTCTTTCAAAATCCTGCAGGAAAGCGTCTATATCTTCCTCTGCCTCCACATACGTTTTAAAAGCCTGGTATGGTATCTTAGGCTTACCTTCTTGTGGCATATTTATTGCAGAGCTGCGTTCTGGGGCTGTTTGTTTCCTCAACATAAATTCCTGGACTTCTGTCATGGTCCTTGAAATAATTTCTGTTGAAGGTTGTTCCCCATAAAAAGACAGCCGAAATTGTACCTGCCTCCGGAACTCCACTTGTTCCGAATTTTCTCCTGAATCCCCCTGTTCGGGAACCGAATCTCCGTCCATTCGGTACTCCTCCATCAGCTTAGTAATGAGTACCGCTTTCTTCTTATTGCTGGCTTGTATACCCCTTGTCTCCAGGAGGTCTTTTAGCGTGGAGCGTTTTTAGTGTGGCAAAATCAATCTCCATCCGTACTCCATTTATGCTTGCTCCTCTGTGAGTCTGGATCCCAGCGCTGCCAACCAATGTAGCGGAGAGGCAATATTCCCCAGGGTATCTCCGCTTATAATCCCAGTGAGGCTCAGGAACAAGTAAATGGTAAATCCACAGGCAAGGTTTCCAACAGGTAAAATCATAGCAATATCCCAACCGCAATCCCAATAACTGGACGACACACAGTTTCAGGAGCAGAACTACATCTTTAATGACAGAGAATCTCCTTTTATGCCATGGTGCCCTCTGAAGGGCTACACCCACATAATTATCACAGCCAATTATCTACATGGTTCAACCCCCACGTCTCCTCCCCTCAGATAACAGGTAACACAATTAAAACAGACCCAATTTTAACCACATTCTGGATGTACCCCAAATACAGGGGGTACACCTTTAAGTCCCACACCATTCAATATCTCTCACCCAGGGGAACAACATATACAAAAATGGCATGAATCAGACCAGGGGTTCAAAAGTTAGTAAAAGTATGTTTTTACACATAACACACAGACATTGCACATATCCCCCACACAATACACATATAGGACAATAGGTGAGTCACACCTCCCTGGCAACTTGGATACAATCAGACATTAATTAGATCATTCTTTGTTCTTATCAGAGAATGAAAACACTTCGGAAAATGCAAGGATCCTTTACAACTTTCTTATCTCTTGAGTCTCTGTAATAGGATTATCTATTAGCCTAGGTCTGCAAACGTCTGGCTAATATTCTACAGAGCATAAACCCAACATACATTTCTTTTAACACAAGTACAACATACAGTTATGCGAATGCAGCTTATTCACAGTAAATTGCAGGACAGCCCAGTGCCATCCGCTACAATGGGGGATGAAATAAAATGGAAACTTACGTGGTTAATGAAGCAAGAGAAATAATGGAAGAAGTTATTGAGAGTGTTAAGGAGATACAAGAAAAATATTAAATACAAGGAGATTAAATAAGGCAATAGTGGCATGTATATAGGGGTAAATTACATTTCCACATGGAACCTATTTTTTCCAAATTGAGCACTACAGGAAATCCAATCCCCCCACAAACTATTTTGGTAGCATGTAGATACAAAGTACTTGACTATATTTCTGTGTATTCTCTGTATTACAGTATAGTCATTGATTGTTGCCTTCCATTGTTCTTTATCTGCTATGCCATGTACAGTATGTCATTTAGTTCTCCAATGTTTACAACTATTGTTAGAATCAGGCCCTGTCTCCCAAACTCCCTTCTGTTAGGTCAGACTAAGTGATCTCTCTATACCTAGAATGTTTTGCTAAAATCTTATCTGCCCAAAGAAAGTTGCAATAGTCACAAATAGCTTGTGATTCTTGTATAACGTGTCCCCAGTATTACTTTTGTTAGTTATAAGACTTCTCCTTAAAGCGGAAACTTATATGAAAAATAATTTTTAGCATGAAAACCAGCAATATTATACGTATTTGTTGTTCCATTATCCTTGTATGGTGATGTTTTCCCTTGCAATTGCCACACGGTTTATATATTCACCACCACAAGAGTAAAATAACATTACTTTGTTTATTAAGCAACTTTTTTCTTCCAAAGGTAACTCAGAGAACTGAGAAGGAAAACATAGTCTGAGTTACAACTGATTTACTTCAAGGGGCCAATGGATTCTAAGAGATCTGGTGTGATTGTACAAAAGTATTTGCCTTCTTTAAAAATGTGCAAGGATGTGGTATATCTTTTTGCACTTGGTAGAGAGTTCAAATATGCGAGGTTGTAGGAGAAGATATTCTGGGGATCTTTAGCAGATCTTTACCTGCAGATCTCAATAAATGAGCTGGAACATGAAGTGTCAATCTCCTCATATAACTGAGACCTTGATCAAGCAGGTCTTTGTATGTCAGCATATGTGGAGCACCAGTGAAGAATACAGATGATAAATCTTATGTGTCAGAAGCTACGGATGAAGGTCTACACCAGCTTAGTCCATACTAGTTGCTGTCATGATACTGGGCACCATCACAATTAACTTTGTTCTTTCTGGATTTAACCATAACCAACTGCTATTTTCCAATTTGGATTTTCTAAACATCTGTGGGAAGCTGATGGTGGATATTCTGCATTTGGTGTAAGGGACAGATAGAGCTGTGTATTGTTGACATAATAGTGGTAATTGAGGCCATGTCTCCTAATGAGGTTTTCAAAGGACACATGTACACTGCAAACAGCAATGGAGATAAACTTGAGCCTTATGGGACTCCACATAACAGGGACAAGTGTTTAGAGCAGTATACACACAAAGATGCCCTCAGTAACAAGTGGACAAATTAAGTTTTTTTTCATTCACAGCAAAAACGATTTGAAGTAATTGTATCATGATGACAACTTAAGACATGTCGCTATGATGTCAAATGATGTAATGATTGAAGGGGATAAGGGCCAATTAGGTAGCAAAATTAATGAAATCCACAAAGATAATTCAAAAAGAAATGAATACCTCCTCTTACTAAGACAGAACATAATGGAGATCAGTTCAAATCGGGTAGAAATGTATTTCTAGTGAGCTCTTTTTCCATTTTTATATTCCTGTTTTGAAATGCTGCCATGTTAGTTTTTATAGCACTCCAGCTATTTATTTGATCTAGAATTTTACTGCATTGCACAAATCATTTAGCTTATAGGCACATTCTATAGGGGCCTAAATGGACCGTAAATTACAAACTTCCTCTAAATCCTCATATTTGTCTTTACTACAATAAAACATTTTTTTTCTCCCTTTTAGTTTAGAATGCATAAACAAACCAAAAGAGTAAGCTGACATATTTTAATTGGAAAAATACAGGGTATTACAATTTTAGTGTGCCAGTGAATTTTTATATTTAAGGGTTTGACTGCCATTTAAAAGTTCTTTTGCAATATGTCAAGATTAACTTGCTTATATAAACGATCTTATAAAACAGTGGAATGTTTAACAATTTGAAGAATTAAAGAAATCCACTTGCTTTTTATTGCTTTGTTTAATTGTGTAGAGCAGTGCTTTCCAACTGCTGATCCCTTGGCTATATGTGGCCCGCCAGTTTTTATCTGTGTGCCAGGCAGAGTCTCCTTACTTTGCACACTTTAAACATTTGGGACATAATATATTAATTCCTAAATCTTTAGAAATTCATTTAGATATATTAAATATATTTTTTTATTTATTTTTTTAAATCAAGTTCTCTGGCCCATAGTAATTTGCCTGAATGCATAAAAGAAGTTGGACAGTACTGATGTAGAGCTGCATTAATGTATTCCATGTCTCTTTAACTACACAAGCATATGAATAATGAACAATATAGTCTACATTTTGTTTCTCTTTATCCCTCGACTATTCAATTGTAAATGTATGCTTTTCTTTTCTCTATGTGTTACATTTCATTCATTGCACTCATGAAGTCCTTATCATTGTTAGCTATATACTAGTTCAGACTTTTACAATAAGTTGAATATACATAGATAAAGTAAAGAGTAGCTTCACTAAGCATCAGCACATCTGCAATGTGCTTTGCGGAAGGCTTATTGCCTACACAAAAAAAATACTTAACTGAATAATAGAGGTAGCTCAACTTATAAAGGTAATTATAAAATTATACGTTGCCCAAAATACATATTAAATAAATGCTGGAATATAAATAGACAATGCTTCAAAAACAATTAAAAAAAGTTTGCCATCAAATATAAAAATAAAACAATATAATAAAATAAATGTAAAAAGTTATATCTGATATAGAACAGTATAAATTGGTTTTTGCCTCTGAAGTAGTAACCAAAAAAATATATAAATCATATTTACACAGAGTATGCACTTTCCTTGAGTCTCAAATCTTACTACCATTTTATGGAAATAAAGTAGAAAAAAAAGCAGAAAATGCTACACAGAACTTTTAGGTTGACATTTTGTTTGTCCTGGGAATTTTTTTTATTTTTTTATTTGACTTTATCCAAGAACTATTTTTTTTATACATAACTCATTGTGTCTTTTTTTTATCAGATCATTCATACCACACATGTAAATAAAATATGAATATGAAGTACGAATCTTGTCTTATTCATCCTATGCCTCCGGTCAAACTTTACTGAAAGTAAATATGTGGAAATATATAATATACAGAGATGAATAGAAATACTCAGGAGCCAGGAACATTTTACAGGAGCTATACAGGCTATTTCGAGGTATCCTGGATGGAAGCCCTTCATAAAGATACATTTACTTCAGAAAATATTTAACAGCTAGATGTAGAAATTTTAGGAACCCCGTCTAGGAATAAATTCCAACCTGTATGTTCCTGCAAAATATTAGTTTAGGTCAAGGTCATTCTTTTATCATTATGAACTTTTGTTCAATTCATATGAGTCGGTTTTCATCAGCTCTTTTAACACAATAACAAAGGGTTTGTGATACCTATCAGATTGTGATGAGAGTAGTGTGGAAACAGAATAAAATTATAAAGGCTTATGTTTACTTATTTTACAGTTTTGTTGATTAGGGAACACTTGGACTTTTGTCAGGGCTGAAGCAGATGTCAAGTATTCAACAGGAATAGTAAGCCCGAACATGATATTTTATAAAAGTGCATTATTGATGTAAAAATATTTACTTCTCCTTGGTGGGAAATTATAGAAAGATCTAAAGCTAAAGACTAAGATTAAAAAAAAAAAAAAAAAAGAGTTAGGCAAAATTACAGAACTGAGTCTTCTTTTATTCGCTCAAATTGACGGCCATTTAGAAGTTCTTTTGCGATATATGTAATTACACCATTATAAGTTAAATAAATAATGTTTTCAAATTCTTAATAAGTTTAAGACCACTGACATTCCATATTTATAGTTCTGCTTTCTTTGTACAGTTTAGAGCTACTGAAAGGGGTTGCACTAAGAAATGCCCAAATGCATTCACTGCAGCTGGAACTTCATATGCATCCACTCCAAGCTATAGTCTCCCACTAGCATCCTGCAGCTTCATCTGAGTCAGGGTGGTGTCTCTCAGGATTCACTATGTGGACTGTACAATTCCTGATTTGATGAGCATAGTGGAAGCAATAATAGTTAACATATATACTGAAGATATTAAATTGCAAAGAAAAGCAGTTTTTGTATTTGTGTCTGTCTCTGGCAGCTTCTATAATTTCCAGCAGCATTCTCAACAAGATCAGGTAAAAACTGTCCTTCTGTAAGGGTCTGTCAAAATCCCCACTTCATCCTTGAGTTTCCATTCTGTGTCCGAGTGCAAGCGATGTTACCATACACATATGATGCATAAGTCAGTAGTAGTTGTACGCTGGCATGGAATGCATCATTCTAGGGCAGGGCTAGGCAAGTTTGGACCTGGAGAGCCACACACAGACCCGGATTTGAGAATATCCCTGCCGCATACAGGCGACTATTACTTTTTCAGTCATCTTGATTGTCTCATCTGTGCATGGAGAGGAAATCCTCAAATTCAGGCCTTTGTGTGATTCTCTGGGACTGAAGTTGCCTACCCTTATTCACAGGGCAACAGTAGTGAGGACACCCATGAATGATACACTCAGCACCAATTGTAGAAGCAACAGCACAGCTATACAATTAAATCAGTTCTATCTAGCCTTGTCTAGACAATATGCCTTATCATTTTGACTAATTGGAATTGATCTTGGACTGTGGCACCTACTATTCTCTTGACTGTCATCAGCCCAACATCCTGCCTCTCTATCTAAAGACCATTGTCTGTTGCCAGTCTCTGATCCCAGATCAAATACTGGACATTTTTTTTAACCAGACATGGATCCTGGCTTAAGGCCATTCTAAAATCTCTACTTTTATCCTGTGGGTCCATTTTATGTTTGGCTACCAACAGGTTGCTTGGGGCACACATGTTGATAGAGGGGAAGATGTGCCAAATTAAAGCTGCCTTGTCACAGCTTAGTAGTCATCTTGCATCCTGACCAGCTGCTGTTACTTAAACTCCCTTGGCTGGTAGAACTACCAAGATTCACCACTCTGCCTATCTTTGAACCTGTCTTCTCAGTCATTGTTTCATTATTCATGAGACGTATCAAAATGCAAAGGATATGAGATGCAGTTTGAACTCCAGATCTCTATCATTACAGAGTGGCCTAGTCTATGATGTTATGACTAGACAGGGCTTTGTATGGGTTTCATCTTCACAGGATCATTAGTCTCTTCTGCTGGATGATCCTGTTAGTGATCTTTATACGGGCCTTCAAGATATTATTTGACACTCCTGGAAGAACATTCTTTGAAGCCAGCTTCATGCTGTTCATATGCCAAGGCTTTCACTTCCCCAGGTATGCCCTTGAGTTTCAGACCTTGACATTGGAGTCTGTATGGCTGAATAATCCTTTGGTAATCACATTGCTTCAGGTGCTTTCTGACATAGATTTGAGCTTAAATTTCATGATATCCATAAAGATCTAGAATGTGTTATCCAATTCTGTTTAACCATTAAAGAGAAGGATTCTGCCAAGAAATATCACCCAGTCCTGTTAGCATACTAATTCCAATCATCTCTTTTCCTATCAAAACTTCCCCATCCTTACCTCAAAACAATGATCTAGGGAGAAACCATGCAAGTAGACCATCTAAAAAATTCTAATAAGAAAAGGTATAGAAGAAAAAGGGAGCTATGTCTCTGTAGTGGCTTCAAGGGTAATTTTTCCCAAGCAAATTGGGAAATGCCAAGACTTCGAAGCCAGGAGGGAGCTTCCTCTAAGCCACAAGTAGTCTCTAAACTATATATTCACTAGCGACTTGACCGTCAAAAAATTACGGTCAATAAAATTTTAAAGCTGGAAATGCTGTTTGTGACACAATGTGATTCTCTAACACTCTGAATGTTTTTCTTATCTACAAAGATGTACAAAAATGTATATTTTTATTTTTTTAACAATGTACTGTTAAACCATATCAAACTTTGTAATTGTCATGTATGGAATAATAATATAACAATCCATCAAATTTCTCAGAATACGTATAGTGAACCATTACATGAAGGTTTCTAATATTCAACTTATATTGTAAACAGTGGGTAATATATATTTTTTAACAATACTAACATGAAATCGTTGAACTTTTTGTAAATGAGTCTCTTCAACCATGACAAAATGCTTTTTAACATAGAACTTGTAATTAAACTCCTGGTAAAGCACATAGGTATTGAATCCAGAGGAAGGCAAACGGTAAAAATCCCATTGCAACTTAGCCAATTGTCTCAAAATGGGAAAAAATGAATTCCTTCCTGACCCCATTTAATGGCGATGAGATTACTCCCTGGATGAATACTTTCTATTTAATTATACATTGAATTTTGTTAACAAATGTTTCTGCTGCAAATGTCATCAATCTTTTGTAACATTCAATAAATGAATTTTGCTAACTTTTTAACATACAATGATAGCAATGCAAACATTAGCATAAGATAATAACATTTAACCTTAATTTATTTTAAACTATAGTGATCTTGAATATTGAATCCAGAGGAAGGCAAATTTCAATAAATGTAATTTCAACTTTGTAAATTTGTTGAAAGTGTTGTCCAAAAATAATTCCTTCCTGACTCCATTAACTGGCAATCGGATTCGTCTTTGGATCAATAATCTATATATCATGCACCATTTAAATATTTCAACAAATGATGATGCGGCTACTAACATTAAACCTTAATTACAAAGAATGCATCAACTTATCAGTCCCTTTCAAACAGATTTTTAAGCTTACAAACCTGAAAGAAACATATTTAATTGTAAACAGTAAAAGTAATACAATGCAAGCTAACTGTTTTGTGGAGTTTTTTTCCCTTGAAAGTTGTTTCCTTTCAAAGAGCACTGCAGACTTTTATTTGTGTCTATGGGATGTAACCCCTTTTTTTTGTTGGTTATTACTGTATTTTTCTGAAATTGTCGACATATTTTTGTTACTGAAATGGTGTTCTACTAAGAAGAGGCCAATTGACCTTCAATTTCTTCCTTCAAATGAAACCACTATTCTCTGTGATTACAAAACCTTGTAGTACACAATATTTTTTGTAAAAATACAGCCATCATGTAGTCGATCACCCTGACTTGGGTTGTCTTCAACTGAAACTTTAATCTCATTTGGATTTGTGCACCTTGAAAAAGCAACATAGAGTTGTCGATGTGCAAAAACAGGTTCTTGTAAAAAAATGCCCACTGACTTAAAAGTTTGTCCTTGGGATTTATTGTTGGTCATGGCAAATGCCATGATAACTGGAAATTGTCTCCTTTAAAGGACAAAAGGCAAACCACTCTCACTTGGAGCTAAATCAATTCTTGGTATAAAAACTTGTTCACCTGGGTCCCAATCATAATTTCTGCATGTATAAAATTATCTTTTAAATCGTGCACAATTAATCTGGTCCCATTACAAAGTCCTTTTTTTGGATTCATATTTCTCAATAGCATGACAATTGCCCCTATATATTTGATTTTGATTTTATCATCTGTAGCATTTGTGATGGCATTAAATGCTTGTAATTATAAAGTATTTAAAGTTGCCAGTTTTTCTTTTTTTTTTTGTAGCTCAGTGTCATAATCATCAAAGTTGATGTCATCTATAAGTCCTGGAACAGGCAAATTAAAACGTGCACAATTTAATCCATGAGCAAGCAATATTTCTTGAATTTCCATTAAAGTTTTTAACATAGCGGACATGGTCTTCTTTCCAATGGAGGGCCGAGACCCTTTGGAGGTTAAAAATTACAGGCCTATATCTCTACTAAATAGGGATGTCAAATTACTTGCTAAATTGATGGCCGATAGAATTTCTAAATTTCTGCCCTCACTAATTCATAAGGATCAAGCGGGTTTCATCCCCTTTAGGCAAGCTGGAGATAATATTAGATGGATTCTGGATACCATGCACTGGGCGGGTAAACACCGTACCCCCTTATGCCTTCTAGCCCTGGATATGGAGAAGGCCTTTGACTTTCTAGAATGGTCCTACTTAAGAGCAGTATTGTCGAAATTCGGCCTTACAGGACGTTTTATGAACATGATTAATAGCTATTATAAATCCCCTCAAGCAGTCCTAAAACTCCCTGGCGAAGCAAGGGCTTCATTTGCTATTCAGAGGGGAGCCAGACAAGGCTGCCCTCTCTCCCCTTTACTCTTTGCTCTTGCCGTTGAACCCTTAGCTCAGGCTATTAGATCAAACGCAGACATTAAAGACATAAATATAGGCCACCATCACTTAAAGTGTGCCTTATTCGCAGATGATGTCCTCTGTACATTGACAGATCCCTGCACTTCAGTCCCTGCCCTCTTTTACCTACTAGGAACATTCAGTAAAGTCTCTGGGCTCCACATAAACGTGGATAAAACAGAAGTTCTAAATATTTCCTTACCCCTCTCAGACTTAACCTTTTTGCAACAGCACTTTAATTTTAACTGGCCCTTTAACCATATTAAATATCTAGGTGTGAATCTCACCCGTAACACTGCACATCTTCACAAATCCAACTATACGGCCATCTACAAAACATTCACCCAAAATCTACTGACATGGGCAGAACACCCTATCTCATGGTTAGGACGTATCCACTCATGTAAAATGAACCTCCTTCCCCGCCTTATGTATTTATTTCGCTCCCTACCGATCGCCTTGAATTACATGGATTTAGACAAACTACAACGCCAAGTCTTTAACTTTATATGGCAGAATAAATCACATCGTATCTCTAAATCAACTATGTTGATCCATAAATCAAAAGGAGGTCTCTCCTGCCCCAATTTGAAATTATATTTTAAAGCGGCACAATTGGCCTTTGTTCCAATTGCGCACTCCCCTACTCACCAACCTCTTTGGATATTTATTGAGAACTTTATGATGGCCCCATATACATGGGATTACATTCCATGCATCCCAAACACCACTGACATGCTTGGGTAAATTGGACAGTCCGTATATAAAGAATTACTTAAATATTTGGTCATGGGCTGTCCGCAAATTTCAGCTGATCCCGAAGTACCCCACTCCTACTCCCTTAATACCCAATCCCAGATTCCCGGATACTCTCCCTGCAACCTCTTTATTATGGTGGAAATCCCATAATCTACTGATGGTGAATTCCTGGTATCGAGATAATACTACCTTAACATACACTCAACTAAAAGAAGAATTCAATATCCCCATTCAGGAACATTATACATTTTGTAGATTTTAATACTTTCTCTCCACATTAGAAAATACACTAGGTAAGCCGACTTCAAATTTGTTTACTAGGTTATGCCTGTCTGCTCCTCTTACAAAAGGTATTGTGGGTATCCTATAAGATACTTTCAACTCCCCTCCCGCCACCCCCTCCCAAAATATATGCAAAGATGGGAAGAAGACTTAAATGGCAAGTGGGATAGGGGGACTTGAAAGAACTCTTGGCGAACCCTTACCAGACAAACTATTTAGATGGAAACTCTCCCCTAATCCTAATTGCTTTAGAGCTTGTCAGATTCCTGGGACCTTTTTCCACACTTGGTGGTCATGTCCCCTGGTTCAGTCTCTTTGGACCAAGGTTTTCCACTTAGCCTTAACCATATTTGGCACGCCTGTTACAGCTAAGGCGGACATAGGCCTGCTAGGGCACTCTGTCCCCTCACTATCAAAATATAAAAATAGACTCCTTCAGTACTTAATGCTAGCAACAAAGAGTCATATAGCCAGGCAACGGAAATCTCCCACTCTTACTTTACAATCAGTCATCAATAAGATGAACTACATTGCTATAAATGAAAGGCTAACCAATTTACTGGAGAACTGTATGCCTATCTTTCTCCAGATATGGAATCCCTGGATTCATTCTCCCTATAGCCCCCCATCATGTGAAGTTGTCTTAATTAACATTGTGCTATATTTTTCTAATTCTTACATTGGAGCTGCGGACTGTGGACTGGAGGAGGTGGGACGGGCGCTGGATCTGAGCTGGTAACAAACAGGACTTATACTTCAATACCCTTGAGACCAAAAAATGTTTTGAATTTAAATTTCATGTGTAGTCAACAATGCTTTTTATTTTTCGCTTTTATTATACTGTTTTAGCGTTATATTGTGTCTATGCAACATAGTTAGTTTTTTGTTTTTCTGTTTGTTTCTTACTTAGGCTCTGGATGTTTGCCCTGCTAGACCGAGCCTACCAAACTGTTTTATTTTAGGTAAACTTTTTCCTTAGAAAACTGGAAAAACTTAGGTAACCTGGCTACCCTTAGACCTTCCCACAAGTGGGGATAGATCTTTTTGGTTAACTTGATTTCGACTATTATGGTATCTTCTTATGGTGTAATGTAATGTTAACCTTTTCTTCTGTCTTTTTCCCCTTAATTGGGTATGACTGTATGTTAATAATGTCAAACTGCTACTTGGCTTTTATGTTATTCTCCGGTTTATTTGGTTACCTAATAAAAACCTTTGAAAAAAAAAAAAAAAACATTTTAACAGTGCTATTGGCCTAATTATACCGTTTCAAGAAGTCTTCAGACATATTTAATTTAAATGTTTCCGACAAAGTAAATGTATCAGGTACATTTCAAAAGATGCAAATGAACGCAAATTGTTTTCTCATTTGCTTTGGCATTTGACATAGTGCTGCTACTTCCAGACACCTCTCCCATTCTGTATCATCAGTTTTGATGTCTTGCAGCTAATAGGAAAGTCTCATAAACTATGTCATTCACCGTGCGTACATGTTCAAAACTTTGTTCAATGTCTCTTGGACTGATGGTATAAATTTGTGATATAATTTTATGCATATCTCTTCTTCGTTGTCGCCATAGACCATTTACAAATACATAGTGACATGGAATCTCAATGTATAAAAATTGTCTGGCCTGCTTATCCGGGCAGTTTAATTTAAACCATGCAGTAAGTGTTCACTTTGAGCTAAGGCAGTTCTTTCATTGCCTGCAGTAAAGCAAACAAACTGACTTTGTGGCAAATGTACAGCTAATCGATACACAGTATGTGACCAATCATGCATCTCAAATTTCAGAAGCCGCCACATTGCTTCAGGAGCACTCACATAGCAAGCATCTAAATAATTAGAAAGTTTGTCATGTAAAATTGGATTTTCCTTTTCGTTTGCTGCACCTTGCACAACAACAGTTGCTGAATCATATCCTTTGTATATATATTTATACATACATTTGATGGTACATTTATGTGTGCATTGTACTTCATGAGCAAATGTGACAAATCTATTATCAACCTTTTGACCACGGATAAAAGCTGTTTGTCCTTGTCTTCCTTTACACAAAGGGTATCCATCACAATTAGCATAAGCTTGCATTTGAAATTGTTTAGGAAATTATTTTGTGCATGTTTTAGTTTCCATACACGGTAAATTAGGATTCATATCTTCACATGGCCCATGAATCATTCTGTGTGTCACAATCTCAAATAGTTTTTAATATTTTTCTGGATCTGTCAAATCAGTAGTAATGACTGAATCCACTCTCTCTGCAGTATTCAACTTATCTTTTTCCTGCAGGATTAAAAGTATGTGAGCATGTCTATTTTGAAATTCAATGATATAAACAAAAGCCACACATTTTCCAAATAACTGTGCTTTAGTTATATCATGTATTAATGAATTGAGTTTGATTTTGAATACTCTTGCCACTAAATCTGGTCCATCAGAAGTAGTTTGTCCCAGATTAAAATTTTCCTTGATCTCTGGCCATTGTGGATTACATGTGAATGTAATGAATACATCTGGTTTTCCAAAGTTTGTGACAATAGCCATGGCATCATTATATCTTTCTCGCATGTTGCGAGGAGATCCTTGGAAAGTAGATGGCAAAATGATTGCTCTTCCAGCTGTAATGTCTCTGTTGGTAGCCAATTCAGCGACATAATCCATCAATCCACAATACTGTTCTACTCAAAGCTTATTTTGTTGAAATTTTATGAAATTTAGATTATTTGCTTCAAATTGTAGATATGAATCAATAATCCATTGTTGTGTGAGTTTGCCCCCACATAAAATTGGATTAAAAGAATCTCGAATAGCAATTTGTGCCACTTTATATTCCAGCATAGAAATATCGCATCTAACACGAACTTTACTATTCGGATAACTTTGCAATTGTAATTTTGGTTCCCATCCAGGTTCACCATTTGGAAAGAAAATGGGATATGTAATTGGATCCAAATTACAACATAATATATTTATGTTTATAAAAGGTTGTTCTTTATTGCGTGGATATATTCTAATATCTAGTTGAAAAGGTAGTTCACCATCTTCATTTTTAAAAACCATGGTAACCTCATTTACTGTTAATAAATTATACCGTCTTTGATCAGTGTTGCAATCTCTTTTTAACACCATATTTACTATTGGAATTGTCAATTGATGTCTTTGAGCACGTTCCTGTTGTTCTTTTTCAACCTGTGCTAATTGTTTGTATGCTTGAGTGTATGGGTTGTTGGCCATAATTTATCCAGCTGTTCAAAGACTATGCACAAACACTGTTTATTTTCTGGAAGCGTCATTCTTTGTTCAACAGCTTCCATTGTATCTAAGACATATAACTGCAAATTTCCTTTGCTCTCCTTCTTGTGGGTGTAAATGTGAAGTGCGGTGGTAAATTTGTTCTTCAACTCTAAAACAGTAATGACCATGTCCTGGGACATTTTCTGCTAATGTGACACCCATTGAAGCAAATGAAATTGCACTGTTATAAGACCTCATGTTTTTTTTTTTTTAATTGGCATAATTTGGAAATGTTGGATCGCTCATGATACTTTGTAGAAGTCTTACCTTTTCTTTCTGACAACAACTAATTAAGTCTCCGTCAGTTGGTCTTTCCTTTAGAAAATGATAGGCCACACAAAACTGACAAACAACATTGAGTAATCCACAATAATGAGTGTCTACTGTTAGTGCTCTACTAAACACATTATCATGAGCTTCCTCAACATAGATATCACGACAACTTTCTATATCTACATTTGTGTCATATGTCTGAACATTGGTGTCAATAGGCAATATAGTATCATTGGGCAATGGTTCACAGACATGTTTTAGTTTACTTTTTCATTTCTTTGAAGCTCCAGCACACTCACTTTGTGCTTTCTTACTCATTCTTCTTTTATTTAAAAGTCTCTGTCGGTCTTATTCTCTTATGTGTTGGGAAGTTTCACGTGACTGTGCACCTCTACACCTTTGCTTCCTTTCCCTTGCCAATCTTCTTTTGCGTTCAATGTTGTCTTCTCCATTATCCGCCATTGTAATCTGTAATTGTAAATATAGGTGTAAGATGTTTGTTTTTTTGGGCTCTGTACATATTGTTTGTAGCTGGTCTCAATCTAAAGGTAAATAGCATTAATTAAAGAATGCAAAGATTTTAAAATCATTTTTATTCTTTCTCTGCAATAAATGAACCCATTTTTAGAGTGTTTTATAGACATACATTAAAAAGCAAAGGACTGCACATATATACATTGCCATTTTTTTTATTTTTTTTGGACTACTGAATTATTAATTCATTACTAAATGAATATACGTTACTGAATTAATCCAAAACTGAGATCACTGTTAAACCTAAAAAGTTAATTATATTGTTGTAAAGAAGATCAAACAGAAACAGCTATTATTAAAGTATAGATGTGTCCTAAAATAATGTTCAATTTTCTTAACGATGCAATGAATGTAGATATGATGTCTAATTGAGGTTCTTTAAAAGGTAATTAGTTAAGCCTATATATATCTTGATTTTTTGTTGTTGTTATTGTAATGACAAATTTAATTCTAAAAACCTCATTCATCTTCATGTTTTTTTTGTTTGTTTGTTTTTTTATGAAAAAGGAAAACCTCACTCATTTGCAAGTTGTTCAAAGCAATCGGGCACTATATAAGCACATAGGCTTTGTTTTTTTAAAATTCAAACCGTAGTTTTGTATAGATGTTCATTCACTAAAATGTTCATTTTAAATAATATGCTATGCCGTTATATCGAGCCCTGTAAAGTTTTTCAAATTGCAAATGAATGAGCCCCTAAATAAATATATTATATAAATATACTTTCCTGAATTAATCATTAAGTGTCATCAATCCCAAAACATAAGGGCATGCTAAAATTATATACCTGTGAACTTGCTGTTCTTTATGTAAAAATCCTTTCTAATTCCCTCTCTGTCTTCAGTCAGGTGCAGAGATGAGTAATCTGTGAAATTACATGAAAATAAGTTTTATTCATTGAATTCCATTCATTCTTGATTGAATGAACTCCATATATTTAAGTGCTTAGTAAAATGTTCTTTTTTTAAGTCTTCTAACCTCATCTTGTTTTTTATATTATTATTAATTAATATTTCCAAAAACAATGTACATAAATGAGCTGTAAGACCGATATATAAGTGCATGTTAAAAATTGTTATTATTTTTTTTGCATTCTCATTTTTTTCTTTAAATCATGACTAATTATTAATTAATAAAATATTATTATACGTTAACTGTTATCCATGTTAGCAACAAAAAATGAAGCTTTTTTTGTTCCATAACTCCATAATTAAATTATATACCTGTCATGGTGATCTTTATGGTGTTCAAAGGCTGCAAACGTCACTCTCTGTGTTGAGTCAGATGCAGAGACGATGAAACTGTGAAATAAGATTGAAATCATTTGTAATATTTTGCTTCATCCCTATCAGGCAATCAGCAGCAACACAGATATATTCGCATAGATGAAAAACATAAAAGCATATTCCTCAATGTATTGTTAAAGCAAACCTTATTTTTTGTAATGATTACTAATTATTAATTATTTAATATACTAATATACGTTAATTAATCAATAACTGTCATCAATTCCAATTAAGAAGACTTAAATCCTTTTTTTAAAGAAAAGAACATCATTTAATTATATACCTGTAAAGGCGCTGTTTATGCTGTTGAAAGGCTGCAAACGTCACTCTCTGTGTTGAGTCAGCTGCAGCGACACTGAAACTGTCAAATAAGAGGGAAAGCATTTGTAATAATTTGATTAATCCCTGTGAGGCAATCAGCATTATCGCTGATATATCAGTGCATCTAAAAATATACATCTAGTTTGTGGTCCTTTAAAAAAAAAAATGTTAATCTTACTAATTGCAAATTCATATTTTAATGTACATTTATAATCAATTAATCACTGACTAAATGTATTCTAAAGATCTAAGCATTAATATATTTCTAAACAAAAGGCATTGTAAAATCTCCATTTTCCCCCCCTAATGATTACTAATAATTAATTCTTAAAATAATGTACATTAATAATTAATTATTCATTGTGTAAATTTCTTTGCATGTTTTTTGTATTAATTTATTAATAATCTTTTTTTAATTAATGATTACTAATTAATAATTAATAAATTAAAGTACATTATTAATTAATTATTCAATTAATTCATATATTACAAACAGCTAAGCATGAAAGTATTGCTAATCTAAATAAAGCGTAAATTCTTGTTTGCTCAATTTGTTTAACTAATAATTTTTTTATTAATAATTAATTAATTAATTATTGATTAATGATTATTAATATATTGTACCTTTTTTTATTTAATATTCATCAATCAGTATCCTGAAGAGCTAACAATCTCTTTTGATTTTCCAGCATCAGAAAATATCCAGTCAGACTGTCATCACCTGAGGAGACAGTGTCAGTTCTGTGGCAAGTGTGCCCTATATATAGGCTGCGTGCGCGAGACAAAACCTTTGTTTTAGGCGTGAAATCTGCCATTTCACAATGTTAATGTGTAAATGTGTAAGTTAGTATTGTAAAATGGCGACGTTAGTTTATGTTTTAAACGTTGTGCGGTTATTTTCCGTCCTTCCTATTAGTATTTTTCTACCACATACGTGGCTGGCTATATTTTGCGCGGTTCGCGGTAGTGTATCCTTGTTTGCATTTTTCTCAGCCGCCATTTTTTTTCTCGCTTAGGTGATTTTCAAGTGCCGAAACTACTTAAATTCAACCTAAATTCGTGTTTCTCCCGAGCTATCGGTGACCTTTTTTTTGTATTTTGTGTTTTATTTTTTGTGTTTTTGTTGTATTTTGGTTTGCACGGTTCGGCCGTTAACTTTGTATTTTCCGTAGGTCGTATTTTTTTTTTCAATTCCCGCATTCGTCAACTACTTTCAACCTAAGGCTGTTTGTATGTAATCTAATTTGTTTGTAGGCTAAGTCCTGCGTGTTTCATTCACCCAACACTACTCTCCTCGCTTCGCGCTCATCGCCTAAGTGCTCCGAGTTTAACGGCTCGCCTTGCCTTCAGCGTTCATCGCCTTAGTGCTCTGCGTCCTAAGCACCACGGAAAGCGTGACGATGTCTCGTAGTTAGACAATTATAATATGTGATAGAACCATCTGTCCAGTGCATCTCAGTTGGTAAGGTAAAATGTTCTATTTCCCAGCTTTCATAGACTCCAGAGCAGATGATCATTTTATCTATCAATCATTTGCTAAGCATTGAGTTCCTATCAGGAGGAAACATTTCTACTTAACATTAGTTCCATTGATGCCAAGTCTCTTACTACAGCCCTATAAACTAATGCCTACTGGCTCGCCATGCATATGCAAAGTGCTATGCCTGCACAACGACATATTTACCCCTGTTCCCTACCTGGTACAAGATGGACTCCATGCATGGACTATTGCAAGCTGAATTTCCTGGCTTTCAAGAAACAATTCTGGGGAGATGTTTACCAAGTTGCATCTGAGACAACCATACAATTCCATTCTTATTTGTATGGGAGACAATTGGAAAGTGGCATTTAACACTTTTGATCCAATTATAAGTACTCTCTGATGCCTTTTCAGCATTGGTAATTAATTTCTTGTTTTTTAACAGTTTGTGGACAAGATTTTTGTGCATATGCTGAACATGTGTTATCACGTACCTAGTTGACATCTAGGTATACAAGATCTTTACATAGATTACTTGAAAATCACACTAAGCTGAGCAAATACCATTTCTACCAAACTGCAGTTCTATTCCTTGTATATATTATAATTCCTTCTGCTATAGAAATGGATCCCAAGACGGTCCCAGTTGTTCTGAATTGGTATGTACCATTTTGAAAGACATTAATCTCTTCATAGGTTATGATATTTATGACTGAAATGTTATCTGTGATTGAGAAGTCATTGCACTAATCACTGAGCTAACTAAGACAGAGGTAGATCCCTGTAACTGGTCTTCTCCAGCTCAACTGACTTTCCACAAACTCCAAAAGACATTTATCTCTGTTCCTATGCTTGTTGATTCAAACCACATTTAACACTTCCATAGTGGAGGTGGATGTCTCAGAGGTTTAAGGTTAGGGCTTTACTTTCCTAGAGGGCTAAGTTTCAGGGTCCCTTGCACCCCTGTGTGTACTTTTCAAGAAGATTTTTTGCTGCAGAGAGGAACATTCATGTAAAAGATAAAGAACTCTTGATAGTAAAATGGGAATTTGAATAAAATGCAATCCTATTTTAGTATGAGCTACATTTGTAGTAACCATGCCTACTAAGCACACAAATTTGATTTACCTTGAGAACACAGTATCTCAGACCTTCCCAAAGTATGATGGATGTTATTCATCATGCAATTTTATCATATCCTATATATGTGGCTTGAACAATATCAAAGTAAATGTCTTACAACAGTAGCAAAAACATAATCCTAATGTCCTGCAACACATTTCATTGCAGCTCTCTCCTAGAAAACCCTTTAGGAGATACTCCAGGCATTTACTTGAATGTATAAGTTTCCCACCATTTGTCTATATCTGCCTACTACTTACTGTTTTTATGACTCCTGCCTTGCTAGTCACTTGGGAGAAAATAATACTTTGGACATTTACTCAGGAGTTTCTGTTGGCCTAAGATGGTCGAATAGACTAAGGAGTATGTCTGCCATTGCACAAACTGAAACTCTTTGTCATGCTAATACTCCTCTATTGCAGCCACAAACCATTCCTGAACATCTTTGGATTTGTTGTCAACCTTCACACAAAGTAGCATCCACTAACAATTAAGAAGTTTTCACTTGCCCCTCTTCTTTCAAGAAGTCACCTATTCTCCTATTCTCTTCAGCACTTCTGCTTGTCTGTTGCAAACCTTTGTCTGCAGCCAGCCCCTGACCGGTTAAGAGCAATTCTTCTGTCAGCCGAACTTGGTTTAAAGATTGGTATATAATTTCTACCTCTGTCCTGTTTGTTATAACCTCCAAAACTGCCCTAAGAGCTCCACAGCCAATACTGATACTATTGTGAAATATAAATATATATGCAAGATGGAAATTGTGTGAAAACTCTGATTCTATATTGAAGCTATGACCACATGGAGATCCACCTTTCTGACACCACTGCAACTGTTTCTCCTTTTTTTACTTCCTCAAAAATAATTTGATAGTACTGTATAAACAGAGTCTTGTGGTGATATTTATCTTGTTAGAATTCTTACAACCTGTCTAGGAGGAATTTGTTAGCAGTAGTTTGGGCTATAAGAACCTTCACCTTTTAGGGTACTCAACTATAAACTCAGACCGACTTTCCAGGTAGTTTTTTTTTATAAGGAACTGTCTTGGGGCTTCATGTAAGCACAAAGTTAATATAAGCACTACTAACTGTGTCAAAACCCTATGTATAAACTCTTACAAATGATCTTTGAACTGTTCCCTGCTCTACATATGATTTTATCTAAAGCATGATTATATGGCTGTGATAGGAGCTTATGGAAAATACTGCATATTCTCAGAAGGTTCTGCTCAAGCTCCCACAATAGCAGCTAAACTCTTGCAAGAACAATTATGAGACACATTAAGAATTCAGTACCAGAAGAAAAACAGCCTAAATAATCATTTTACAGGACCCTAATGAAATACAATTAAGCCTACATATCTTAAAGCAAGCATAAGCCCTTCTAATTGTTAACCCAGCTCTCTTAAGACAAGAAATACAAAACAACAATCAACTAAATCACAATGTAAATTACTGCTCATACATTTAAACACTGACACTGAAATAATGCTAAGAACCTTAGGGGGTAACTCATACCCAACAGCCCTACAAACACATTTACTACTCCACATAATTCTGTTTTAATGTTCAATGTGTATCCCCTGCCATTTAATACCACGTGATATTTGCGAAATTAACATATGTGTGTCTAAACTACAATAATAAGCCTCAACAATGTGTTGGCAATCAGTTGGCAATCAGTATGTGATTCATGAAACCATATGTTTAATACATTTGACAAAGTCAGTACAATAACTGCTATCCACAGTGCTTTCTGCTTATGACAGATTAAACCACTGGACTAGTGTATGTGCACATAACAATCACCTGTCACAGAATAAAGTTGCATTGAATCAGTTTAAAATGTTTACTGAAAAATCATCGGATTACAGGAAGCACGGTCAGAAAGCAACAAAACTATGCACAAATATAATTAGTGTGGTGCCAATTGATTCCTGAGGGTCATCCTAAAATAAGAACCCTATTTAACCCTTAGCAGTGTATAAAAAAAGTATAGCACTTACATATCACTCATATATGGTCAGTTACCAGAATAATTATAAAGTTTGAATTCCTAAAATGGAACTAACAGTAATAGTGCATAGCACCTACATATTTTCTTCAGCACGCCAGTACACCAGAATGTCTATTGGAAAAGGAAAACTGAATATCATTCACCTACACACACAGTAGATGTCATTGAAGAAAATGTAAAATAGAATCCTCTGTGTGGTGAAAAAAGATAGATATGTACAGTTTAGTTTTACATTGTAGTGTTTCAATTAGCAATCCAATCTGCTGATGGTCTCCAACCAGTGATACCAATGCTGTATTTTCTGTCAAAACATAAAGGAATATAATACAGTGCATATTGGTGGTTACTGATCTGCGATCTCACAGTGATGCACTTATGAAACTCTAAAGAAGAGCACTTGCCTTATTCAAATCTCTTTGGTCACTGTGCATTGGATAGGACATCCCAAAAAATTGACAAATATCCACAAAATGTATATCTTATAAGAATGTGTCAAAAAGTTTGTAAATGATCACATAAATATTGTCACACTTATTTCATGTATTTTTCTTGCGGGGTTGTTAAACCTTTGTTGCAGAAAATACAAACCTAACAAAAAAAAAAAAGGAAGACTTGAATAAGCCCTTATCGCCTCCCCCTTTTGGACATAGGTGCAACCTCTCCTGTGCCACCATGTGCTTTCCTATGAGGATGACTATCAGGGGCTGTTATGGAAGTGGATACACTCCAGCAGCAGGTGGGTAAGGTGGAGGGTCGTATTGGGGGAACCTCTCCTCTTGTGCAGTGTGGTGGAAACAACCTGTCTCTGAAAGTTGTTGGGAATAGGTGCCATGGATTTACCTATTCTAGCCAAGTTCCAGTTCAACTAGGAGAACTCCTCTTGATAGACCAAGCAAAGTCCTGATGATGGAGGTTTTGGGGTTCAAGTTCCATTTCTATCTGGTAATGGTCCCTCTTTTTGACCTCATGGAACAACTCTCTCTGTAAGTCCTCCAACTCCAAAAAATAGATCCCCATGTCCTGTTGCTACTGCTGGATCTCAAGGTCAAGTTCACCCGCCACCTTTGATGTGGGAGAGGGTGCCTATGGGACGAAGGATGCTGCTGGGCAGGAAACTGGGGGTTCAGGTTCTGGTGTAGGAATTGGTGATGGTAATGGCGGCGGAGGGGCAGTGACCTGAATCCCCTAGTTAAGGTCCTCTAAAACAGACTCCTCCCAATGGGAGCAATAGGGAGGAGCATCAATCTTTGGGAGGAGGGGGCTCTGGGGTAAAATTCTACCCTGGTTACAACAAGTCCCAATCATCTCCTCCAATGTCCACATGCATTCCTTCACCTCCTCTTCAGCAATGTCCTCCTGCTCCATCTAGTGGCTGCTTTGCTGGTGGTATAGAAGAAGAATAACATGAATTTCACTTCTGATTCTCATAAGCATAACTTAATTCAGTGTTTGTAAGTACAGTTTTCAATTATGGGCTGCATAGACAATGATAAAGAAACATCTTTATAATATCACTGTTATTGAAATATGATGTCATGAATCTGGGGATTTACATAATATCGGATGTAATGTTGCTGACTAATCCTGTTTGTTAAACCATGAATTTGTCTGATTATAAAGAAATTACATGTATTATTAGCATTAACATCACATCACACATTACTGTTTGCATTTATGGGCAAAATTATTATTTTCATTGTTGGTCAACATTTTATTTCTTACTAGCGACTTGCCCGTCAAAAATGACGGCAATACAATTTGAAGGCTGGCAATGCTGTTTGCCACACAATGCAAGGCTCTCCCCCCTCTAAGTTGTTTACCTCGCGATGAGCGCCTTTGGCACTCATCGCTGGCCTCGCAAATAGTGCCTTTGGCGCTCATTGTGAGCCTCTCCCAACGTCTACTTTATGGGCTTTGACGCTCATTGCATGCCTCAGATAACCTGCCACTTTCATGCCCCTCAATGAGCACCTTCTGCGCTCATTGCAAGCCCCGCAGTAAGCGCCTTTGGTGCTCATTGCGAGCCACTCCCCTTCTACTTTATCGGCCTCGCGATAGAGCCCTGCAGTGAGCGCTCGTCCAACCCGCCACTTTGTCGTTCATTGCGAGCCTTTCCCCACTCTCTGACACCTGTATCTATTTCCCCCTCTCCCTTCTATGTGTCCCCCCTGTCCTGTGTTGTTTTCCATTCTTTCCTTTGCCTGTGTCTGTTTTCCCCCCTCTCTCACCCCTATGTCTCTTTCCAGCATCTCCCCACTCTGCCTCCCCTGTGTCTTTCTCCTCTCTCTCCCTGCTCAAGTCATGAGTTTTTCACGATGAGCGTCATTGTTTTTTTTCTTCACAGTCTTGCGTTGATCGGCTAAGTGTTACGGGCTTCGGCCTTATTTATTTCCTTGCTTAGCCGATTTTCGATCTCCAATAAACGTAAATTAAGCCTCAAATTAGCTTGCAACCTTACTCACAGGCTGCAAGTACATTTTTTAATTAGTTGGCATTTTTTGGCAGTTTTCCGTCAGTTTGCAAGTTACGGGCTTGAAAAAAATGTCCGTTAAACCGTAATTTTTTCAAAGTCTGGCGTGCCTTGCGATCAGCGCCAAAGGCTTACGCACTTCGTCGCTGATCGCGGGCATCGCCTTGAGAGCCTCTGGCGCTCATGTCGAGCCTATTTCAAAGTCTTGCGGGCCTCGGGCTCGTTGTGGGCCTGGCAATTAGCACCTTCGCCACTCATTGCCAAGCCTTTTTCAAAGTCTTGCAGGCCTCGCGATGAGCCATCATCATTTAAAAATGTAAAAGTCTTGCGGCCCTCGTGATGAGGCCTGCAGTGAGCTCCTTTGGTGCTCATTGCGCATGCGCAGGCCTTAACTTTTTAACCATTACTGTTATGTGATATGTATATTATAGCTGTGTTACAGAGCCATTTCTATGTAATGTAGTCCATAGCATTAAGTAGAAGTATTTGTATGGTGAACATGATTGATGCGTTATTGCATTCTTGGTGGTGTATGTACTTACCCTGCAAGGTCTAAGATTCATGTCCAGTAAAGCAGGTGTTATAATACACCACTGTAGTAGGACCACCACCTGTAGCTCTTGCACTGGCAGCTTCCATAGCTAACTTCTTCTTGACTAGGGCCCAGCCCCTAATGTGAACTTCACCTCTCTCAACATACCTCTTCCTCCTTTCTCCTTTCCCCTATCCGATTCTCTATTCCTTTTCTCCCTGTCTGTCCTCTCAGACAAACACTCACCACTCACTCACAGGTTCATGCACAGACTCACTCACTGACATTTGTTTGTCACTGCCCACTCATTTCATTAACAGAACAAAAGACTGTAAATGTTTTGTAAAAATTAATTAATGTACTATGTTTTTTCAAGTGTCTTCTGATAGTGTTGGGTGCAAGGGTAAGGCAAATGTAGTCTTAATAGGGGTTCTATGTATTAATGGGTATGGGTGGGTTTGTATTGGAGTGGGGGTATGTGTTAGGTTATAGAAGCTATGGGGTATAGAGTAGATTGGCGAGAGATAAGGTGAAATCTTTGAAACGTGTTATAAAGTTTATTAATTCTTTAGACTATGTGAATAAATTACTGGTGAGTGTACTTGTAAAAAATAATGTAGCAACAATAAATAATCATTTTGTTTAATTATTATTAGCATTATCATCCTTAATTTGTAATGACCCAACAGGGGTTAAGTTCTCAGCCCTGTGCATTACATGTTGTGCCACTACTGGCTAATGTTGAAAATAAGGAACTTCTTTATCCTTGACTGATGCTATAGAGTACTCGGGTGCTACTACTGATGGACTGATTTTTAACAACTGCTTTACCACCTCCAGCTATTTAAGGGCAACCAGAGTAAATAGCCATTGCTTTGTTGTTTTGCTCGGGGGATACAGCTCAGTGATTGTTCTCTGCACTCTTGATTGGATTTCTGTCTATGACCTCGGCCGGTTAACCTGATTACCTAGCTTTTGTATTTTTGTATTGTTTACGGATTATTTATTTGTCTGTCGCCTGCCCAGAACCATGGACTTTCTGACTTCTCTATTTGCCTGCTCCCTATCTGTACCTTGGATTTTCCTGCTACTAGGTGCCCCAGCACCTGGCCTGACACTGATCTAAGCTCCTACTCTCTCCCACACAATAATCCTATCCTCCTGCAGCATTGCAAAGTCAACATTCAAGCAGGAAACATAGCTTTATAGACTCACTTTTACAATATTTACCGATGTTCTGTAACTTTACTGGAATTGCTACGGAATTACTGTGTTTATTGGCTCTTCTTGCTAGTTCAATCGCTTTGTTGCCTACATAACACATGACAATCCTGACTAAGAGTACAAAATTTCCCACGTGAGCTAGCTTGTAGGACCAATTTAATAGTTTAGTATATTCGCTCGTAAGAACTCCTGTAGGGCCAAGTCAGCCTTACTGAAGTTCCTACTGGAGCCATGTAATCAAGCTCTTGAGTAAGTAGTCCCACCTCTACTGCTTCAGTTAGATAGCTTCATATGGATATGTAGTTGGAGATAGTTCAGGAATAAAACCTGATGATAGCAACCATCAAATTTGGAAGAAAAATACATTAATGACTAAAAGATTGATATAGAAGCAAGTTGAATTCTCTTAGGACTTTAATGTCTTGCTTAAAATATCAAGGGTCATATGAAGTCATTATCATTTAGGAACCAGTACTTATTAGACAGTGATCCAACATACCAATGACTGGTTTCAAAATCAAAATAACATGAATGGCTTGCATGGGCTTGACAATATATTAGTTAAATATCTGCCTAAATCACCATACACAACTAGCAAGTTATTAAAATTGAGATGATTGACAGACTTAAGATAAACAGCATTCTGTACTTAGTCTGTTGTTAAAAACACAGAGAATACTATGGCAACAAAAACGATTGACTGATAATGTCAATATCACTGGCCAAATATCAAACCGAGCAACCAGAAGAGAACAGAAATTGTAGTGAATAGTTCTATGTGTTACAAACTCTGAGCGGGTACATATGGTGACCTTTGCACTGTCATCAAACAGTTACTGATAGGAATTGAACATTTTATAACTGTTGTTATTTGAGACTCTCTGCGTTGGCTTAGAGATAAGGAACTACAGAACAGTTGTTGAAAAATTCCTAAATTTTCCAATATAACCTGTAAACAAACAGAAAAAAAATGCTAGAAAAGATTGATGCCAAGTGCACCATACCGTTAATTCAGCTCAAACATACTCTTTTAATTTGAAAAAAGGAAAGTAGCAGCAAAAGGCATGATCTGCAGCATTTTGAATGGACTAAGAAGGAGAGACCTGTGAAAAACTCCCCAGAAATATGCATTACGTAGAATCAATTGCTTTAATTATTCTGTTGTTACAAGTTCTGAGCCGCTTCAAGTTTATTTTTTATTGATGTATTGAATTCCTCTGTTATAGAGCAGCTTATTTATTATATGGGATGGGAGGGAATGCACAAGTGACCACCAGACCACATCCCACTCCTTTGGAAAGCACAAGCAGCGATAGGATTTTGTGCTTTTCCATGCGTAAACTAACACTTTTTTCTAGGGTTGTTTTTTCCAAAACTGTCTCCCGAAAGGAGAAGTCCTTTAGAGGACAAAAGTGAGCTAAGGTCATAATAAATAGTTCTTCTATATTTTTTTTCCTGGACTGACCTACATATATTAAATATGTTTTAAACAATGAAACTTGTGTTATCTTAAACTAGTATAATTTGGATTTAATACTGTTTGTAAAGATTAATTGTGAAATGGATTTGCTTTGTTTCTTCCAAGATTAGCAAGCTAAAATAGACAGGATACATTAAATTTGTGAACAAAAATGTATAAAAATGTACAAAATATTACAGTATTAAATGGTCCCATTTTTCTGTATATTATTTTAAATAGCAATGAATACATAAATAAAATGTTTAAAAGACCACTGTAGTTCAAGAAACAGGGCACTTGTTTCTCAAATATAAGAAATAAAAACATTTTTGGGACAAAATCTTTTTTTTTTTTTTTTTTTAATAAATGTATTTTGTGTATGTTACATAATTTCCTCAAAGCTGGATAATATTGGCTATCAGTGGAGCAAAGGAAACAGAGAGAGTGGAGAGGTGTTTACAGATAACCTTTTGTTCATAATTGGATAATATTGAACTTGACACCACACCCTTTCCATCTCACTGGCCGAGAAGCAGGGAGTTTGATAGATGCAACTATAGCACTCCATAAACATAAACACCCCACTCTCATATACAACCTCCACCAAAGTATTATGGATTCATCCAGGGTCCAGTAGAAACATTTTTTTTATTATTATTATTTTCCCTGCATAAATATGCTCTTATTCAGTCTTAGTTTTTCAAACATATATGTATATATATATATATATATATATATATATATATATATATATATATATATGAAGAGTGAGGTAGCCGGGATTGAATAATGATGAATAATCAGAGTATTGAATTATATAATGATACCTTTTTTATTGGACAAACATATTCATAGATATAAGACTAGCTTTCAAGAGCTTCCACTCTTTCTCAAGTGTGGAGCAACACTGATATAATTAAAAAACAAAAAAATGAAAAACAAACAAACAAAAAAAAAGAATGTCCTATCCGGTCTGCTTCTAGTCCTTCTCACAGTTTTATGGTATCTTAATACCCTATGATCACTATAATAGTTGTCAGTGTTGGGGACGTTTGCGATGTCGGTCACACACTTGCGGCCCTCACGAAGCAAGCTGTTGAATGCGAGGCCCGCAGGACTTAGGCTGCAAACGCAACTGCGAGCCTTGCAAAGTGAGGCGAGCAGTTGTGACACACAGGACTTAAGCTGCAATGAGCGCCAAAGGTGCTCATTGCAGGGCTCGCGATGAGCGCCACAGGCGCTCATCGCGAGGGCCGTGGGAGTTAGGCTAAAATGAGCGGCAAAGGCACTCATTGCAGGGCTCGCGATGAGCGCCAAAGGAGCTCATTGCAGGGCTCGTGATGAGAGCCAAAGGCGATCATTGCATGAGCACAGAAGACGTTCATGGCGATGGATGCTATAGCCTGCGAAAAACCGAGCACTTGGCGTTGATCGCGAGGAACGCAGTTTGCTAATTTAAATTGTTTCAAGCGCATAACTCTCAAAACCCGAAAAAACAGCAAAAAATGTAATAAAAATAATAACACACTCACACACAACACAGGGGGAGAGCCAGGAAGCCTGGGAGTGAGGTTGCAAGCAAATTTGAGCCATATTTTGCCTTTTTCCTCAATTGAAAAGCAAGGGAAAAAATGGTGGCTGAACAAAACGTAAAAATTCTGAAACAAGATGAAAACGAGGCTGAGCAAGGCCAGGCACGCAGGACTTTGAAATAAAATCTACAGCAGTCAGCGCGCGCCACGCAAAGGTTCAGCAGACACACAGAGGAGAAAGACACAGAGAAGGGACAGGGGGGAGATAGTGGAAAGAGATACATGTCATTCCCAAGTACAAAACTTGCAGGTTAACGAAACCTGAGCGCCCCGTACAGTAGGCGGGAGGAAAGGCTCACTCATAGCGCTCATTGCGATCCTCTGCCTCCATGTACTACAACTTTCCTGCTTTGCAATGATCACCTCATCGTGGGGCTCGCAATGAGTGCCTTCGGCCGCTCATTGCAAGCCTCTCCCGCTCGCGTGCTCATCGCAAGCCCTGCGATCAGTGCCTTCAGCGCTCATTGTACGGGCCACTCATTGCAGGGTTCGTTAACCTGCAAGTTTTGTGTTTGGGAATGCCCAGTGCCAGATCATCCATTAGGCGAGTTAGGCTCCCGCCTACAGGCGCATCTCTGAAAGTGACACCTCATTATCACCCCATCTTCCACCACAGACACCCTCCAAATCCCCTCCTGGCGTGTTCTCGGTACAGTGCCTGCTTACTCTGAAAACAGACAGCGCTGCCAGTGTTAACACTGAGCACCAGACAGGAAGCTCAGAATACACTGCAGGGAGCCTAAGCCCGCCCCCTGCACCGGAGCACAGAGATAAGGGAGAGGAAGCCTTCCCCTGAGCAGCCATGGCAGCAAGGCTGGGTACAGACAGTGGCAGGAGATCTTCAACATGATGGAGGCAGGAGCTGTGATGAGGTGAGAGGCATGTGTGTGAGAGGGAGAGAGGGTGAGTTAGAGAGAGGGAGAGAAAGAGAGAGGTAGGGGAGAGGGTGAGAGGGAGGTGAAAAGAAGGGGAGAGAGAAATAAGGAAAGAGAGGGGGGAAAGAGGGATAGAGAGAGAGTGGGGAGAGAGAGGAAGAGGGAGGAGGATAGAGAGGGAGGGAGAGAAAGCGGAGAGAAGGGGGAGAGAGAGAGGAAGGGGGGGAGAAGAGAGAGAGGGAGAGAGAGGAGGGAAGAAGAGAGAGAAGGGGGAGAGAGAGGGAGGGGGAAATAAGAAAGAAAGAGAGGATGAGAGAGAGGAAGAGAAAGAGAGGGAGGGATACAAAGAGGAGAGAGACAGACAGAGAAAGGGAGGGGAAGAGAGGGAGAAATGGGAGAGCGAGATGGAGAGGGAAGGAAGAAAGAGGGAGAGAGAGTGAGAGAAAGAGAGGGGAAGAGAAATATGGCGAGGGAGTAGGAAAGAGATAGAGGGGGAGAGAGAGAAATAGGGAAAGAGAAAGGGTGGAGGGGAGAGAGAGGAAGAGAAAGATAGAGAGAGGGGGAAATACAATGAAAGAGAGAGAGGGAAAGAGAGAGGGAGAGAGTGGAGGGGAGAGAGAGATAGAGAGAGGGGGAAAGACAATGAAAGAGGAAGAGAGGGGGAGAGAAAGAGAGTGGGTAAGAAAGAGGAAGGGGAGAGAAAGAAAGGGGAAGAGGGAGGGAGAGAAATATGGTGAGGGAGTGGTAGGAGAGAGGGAGAAAGAGAGAGAAATAGAGGGGGAGAGGGAGGGGAGAAAGGGGGAGCGAGAGCAAGAGGGAGAGGGGAAGAGAGAGGGAGGGAGAGAGAGTGGGGGACAGTGAGCGTGAGTGGAGGACAGTGAGAGAGGGGGAGAGAGACAGAGAGGGGAAGAGGGAAGGAAAGAGAGGATGAAGAGAAAGATAGTGGAGATAGAGAGGTAGAGAGAGAGAGAGACATAGAAGAGGAGAGAGAGAGGAAGAGAAGGGAAGAGAGAGAAATATGGGGAAAGAGGGAGTAAAAAAGAGAGAGAGGAAGGGAGACCGGGACAGGCAGATAGAAACAGAGAGGCAAGGGAGAGAGAGTGAGAGAAAGAGAAAGGGGGGAGAGAGAGTGGGAAATGGAGAGAGGGAGACAGAGAAAGGAGAGAAATATAGGGGGGAGAAAAAGGGAGATAGAGAAAGGAGAAAGAGAGAGATAGGAGGGAGGAGGAGAGAGAGGGAGAGATTGTGAACAAGTAATAGCTCAGCGTGTGTATGAGTAGCTATGCTGTAAAAATGGCAGAAATGTCTGCAATTTGCTCACACAGCAATACAGAGATATACACGATATATACAGAGATATCCAGAAAAAGGAAAAATGTGTGCATGCTCACTTTGCGCACACACTCACAGAGGCTCCTCCATATGACTGCCTAGGGTCTCCAAAAAGATAGATCCGGGCCTGGGAATGGCATGTGTCTCTTTCCACTATCTCCCCCCTGTCCCTTCCCTGTGTCTTTCTCCTCTGTGTGACTCAAAAAATGTAGTTCACAAACACTAATAAGTTAGAGAGTGGTAACCAGTTTCATGTATTCAAGTGTTTAATGTAAACGTTTTGTTTGACCAATGGTTTATGGGATACTTGGTGATGTTTCTCATAACAAGATGGAGACTGCCAAGGTAACCTAATAATGCCTATGTGGCCACTACTGCCTTAGATGTTGGAAAGCTGAAACCTACTCTATAAGTCCTAGGTTCTCTAATTATGTGCGAGACTCACCACTTATAACTGCAGTGAATGTGCCTATGTCTCATAATGGATGAGGGCAGAAAACCAACACAACACTCCAGAGAAGCTTATTATATTAATGACAATATTGGGCCTATGAACTGCATATGCATTATATTATAATCACAACTGTAGTACATATTTCCAAAGCTCATATGCTATTTCCCTTGTGATATCTAATATAATACAGTATATAAATCATGTATTACTGTTACTATTATCTTCTGATTACTAGTGGTATCATCTGACCATTCTACAGCAGTTGGCAAACGGTATATGATGCCAGAAAGTATGCATTAGACCCTGTTGAGAATTATAATGCATTGCACTTATATTAGTTATTAGTGATAATAACCAGAATAAACACTTCAGTGAGATAGTGTATCTGTGAATTTGAATGTTGTACAAATGCTTACAACACTACCAGTTACAATGCGTAGAGATCACCTAGCAATTAATCAGCAAAGCGATTACCGTACATACTGTAGGTTAGTGAATAAAGAGTGGCTAATTTCTTCATTACTATATCTTTGCTACCATGTTTTCCCTTAGAAAGTGGTAGCAGAGAGTTAGGTTGCAGCTCACTGCTCTGTCCATATGCAAAGAAATGTCTATATACAATAACATTAATGTGTATAAATACACACATATATGCAATAAATTAGCAATAAATGGGGCATGAGGGTACACAACTCTCAGTGAGTCAAGGGTGCAGAAAAAATGTAGGATGATGTGTGATCTGCAGACTGAGGAAGAAAGTTGCCTTGCAACTCCTCTACTCCTTCAAATTTGCATTTTATGCATAATTTCTTATTAAAATAGTATTTGTTGCCTTTTTTTCTTTTTCGGTAATCCGTGTTGTGAATATGAACAAAATGGAAACACATAGCTGTTTGGGGAATATTTTGATTATTCCATATCTGTTATACTTTGCCATAACATTTTAAAATCACTGTTTTATCTTCCTTGCACTAACAAATTCATTTTTAGAATCATTTAGCTGTCACCATGAGTTGCACAAAGCTATTCAGAGCAGAGGTGTTCTTGCTTTTCTGTTTTTTAAGAAATTTAATTTCCCCTAAAGAGCCACAATAACAGTAATCTAAATATTATGGCTCTTTCGGAAATGCCATTTGAAATATTGGTCTGATTGGCTTGAAGTTCAGTCAGATATTGAAAGAAAATCCTGTTTTTTCTTCCTGTTCAGCTGCATATTTTTAAACTTGTTGCTATATTTGGGACATGCCATTATATCTCTGTCAAAAGTCATGACTGTAAAACATGCTGTGGGGGAAAAGGTGGAAACAACAGTGAGGATATGTCACAGTCAAGGCTTTGAATTTGCTTAATGATGTGAGACTAAGGGCCATATTAAATTCCAAGCCTGTAGCGGCAACAGCACGCCCGCAAAGCCTGCAGGCTTGAAATTCTGCCAAGTTACAGAGCTATTACATTCAACCATGACGCGACCAACGGGCCATAGACGCAAGTCCGTAAACCCTTTCCGCGCACGCAAGCTGTTAAGGGTCTTGCCAAGACGCGTCACAATGCAAACTCGTAATCACGGAGTGCAACGCAGGCCTACCAGCCAATAGAAAGCGGGGAACCACAATTAACACAGCAGGAAGGGGTTTTAAAGGTCGCAAAAAATTTAAATCATTGACTGTGCTGTAGCTGAGCAAGTGAACACACAGGCTTATGGGTTTGTTTGTGGGTTTGTGAGCATTAGAGAGAGAGATAGAGAGACAAAGAGAGAGAGAAAGAAAAAGAGACAAAGAAAGAGAGAGAGAGAGAAGGAGCTTTGTAGGTTTTTTGATATTTTGACCTCTAATATATATTAACCCCTAATTTACAACACACATAATTACTGATATCACATAATTCACACACACAGATTAATATGTACACATTGCTATACATAGCAGTAGGCCACAGCACATCTACACCACCACATACCCCACCTAGCCCCCCATACAATTACTATACTACATATAATACTCACATTCTTGTTTTACCACATCCACGTATATATTATATTTATTTATCTTTATTCTTATTTCATAAATCATAGGAGGGTAGAGCAGGAAAGTGAGGAGAGGAGGAGAGAGAGGGGAATACAAGAGGGGGAGAGTGAGGAGAGGGGGAGAGGGTGAGTGGTAGAGGTATGGAAAGAGGGAGAACCAGGTCAGATGTGCTTCCAGATGTAGGAGTAGGGGCAGAGGGTCAGGGGCCTGATCCCAGAGGGGGAGGTAGTGGGGATGATGGACCGGCCCCAGGGAGAGAACAGGGAGGCCGGGAACCCCAGACACAGTTGGGAGGGCAAGAGGCTGTGGCAAAGTACAGGGCCCCCAATTATAGCCCAGAGGAGATGGACATTCTCCTCAGGGAAATCCATGTCCGCTATTGCATCATACATGGGGGGATAGATGTGAGGCCTAGCCAGAAGGCAGAGGCCCGGAGTCAGATAAAAAGTGAAGAGAAAGATGGCAGAGGAGACAAGAGCTGCACGTGCAACCGGTGGTGGGCCACCAGCCAATATCACATACTGCAGACCCTGAAGGAGTGGATTGAGTCAGCGGCAGTAGTGGGCTTACCAGGACAGGTGGACATGGCACTGTGCATGTCATAATATGTCCTAACTTGGACCATGTCTCAGCTGCGTATTAACAACCATTGCTGGGAACATGTCACAGATTGCACAGCAGATCCAGCAGAGCACGTGTCTGATGCACATGCAGATGGCACACCGCACCTGCAGTACATATGTTTATATGAGTCATAATCCACAATGCTCATTATGCAGGCCGTGGTTCACCTATGTAACACAAGCACTCCAGTCAATCACAGGTGACCATGATGTCAAGGATATGGAAACACATAGCTGTCAATTGTGTAGGGAAAGCAACTCAAATATATATTTTCTCCCATTTCAGTACCCAGGAGGACAAGGCTGACCACAGAGGAACAGGTGGAGGCTCCACTGGAGGTGGGAGTGGTTGACGAAGAAGGCCAGAACATTCCAGAGGTCCCGGGACCATCCACAGAAGCTGGTCATACACGATCACTGTCATATCAGGAGCAGGAATCACTGCCTGGGCCTTCAATAACATCATCCAGCCATGGACAGCTGTTCCTGCACCTTCCACTGGCCATGTCCTGGCCCAGCGATCATCACAGCTGCGACCTGCTACAACAACATTGCAGCCATGGCAGGCTACAACCACTCCCACACAATGGGGTCTCCAAACATGGCCTCCCACACTGTGGGCTCCCCCAACATGGCCCAACACCCCAGCCCTCCTGCCAACACCTCAGGGCCTGCTACCGAGACCTCAGGCATTCCTGCCGACACCTCAGGCATTCCTGCTAACACCTCAGGCACTCCTGCCAACACCTCGGGCCCTGCTGCTGTCACCTCGGGCCCTGCTGCCGTCACCTCCGGCCCCAATGCGATACATCGGCCCCAATGCCAACATCTCCGGCCCCATTGCCGACACCTCCGGTCCCAATCCTGACAACATCAGCCCCAATGCCGTCAACACCACCACCCCTGACTTTGAAGGAAATCATGGCCCATTTCACCAGGGAGAACATGACACGACAGACTGAGAGGCTCTGATTGCACAGAAGGCTGTGTCGGCTCACACACACCCTCCTGATGAGCAACAGATCACTCCATTCTGAGGTGAGGAGGCACAACCGAAGGATGGAGAGATATGAGGAACAGGCGATTCGGGACAGACAGCAACTCATTAACTTAGCCGAACGCCGGCTCATCATACCTCTCCAGTCTTCGGCTGCACAACTGCAACCTGAGACCGTGGCCTCCTCAATTCAGACTTCACCACCATCTCAACCTGATCCCTAGCCACCCAATGTAGTGGCACCCCACGCTCCAACACCACCTAGATGTGGAAGGGTGCTAAGGGGTGCGGACACGGAAGGTGGGGGCCCAGTGCTGCGTAAGAGGAGGCCTTAGGACCGTCGACACAGTCCACCTCTTGATTACGCCTCACTTTGGCTGGCTACAAAGTGTGTACATGTCTGGTTATATTTACCATTTCAACAATTGATGTTTAATGTGGATTGACCTTGAGATGAGGTGTTGTAGTTAATCAGAATATTGTTATGATTGATATCTTGTTCTTGTCTCTGTAGGTATTAATAGCCAAATCTCATCACCATGAAGGCATGTTCTTCATCTTCGAGCAGTACAATACCATCATATGAGTAAACAGTCAATCTAGTTCCCAACAGGCATTCAATCAGTGTCATTGACCACTACAGATGGATCTAAAATGCAATACACTAGACTGTTGTAAGTTTCAATTACAATGAATAGTGTCCCGGCTGTAGAGTTGCCCAGTCCCATTAGGATCTGCTAATCCAAACCAGTAGTTATACATGCTTTTTTGTTAAATTTCCTCCGATCCACAAATAAAATGGATCATTTCCGTGGTTTGACATCAGGATCAATGTGCATGCGTTTAGGGGTAAAGTGAACAGTGTAATCTGTTTGGCCTTGGTACCACCCATATACCAGTGAGATGTGACATCAGCATGGCACCCCTATTCCATGTAGATAGTAATAGTACTCTTTGCTAAAAGATTGTGTTCACAGTGAAGCATGCTTTGTTGTATTACACATCCTCAAAATATTCTGGGAACGCTGATTGAACAGGACAGAATCAATATGGTTATTACTGCTCGTAGATAATGTTCATTTTAGTTGGTTTATTGTAGTGTCCAGAGCAAAAACAATGTACTATAATAACAGCTTATGATTGTTCTAACACATCCTCTTCATGTTTTCCAGATTCCTATCATCTATTTGGGAATCATCATTAATGTATAAAAACACACTATGTGTGGAATTGATTATTATCACATGATTTTCTTCACATCTGTTTAATATAGCAGATGGAGACCATATGGTTGCTGTATGCGCATTAATGGTTATTTCTTTGAAATAAATATTATATGATGTTCCAATATCACATCCGATTATGGTTACTGTGGTGTCCTGACCACATGTTACCCTAGTAGTGCTATGCATTATCCTTATGATGTTGTCTAACATTTAACCCTTTAGATGTCCCTTGTTGGCCAACAGCCTCTTGCCCTTCTGGTATCCACCCACAATAAACCCATCATATATATGCACGGTCGTATACATATTAACATGTGCTATGAGTATCAAATAAAGTATGATGATGTTATATTGTTATCACAGTTTCTGTGTGTTTGTACCATATCATGCTTTAGAATCTATATTTAATTCTTAATATATATATATATATATATATTTTTTTTTTGGGGGGGGGGGATATATATATGTGTTTAGAGATATACATATACTACATTGATATGTACCTTGACAATATAGATGAAAGTGTCAGCCAGAGGGGCGTGAAATCATGAATCATGTATACAGTATATGCAGGGTTATCTGTAAGGGCTTAACTGGAATGATGATATTCATCTACATTCATGATTTTTATGCAGTAATGTAAACACATATTGAACAGAATATTTACACCCCTAACATATGTTGATGAGCACATCTGTTGACTTTCAGGGTAATTTAATTGTTGTTATGGAAAAGCTATAGTATAAGCATTAGCGAGGCTAACACAAACAACATGGCTGATAAATAATATTTAATCTTAGCACAAATAATAACAAACATACCAACAAAGCCACACAGTGACAAATTGTCACCGGTATGCACAGTATCATGTTGGAGGTGGGTAGGGTACAGAGTTCCAGTAACACAGGGAAATAGGGACATAGGAACAGAATGCAGGCAGTGGGGATGGTATTGATATGGATGATCAGTTGAGGGGGATTTACAGTGTATCATCCAACATGAGGCAATATAAGTTACATCATATTATCACAAATATCAAGAGAACTATAACATTCAATAAGCAAAAACAATAATACAAAATAAGGATATATACTCATGGGGGAACAGACACACCTATGCAACAGCAGAGGTATAAGTGCTCAATCAGTTAATGTTATAACCCCAATAGGTCAGTTCTCTGGCAATGCTAATCCGCTATGAGAGCAGCCTTTCCATATCTAAGTTTGGACACTCAGATGGGGACCTGACCAGGACCATATTGGTATGTTCTAACTTATTCAAGACATTCACTCACAACAAACAGGCCAATTTGAGGGGAATTCTGTTCTCTGAAGAGCATTTCTATTATCTGTTTTTGCATATGCATAACTGCAGGTTAAGGTAACCTCATGACACAGTTATGTTTCAAGCCTAGAGTTACTCTTCCCCATATGTACAGGGAGGATCACATCAGCACTGAAGAAGAGACCGGGAAGGAAGTATGTTGCACCCTTCACAATAGCCCAAGCAGAGGAGAGAATAGCATGTCTAAAGCAATAGGTACAATATGTGAACATACACATGCTGTGGATATTCAAGGAACATCATGTGACATACGTCACATGACATCTGCATTGTAGTCTGCAATTGAAGCTTTACATATATCAGTAGTAAAAATCACATATCTCACCGGATGCCACACATGAACGATTATGGCACATGAACATACATGATGCAATTTGACAATAGCATGATGCAATTTGACGATAGCATGGCCATCATCATGCATTGTTCTGACTGTGATCTGTAAGAAACATACAAGGAACATGTTAATATAAACATTACACAGGCTTTACACGTTGGGGGAATTTAATAGGGCTGCAAGTATCAGAGAAATCATCAGCCACTACATACTATGTAAATTGATATTATAGGAAAGAGTACACTTAAAGAAATGTCAGTGTCATTTTATCTTTTTTTACCCATGTTTATGTAAATTGTATAATTTGTATTTATAGCTACATGTTTGGGGAGACTGGGAGCTGCCATTTATTATTTTCTGGTCTCTATTATCTGTGCAACTGACATGTGACGAAGTGCCCTTCGCCACTTTGTCTTGGAGAAGACTGTTTGCCAGCCTCCTGCCCTGCGACTATGGCCCTGGTACATATTGCCCTTCAAACACAGTATTCGGCCATACCAGAGTGTATGTCACTCATTCTGGCCCTTTACATACAAGGGGTCATTCGGTACTTGCCCTGTGTGAACCATGATACCACAGATAGCTATGCCATGGAGCCCATTCATATAATGAAAGACTATGGGAAAGACTTTAGCTACATGGCAATTAAACTGTGTGAAGATGATCTGAGCGCTATTCGGTAGTTATGTGCGCTCAGATCCCAGCTGTAACGGAACCCATCACTGTTTTACCCTGTTTATGGTTATTTAATTCTTGGTTAAAATATGATCACATTGCTGTACTGTAGATATGTTGTTTTATGTTCTACAGAATATATTGGCTCAGAATATCACAGCTACTAGGCTAATAGATAATCCTGTTACAGATAAGAAAGTCGATTGTATAAACTGTTTTCATTCTCAGATAAGAACAAAGAAGGATGATCTAATTAATGTCTGATTGTATCCAAGTTGCCAGGGAGGTGTGACCCACCTATTGTCCCTCTATGTGTATTGTATGGCCAACTATGGGGGATGTGGATTGCCATGCTGCCAGTCAGATACTTTTACTAACTTTTGAACCCCTTGTCTGATTCATGCCATTTTTTAATATGTTGTTCCCCTGGGTGAGAGCTATTGAACAGTGCTGGACTTAAAGGTGTACCCCCTGTTTTTGGGGTACATCCAGAATGTGGTTAAAATTGTGTCTGTTTTAATTGTGTTACCTGTTATCTGAGGGGAGGAGACGTGGGGGTTAAACATGTATATAATTGGCTGTGATAATTATGTGGGTGTAGCCCTTCAGAGGGCACCATTGCATAAAAGGAGATTCCCCTGTCATTAAAATATAGTTCTACTTGACCCTTCAAAACGTAGTCTCATCTCGTTATTGGAGGGGATCGCTATATCATACTGGGGATTGCTATGCTTTTGCATACTCCCTTGAGCTGTAACTACTGAACGCTTGTTCCTGATGTACTCTCCTTGGAGGAGAGGTCTTCCCCACACGATCCTGGATGCTGGAGATTCATACAGGGTGGAAGGAAGACAGCGCGGCTCCAGTTAAGCTACGGCGGTTGTGGAGTCTGTGGTGGTTGTGGAGTCCGGTGCGGTGCTTGTAGGCCTCAGCGCAAACTAGGACGCGTCTATCAATGGAGGTACTCGGTCGGGGTGCCAGTAGATCCGTTACATGACACATTCAAATTCCGAATATGATTGGCTCCTTGTCTTTTGAAGTATTCAAATAATCAACTCAAAATCACATTTAGAGAATGATCTTCACAATTTTGGTATAAAAATATCCAGAATCAATAACTGGTCCATTTGGGATAGTTATGTCCATTTAGACCTTTAGATAATATTCTCTTCTCCATGAATGGTTAAAGTACATGTATTTCAAATAATGTATTACGTATTACGTATATATGATGTATAGTTTTTATTGTTTGTGATATTGTTTTTTATGTATTCTTTATGTAAAAAATGATAAATAAAAATAATAATAAAATAATAATCTGCTCAGAATTCTAATATGTTGGTGGGAAAAATAACCTTTCCATATACTACTCAAAAATGAAAGGCAAAATAGACAAATATTGCATATGTATCTGTTTTCATAACAAAACAAAATATAAGTAGGTGTAATTTCTCCTTCAGGATAACTTTGCTATATTTTGTGCATATATGACTGTGTTTTTCAATGGCAGCCTCAAGAGAATAGATCTTGACTGGAAAAATATCATAGCAAAAAAGGAGCAGAAACAAAAAATAATGCGACTAGTTAATAATGTTTTGATTTCCCATATTTGGTGCAGTAAAATGTTTCAGAAATGTAAATGTGTAATATTACTCTAGAGAAATGAAAAAGAAAATATCTGTTCATATTTTGGTTAAAAAAAAAGAGGAAACTTCACTTTGGGAATAAAGAGCAATCATTTTTGTGATTGCAACAGCAACTGGTTGTATCCTGATAGTAGAATAGAAATATACATCTCAATATCTGTGTCCTATCTCCAAAACTAGCATTGAAGGTGAGACAGTAATAGTTGTAGTGTAACGAGAGTATATGTACGTGCATTCAGTATCTTGGAAAAATAACCCACATGTAGGTGTATCAGCCATAACAGATGAATTTGTGAATTTCACGCTCTAATATTGCAAAGATTGATTCATAAAGGTTTGTTGACCCAAACATTACCAGCAGTCTGGGCACAGGCCTTTAAAGAGACATTGAAAGCATTTATTCTTTGTTGTGTCTAAAATAGGTTATTTGATAATATACCACTACATGTTGGAAAGCTGAAACCTACTCTATAAGTCCTAGGTTCTCTAATTATGTGCGAGACTCACCACTTATAACTGCAGTGAATGTGCCTATGTCTCATAATGGATGAGGGCAGAAAACCAACACAACACTCCAGAGAAGCTTATTATATTAATGACAATATTGGGCCTATGAACTGCATATGCATTATATTATAATCACAACTGTAGTACATATTTCCAAAGCTCATATGCTATTTCCCTTGTGATATCTAATATAATACAGTATATAAATCATGTATTACTGTTACTATTATCTTCTGATTACTAGTGGTATCATCTGACCATTCTACAGCAGTTGGCAAACGGTATATGATGCCAGAAAGTATGCATTAGACCCTGTTGAGAATTATAATGCATTGCACTTATATTAGTTATTAGTGATAATAACCAGAATAAACACTTCAGTGAGATAGTGTATCTGTGAATTTGAATGTTGTACAAATGCTTACAACACTACCAGTTACAATGCGTAGAGATCACCTAGCAATTAATCAGCAAAGCGATTACCGTACATACTGTAGGTTAGTGAATAAAGAGTGGCTAATTTCTTCATTACTATATCTTTGCTACCATGTTTTCCCTTAGAAAGTGGTAGCAGAGAGTTAGGTTGCAGCTCACTGCTCTGTCCATATGCAAAGAAATGTCTATATACAATAACATTAATGTGTATAAATACACACATATATGCAATAAATTAGCAATAAATGGGGCATGAGGGTACACAACTCTCAGTGAGTCAAGGGTGCAGAAAAAATGTAGGATGATGTGTGATCTGCAGACTGAGGAAGAAAGTTGCCTTGCAACTCCTCTACTCCTTCAAATTTGCATTTTATGCATAATTTCTTATTAAAATAGTATTTGTTGCCTTTTTTTCTTTTTCGGTAATCCGTGTTGTGAATATGAACAAAATGGAAACACATAGCTGTTTGGGGAATATTTTGATTATTCCATATCTGTTATACTTTGCCATAACATTTTAAAATCACTGTTTTATCTTCCTTGCACTAACAAATTCATTTTTAGAATCATTTAGCTGTCACCATGAGTTGCACAAAGCTATTCAGAGCAGAGGTGTTCTTGCTTTTCTGTTTTTTAAGAAATTTAATTTCCCCTAAAGAGCCACAATAACAGTAATCTAAATATTATGGCTCTTTCGGAAATGCCATTTGAAATATTGGTCTGATTGGCTTGAAGTTCAGTCAGATATTGAAAGAAAATCCTGTTTTTTCTTCCTGTTCAGCTGCATATTTTTAAACTTGTTGCTATATTTGGGACATGCCATTATATCTCTGTCAAAAGTCATGACTGTAAAACATGCTGTGGGGGAAAAGGTGGAAACAACAGTGAGGATATGTCACAGTCAAGGCTTTGAATTTGCTTAATGATGTGAGACTAAGGGCCATATTAAATTCCAAGCCTGTAGCGGCAACAGCACGCCCGCAAAGCCTGCAGGCTTGAAATTCTGCCAAGTTACAGAGCTATTACATTCAACCATGACGCGACCAACGGGCCATAGACGCAAGTCCGTAAACCCTTTCCGCGCACGCAAGCTGTTAAGGGTCTTGCCAAGACGCGTCACAATGCAAACTCGTAATCACGGAGTGCAACGCAGGCCTACCAGCCAATAGAAAGCGG
Source organism: Discoglossus pictus (assembly GCA_027410445.1). NCBI lineage: Eukaryota > Metazoa > Chordata > Amphibia > Anura > Alytidae > Discoglossus > Discoglossus pictus. Next base: position 385,860,892 of record CM050164.1, read on the forward strand.
GGAACCACAATTAACACAGCAGGAAGGGGTTTTAAAGGTCGCAAAAAATTTAAATCATTGACTGTGCTGTAGCTGAGCAAGTGAACACACAGGCTTATGGGTTTGTTTGTGGGTTTGTGAGCATTAGAGAGAGAGATAGAGAGACAAAGAGAGAGAGAAAGAAAAAGAGACAAAGAAAGAGAGAGAGAGAGAAGGAGCTTTGTAGGTTTTTTGATATTTTGACCTCTAATATATATTAACCCCTAATTTACAACACACATAATTACTGATATCACATAATTCACACACACAGATTAATATGTACACATTGCTATACATAGCAGTAGGCCACAGCACATCTACACCACCACATACCCCACCTAGCCCCCCATACAATTACTATACTACATATAATACTCACATTCTTGTTTTACCACATCCACGTATATATTATATTTATTTATCTTTATTCTTATTTCATAAATCATAGGAGGGTAGAGCAGGAAAGTGAGGAGAGGAGGAGAGAGAGGGGAATACAAGAGGGGGAGAGTGAGGAGAGGGGGAGAGGGTGAGTGGTAGAGGTATGGAAAGAGGGAGAACCAGGTCAGATGTGCTTCCAGATGTAGGAGTAGGGGCAGAGGGTCAGGGGCCTGATCCCAGAGGGGGAGGTAGTGGGGATGATGGACCGGCCCCAGGGAGAGAACAGGGAGGCCGGGAACCCCAGACACAGTTGGGAGGGCAAGAGGCTGTGGCAAAGTACAGGGCCCCCAATTATAGCCCAGAGGAGATGGACATTCTCCTCAGGGAAATCCATGTCCGCTATTGCATCATACATGGGGGGATAGATGTGAGGCCTAGCCAGAAGGCAGAGGCCCGGAGTCAGATAAAAAGTGAAGAGAAAGATGGCAGAGGAGACAAGAGCTGCACGTGCAACCGGTGGTGGGCCACCAGCCAATATCACATACTGCAGACCCTGAAGGAGTGGATTGAGTCAGCGGCAGTAGTGGGCTTACCAGGACAGGTGGACATGGCACTGTGCATGTCATAATATGTCCTAACTTGGACCATGTCTCAGCTGCGTATTAACAACCATTGCTGGGAACATGTCACAGATTGCACAGCAGATCCAGCAGAGCACGTGTCTGATGCACATGCAGATGGCACACCGCACCTGCAGTACATATGTTTATATGAGTCATAATCCACAATGCTCATTATGCAGGCCGTGGTTCACCTATGTAACACAAGCACTCCAGTCAATCACAGGTGACCATGATGTCAAGGATATGGAAACACATAGCTGTCAATTGTGTAGGGAAAGCAACTCAAATATATATTTTCTCCCATTTCAGTACCCAGGAGGACAAGGCTGACCACAGAGGAACAGGTGGAGGCTCCACTGGAGGTGGGAGTGGTTGACGAAGAAGGCCAGAACATTCCAGAGGTCCCGGGACCATCCACAGAAGCTGGTCATACACGATCACTGTCATATCAGGAGCAGGAATCACTGCCTGGGCCTTCAATAACATCATCCAGCCATGGACAGCTGTTCCTGCACCTTCCACTGGCCATGTCCTGGCCCAGCGATCATCACAGCTGCGACCTGCTACAACAACATTGCAGCCATGGCAGGCTACAACCACTCCCACACAATGGGGTCTCCAAACATGGCCTCCCACACTGTGGGCTCCCCCAACATGGCCCAACACCCCAGCCCTCCTGCCAACACCTCAGGGCCTGCTACCGAGACCTCAGGCATTCCTGCCGACACCTCAGGCATTCCTGCTAACACCTCAGGCACTCCTGCCAACACCTCGGGCCCTGCTGCTGTCACCTCGGGCCCTGCTGCCGTCACCTCCGGCCCCAATGCGATACATCGGCCCCAATGCCAACATCTCCGGCCCCATTGCCGACACCTCCGGTCCCAATCCTGACAACATCAGCCCCAATGCCGTCAACACCACCACCCCTGACTTTGAAGGAAATCATGGCCCATTTCACCAGGGAGAACATGACACGACAGACTGAGAGGCTCTGATTGCACAGAAGGCTGTGTCGGCTCACACACACCCTCCTGATGAGCAACAGATCACTCCATTCTGAGGTGAGGAGGCACAACCGAAGGATGGAGAGATATGAGGAACAGGCGATTCGGGACAGACAGCAACTCATTAACTTAGCCGAACGCCGGCTCATCATACCTCTCCAGTCTTCGGCTGCACAACTGCAACCTGAGACCGTGGCCTCCTCAATTCAGACTTCACCACCATCTCAACCTGATCCCTAGCCACCCAATGTAGTGGCACCCCACGCTCCAACACCACCTAGATGTGGAAGGGTGCTAAGGGGTGCGGACACGGAAGGTGGGGGCCCAGTGCTGCGTAAGAGGAGGCCTTAGGACCGTCGACACAGTCCACCTCTTGATTACGCCTCACTTTGGCTGGCTACAAAGTGTGTACATGTCTGGTTATATTTACCATTTCAACAATTGATGTTTAATGTGGATTGACCTTGAGATGAGGTGTTGTAGTTAATCAGAATATTGTTATGATTGATATCTTGTTCTTGTCTCTGTAGGTATTAATAGCCAAATCTCATCACCATGAAGGCATGTTCTTCATCTTCGAGCAGTACAATACCATCATATGAGTAAACAGTCAATCTAGTTCCCAACAGGCATTCAATCAGTGTCATTGACCACTACAGATGGATCTAAAATGCAATACACTAGACTGTTGTAAGTTTCAATTACAATGAATAGTGTCCCGGCTGTAGAGTTGCCCAGTCCCATTAGGATCTGCTAATCCAAACCAGTAGTTATACATGCTTTTTTGTTAAATTTCCTCCGATCCACAAATAAAATGGATCATTTCCGTGGTTTGACATCAGGATCAATGTGCATGCGTTTAGGGGTAAAGTGAACAGTGTAATCTGTTTGGCCTTGGTACCACCCATATACCAGTGAGATGTGACATCAGCATGGCACCCCTATTCCATGTAGATAGTAATAGTACTCTTTGCTAAAAGATTGTGTTCACAGTGAAGCATGCTTTGTTGTATTACACATCCTCAAAATATTCTGGGAACGCTGATTGAACAGGACAGAATCAATATGGTTATTACTGCTCGTAGATAATGTTCATTTTAGTTGGTTTATTGTAGTGTCCAGAGCAAAAACAATGTACTATAATAACAGCTTATGATTGTTCTAACACATCCTCTTCATGTTTTCCAGATTCCTATCATCTATTTGGGAATCATCATTAATGTATAAAAACACACTATGTGTGGAATTGATTATTATCACATGATTTTCTTCACATCTGTTTAATATAGCAGATGGAGACCATATGGTTGCTGTATGCGCATTAATGGTTATTTCTTTGAAATAAATATTATATGATGTTCCAATATCACATCCGATTATGGTTACTGTGGTGTCCTGACCACATGTTACCCTAGTAGTGCTATGCATTATCCTTATGATGTTGTCTAACATTTAACCCTTTAGATGTCCCTTGTTGGCCAACAGCCTCTTGCCCTTCTGGTATCCACCCACAATAAACCCATCATATATATGCACGGTCGTATACATATTAACATGTGCTATGAGTATCAAATAAAGTATGATGATGTTATATTGTTATCACAGTTTCTGTGTGTTTGTACCATATCATGCTTTAGAATCTATATTTAATTCTTAATATATATATATATATATATATTTTTTTTTTGGGGGGGGGGGATATATATATGTGTTTAGAGATATACATATACTACATTGATATGTACCTTGACAATATAGATGAAAGTGTCAGCCAGAGGGGCGTGAAATCATGAATCATGTATACAGTATATGCAGGGTTATCTGTAAGGGCTTAACTGGAATGATGATATTCATCTACATTCATGATTTTTATGCAGTAATGTAAACACATATTGAACAGAATATTTACACCCCTAACATATGTTGATGAGCACATCTGTTGACTTTCAGGGTAATTTAATTGTTGTTATGGAAAAGCTATAGTATAAGCATTAGCGAGGCTAACACAAACAACATGGCTGATAAATAATATTTAATCTTAGCACAAATAATAACAAACATACCAACAAAGCCACACAGTGACAAATTGTCACCGGTATGCACAGTATCATGTTGGAGGTGGGTAGGGTACAGAGTTCCAGTAACACAGGGAAATAGGGACATAGGAACAGAATGCAGGCAGTGGGGATGGTATTGATATGGATGATCAGTTGAGGGGGATTTACAGTGTATCATCCAACATGAGGCAATATAAGTTACATCATATTATCACAAATATCAAGAGAACTATAACATTCAATAAGCAAAAACAATAATACAAAATAAGGATATATACTCATGGGGGAACAGACACACCTATGCAACAGCAGAGGTATAAGTGCTCAATCAGTTAATGTTATAACCCCAATAGGTCAGTTCTCTGGCAATGCTAATCCGCTATGAGAGCAGCCTTTCCATATCTAAGTTTGGACACTCAGATGGGGACCTGACCAGGACCATATTGGTATGTTCTAACTTATTCAAGACATTCACTCACAACAAACAGGCCAATTTGAGGGGAATTCTGTTCTCTGAAGAGCATTTCTATTATCTGTTTTTGCATATGCATAACTGCAGGTTAAGGTAACCTCATGACACAGTTATGTTTCAAGCCTAGAGTTACTCTTCCCCATATGTACAGGGAGGATCACATCAGCACTGAAGAAGAGACCGGGAAGGAAGTATGTTGCACCCTTCACAATAGCCCAAGCAGAGGAGAGAATAGCATGTCTAAAGCAATAGGTACAATATGTGAACATACACATGCTGTGGATATTCAAGGAACATCATGTGACATACGTCACATGACATCTGCATTGTAGTCTGCAATTGAAGCTTTACATATATCAGTAGTAAAAATCACATATCTCACCGGATGCCACACATGAACGATTATGGCACATGAACATACATGATGCAATTTGACAATAGCATGATGCAATTTGACGATAGCATGGCCATCATCATGCATTGTTCTGACTGTGATCTGTAAGAAACATACAAGGAACATGTTAATATAAACATTACACAGGCTTTACACGTTGGGGGAATTTAATAGGGCTGCAAGTATCAGAGAAATCATCAGCCACTACATACTATGTAAATTGATATTATAGGAAAGAGTACACTTAAAGAAATGTCAGTGTCATTTTATCTTTTTTTACCCATGTTTATGTAAATTGTATAATTTGTATTTATAGCTACATGTTTGGGGAGACTGGGAGCTGCCATTTATTATTTTCTGGTCTCTATTATCTGTGCAACTGACATGTGACGAAGTGCCCTTCGCCACTTTGTCTTGGAGAAGACTGTTTGCCAGCCTCCTGCCCTGCGACTATGGCCCTGGTACATATTGCCCTTCAAACACAGTATTCGGCCATACCAGAGTGTATGTCACTCATTCTGGCCCTTTACATACAAGGGGTCATTCGGTACTTGCCCTGTGTGAACCATGATACCACAGATAGCTATGCCATGGAGCCCATTCATATAATGAAAGACTATGGGAAAGACTTTAGCTACATGGCAATTAAACTGTGTGAAGATGATCTGAGCGCTATTCGGTAGTTATGTGCGCTCAGATCCCAGCTGTAACGGAACCCATCACTGTTTTACCCTGTTTATGGTTATTTAATTCTTGGTTAAAATATGATCACATTGCTGTACTGTAGATATGTTGTTTTATGTTCTACAGAATATATTGGCTCAGAATATCACAGCTACTAGGCTAATAGATAATCCTGTTACAGATAAGAAAGTCGATTGTATAAACTGTTTTCATTCTCAGATAAGAACAAAGAAGGATGATCTAATTAATGTCTGATTGTATCCAAGTTGCCAGGGAGGTGTGACCCACCTATTGTCCCTCTATGTGTATTGTATGGCCAACTATGGGGGATGTGGATTGCCATGCTGCCAGTCAGATACTTTTACTAACTTTTGAACCCCTTGTCTGATTCATGCCATTTTTTAATATGTTGTTCCCCTGGGTGAGAGCTATTGAACAGTGCTGGACTTAAAGGTGTACCCCCTGTTTTTGGGGTACATCCAGAATGTGGTTAAAATTGTGTCTGTTTTAATTGTGTTACCTGTTATCTGAGGGGAGGAGACGTGGGGGTTAAACATGTATATAATTGGCTGTGATAATTATGTGGGTGTAGCCCTTCAGAGGGCACCATTGCATAAAAGGAGATTCCCCTGTCATTAAAATATAGTTCTACTTGACCCTTCAAAACGTAGTCTCATCTCGTTATTGGAGGGGATCGCTATATCATACTGGGGATTGCTATGCTTTTGCATACTCCCTTGAGCTGTAACTACTGAACGCTTGTTCCTGATGTACTCTCCTTGGAGGAGAGGTCTTCCCCACACGATCCTGGATGCTGGAGATTCATACAGGGTGGAAGGAAGACAGCGCGGCTCCAGTTAAGCTACGGCGGTTGTGGAGTCTGTGGTGGTTGTGGAGTCCGGTGCGGTGCTTGTAGGCCTCAGCGCAAACTAGGACGCGTCTATCAATGGAGGTACTCGGTCGGGGTGCCAGTAGATCCGTTACATGACACATTCAAATTCCGAATATGATTGGCTCCTTGTCTTTTGAAGTATTCAAATAATCAACTCAAAATCACATTTAGAGAATGATCTTCACAATTTTGGTATAAAAATATCCAGAATCAATAACTGGTCCATTTGGGATAGTTATGTCCATTTAGACCTTTAGATAATATTCTCTTCTCCATGAATGGTTAAAGTACATGTATTTCAAATAATGTATTACGTATTACGTATATATGATGTATAGTTTTTATTGTTTGTGATATTGTTTTTTATGTATTCTTTATGTAAAAAATGATAAATAAAAATAATAATAAAATAATAATCTGCTCAGAATTCTAATATGTTGGTGGGAAAAATAACCTTTCCATATACTACTCAAAAATGAAAGGCAAAATAGACAAATATTGCATATGTATCTGTTTTCATAACAAAACAAAATATAAGTAGGTGTAATTTCTCCTTCAGGATAACTTTGCTATATTTTGTGCATATATGACTGTGTTTTTCAATGGCAGCCTCAAGAGAATAGATCTTGACTGGAAAAATATCATAGCAAAAAAGGAGCAGAAACAAAAAATAATGCGACTAGTTAATAATGTTTTGATTTCCCATATTTGGTGCAGTAAAATGTTTCAGAAATGTAAATGTGTAATATTACTCTAGAGAAATGAAAAAGAAAATATCTGTTCATATTTTGGTTAAAAAAAAAGAGGAAACTTCACTTTGGGAATAAAGAGCAATCATTTTTGTGATTGCAACAGCAACTGGTTGTATCCTGATAGTAGAATAGAAATATACATCTCAATATCTGTGTCCTATCTCCAAAACTAGCATTGAAGGTGAGACAGTAATAGTTGTAGTGTAACGAGAGTATATGTACGTGCATTCAGTATCTTGGAAAAATAACCCACATGTAGGTGTATCAGCCATAACAGATGAATTTGTGAATTTCACGCTCTAATATTGCAAAGATTGATTCATAAAGGTTTGTTGACCCAAACATTACCAGCAGTCTGGGCACAGGCCTTTAAAGAGACATTGAAAGCATTTATTCTTTGTTGTGTCTAAAATAGGTTATTTGATAATATACCACTACATGTTTTCTTTTTTCAAATGATGCTTGCAAAGCAGGAAAAAAAGTGATACAAAAGTTTAACTAATCTGGAGGCTTGCCACCGTCAGCCAATGAGCAATAATAGGGATGTGTGAGTCATACCTGTCTGCCAATGAAGCCTACAGACGTGCGTATGCTCTGTAAATTTCCTGTTAGTTTTAATCAAGCTTAATAAAGTTCTACTTAACATTTTTTCCATGCAAAACACAACTTTGGTAATGTTTACAGCATGATCCTTTAAATCTGGCTTGTCCATCCTGTGGCCCGTGGGCCGCATGCGGCCCAGGACAGCTATGAATATGGCTCAAAATAAAATTGTAAACTTTGATTGCGATTAAAAATACCATTAATAATACTACAAATACAATTTTAACATGCTATTAATTTATAAGCAATTCTTTTTTTAATTTAACACGTTCTTTAGCAATGAGAGATTCATAAAATATTTTTCAAATAATTGTATTTATTCAAAATTGCCATCCATGGCCCTCATTCAATTGCAATTTGGCCAATTGAATAGGGCTCTAAATAAGCACATGACATTTTTTTAAAGAAGTTTTTAGTTAGTAAACATCTATACAAAAACAAGATTTTCACTGACTAAAAACTTCTTTAAAAAAATATGCTATGTGCTTATTCAGAGCCCTATTCAATTGGCCAAATTCAATTGAATGAGGCCCTATGTGAGTAGATTACTATTTTTTTTATTGAGGCAAATACTAAGGCAATCTGCTTAATTTGTAGGGAATTTGTGCCAGTTTTTAAAGACTACAATTTGAAAAGGTATTACACTCAAAAACATGCTAGAAAATTTAGTGTGTATCACGGGATGTGTCATAAAGACAAAACAATTCTATCATCTCAACAAATATATATATATATTTTTTTTTAATAACATCTCAAAGGCATTCTGTTGTAAAAGCTAGTTATGTGGTTGCAAACCTGATAGCAAAAAAATCAAAACCGTATGCCGATGGTGAGTTTATTAAGCAACGTATGGAAAGTGTGGCAACTATAATTTGCCATGATAAAAACGGGGATTTTTCTGAAATCAGTTTGTCTCTCCAGACTACAGCCAAGCGATTTGATGAAATAGGAAAATCTATTGAAAAAGGTTTGGAGAGAAGATCTGCTAATTTTAAATGTTATGCTTTGGTGATAGATTTAAGTACTGATGCTACTAATACAGCTCACTTGGCAATTTTTATTAGAGGTATTGATGATGAATATAATATCACTTAAGAAATGCCTTCTTTAGTGCCATTGAAAGACACAACTAAATCAAGAGATTTATACGAAGCATTGAAAAATATGTTAAAGTGATTTTCTTTGTCCATTGTGAACATATCTGTTATAGCTACTGATGGTGCACCGGCCATGATAGGTAAAAGAGATGGACTTGTAAAATTAATAGAAGACGATGCAATTGCCTCCCAAAATGTACTACTGCAAAGTACACCAAGAAAATGTATGCGCAAAACCTCAAATTAAGGCAAACAATTTTATGCATTTCGGCCCGTTGGCTAAACACGGTCATGTGAACAAAAAAAAAGTATGCAGCTTTGCTTTTCGATTTGATGAAGGAATTTGAGAACAGGTTTCAAGATTTCCGGAAAAATCATTACTCTTTTGGTATATTTGCGACTCCATTTTCCGTCGACATAACTATATTACCTGTCAATTTTCAAATGGAATGCATAGAGCTACAATCTGATATTTAACTTAAAGAAAAAATTGATCATGTCTCTTTACTGGACTTCTATAAGATATATCTTCCCAGAAAAAAATATCCCTCGCTTCACAGTCATGCCTTATTCATGTCATCGCTATTTGGAAGCAGCTATTTTCAAGGATGAAGCACACAAAGAATAAAACTAGAACCAAAAGATCTGATGAGCACCTTGAGAACTCACTGAGAGAACTCACTGAGAATTGCAACTACTTCCATCAAACCAAATATTTAAGCATTAGTGTCTCAAAAACAAAGGCAAACATCTCACTAATTTCATGTTGCTGTCTTGTCTTTTACTTTTATAATAAAAAAATAATGAATTAATGAAACTGAAATTACTTAAATATGTTAACTATACTGTGTATTCTATGTTTTTTTGCTCATCAGCTATCGTTAGTGTTAGTGTATTTTATGTGTGGCCCAATTCAACTCATCTTCTTCCAAAGTGGCCCAGGGAAGCTAAAAGGTTGGACAGCCCTGCTTTAAATGCATGAAATCAACAGTGTTCCATGTTCCTTTCATCCTGGGTTATTTTTTCAATGGTAAAGTTTTCCAGAATTAAAAAATACAAACTTCTTTACTTTGCTAATAATGTTATATGTTCTTTATAGTTGCTCCAAGACTTACCATACCTTACAGTAAAAGATGTTAGATACTCCCAACTGCAGAATGTGATGAATGTGAGGATGGATTTTTTTTTATAAGGTACAGTGACAACAATATTAAACTCCACAGAATGTTTCTGTTGCAGAAATCTAGAATATATTCTAGTCTATTAGTTAATCATTTAATGGATTGGCTCACATTCAACTGCTTGGGTAGAATTCAAATATATATAACAAGTGACAAAATTATTATTTGACTGGAAATATAAAAATCTGTACAAATATGTTATTTACTAAAATCTGAAGTTTTATTTGTGAGTAAAAAACACACATGGCTGAAGAGTCTGAGATTGGTCACATGTGTAGCATCCACAATAAATGACTCTATTCCCTTCTAATAGTCCAACTCTTCAAACTGCCCCCACATTTCTAATAATTCTGGCAGATTTAAGAAGGCATCCAGAAACTTACATGGGTTAACTCAGCACAGCACTTTCAAACAACAGCATAATGTATGGAGATATATACTAAACATTGCAGGGGTCGCAAAGTTAAAAAAAAATGCTTAAATAGCCATTTGCCATTGTAGTCTATTGTAACTCATGCAATGGTTTTGTACACCTCCCCCCCCCCCATATCACTATTCACTTCTCTCAAATAAAATATACTTCTCCATTTTCTATTTTATTCGATTGAGCTATTTTTTTCCAAATAGACCTTGCACACTTTAGTAATATATACACAAATAAACGATAATAATAATAACCAGCAAATTTACTGTTGTTGAAGAGACATTGAGCAAAAGTTGGAGATGGGGCAAGCTGATCGCAGGAAGACAGCAATGATAGTGTGTCATAGTCTTATGGTTGGCACCTGCTAAATTCAGATTGCAGTACTCACATCTTTTGTTAATCAAGGATTTACACAATTGTTTGTACACTGTTAGAGAAAGAGAAGACAACGGGGCATAATTAGATTTTATCTAGTGTCAGTGTTTCCGTATAATCTTAGTGTACGATTACTGCCCCATACACAAAGCCAGAGGGAATTCAAACAACTATTGGCAATCATTAATTAGGAAATATATCCGTCTATTACTAAAAGTAAAAAATTGCAAACATCACTATTACTTTAATAAAAAGGAATATTTGTAATAATATACACCTGACAAAGTACTTGTTATTATATATAGTTTTAAACGATACCATCATTGAAATCTGTCACTTTGAACCATCTTGTACGGTTGTTTTTTTTTTTACACATAAAGCACTATAAGATTGTAAAGTAGCACTGGTAGTATGAATGTTGTTGACGCGCCCTTTAACTAAATAACATTATATATTAAACATATACTATCCATTTCTGCACAACAAATCTCTCTATTTTGTCCATTCGATTTTTGTCAGAGTTGTAAAATAGCATTCATTTTTTGCTCTCCAGGGAATGAATAATTCGTCTGTTTGACGGATGAATGCAAAACAGAAATAAAAAGAAGCAAGCTGCAAAAAATGTCAAGGATTGTAGTGTTTTTCTTTTTCTTTTTGTTGGGAGAGAGGAATGCAGCTGTTAACCCTTTCACTGGCAGAGGGGCCAGCAATGGATTGCAAAGCAATACTCTCCTGGCCCCTCTGCCAGTGAAAGTGTTAAGCTGTTTGATGGTAAACATTGCATGCATTTTGTGGCTCTTATTGCTCTACAATGTGGTGCAGGTCGCCTTATGCAATGCTGATTTACAACTTGAGCCTGTTTTTCTGTGTCATTCTAGGTCGCCTCTCACTCCCTGCTCCTTCCCCTCTTCTTCTCCCGAGGCCTCTTTCTTAGCAAACTGCTGCATGCCAATCTGAGGCCACATTGGGGGAGAGCAGAAATGAAGAGGAGGGGGAGGGAGTGGGCAGGGGAGGAGAGTGCGTGGGGAGAAGGAGATGAGGAGGCAGCCTTTCCTGAAAGTCATGTGACTGGCTCGGGTTTACATAAATCACCGCTTGTTTTTCCCGCCAGCTGCTGCAGGATTTAAAGAGACAGGGAATGCAAGGTGCAGAATAAGACAGGGAAGTGTCAGCATAACACTTGATAATGAGCATATCTGTGTACAAGGAATGTGTTTCTGCCTAGGCCCACAAGGTCCACATCTAGGGTTGCACATTTTCAGGGGCAGAAAAATGCCAGTGCAGTACATTGAAATATGTTTATATATGAACTGAAATGTCTATATGCATTGCTATTTCTATCTGCACATGTACATGACACTTTCTGACATACTATATATATATGTAGGTGGCGTGACAGTGGCTCATGGAGATTTTTGTTCAACTTCTTAGGATTATGGTTAGATTCAGGGTTTAGGATTTAGGTTTAGGTTAGTGGCAGATGATAAGCTTTACATAGTAAAGTAGTGATGTGCTGTGTAAAGCTTATCATCTGCCACTACCATAACCCTAAACCCTAACACCTAAATCTAACACTCACCCTAAGAAGAAACAACAAAGTCTCAATGCTACACGTCACTGCTTAGATGAAACATGAAAGATCATATATATACTAGCAACTTGCTTGCCTTGCGATGAGCGCCCTTGCCCTTCGGCACTCATTGCGAGCCTCTCCCCCTCTACTTTACGGTCTTGCGATGAGAGCCATCGGCGCTCATCGCGAGTCACGCAATGAGCGGCTTCACCAATGATTGAAGGCGTTGGCCAACCCGCAACTTTCGGCACTCGTAATGAGTTTAGGGTTAGGTTAGTGGCAGGTGATAAGCTTTACATAGTAAAGTAGTGGTGTGCTGTGTAAAGCTTATTATCTGCCACTACCCTAACCCTAAACCCTAACACCTAAATCTCACACTCACCCTAAGAAGAAACAACAAAGTCTCAATGCTACACGCCACTGCTTAGACGAAACATGAAGGATCATATATATACTAGCAACTTGCCCGCCTTGCGATGAGCGACTTTGGCCTCCGGTGCTCATCGCGTTCCCTGCAATGAGTGCCTTTGGCGCTCATTGCAAACCTCTCCCCCCCTCTACTTTATGGGTCTTACGATGAGTGCCTTTGGCCTCGCAATGAGCGGCTTCGCCGATCACTCCAGGCATCTGCCAACCCCCAACTTTCCCCCCCTTCTCCATTGCAGGCCTTGCAATAAGCGCCTTTGGCGCTCATTGCAAGCCTCTCCCCCCATCTACGTTAGCCCCATCAAGCCAGTCACGTACGGGCCAGTCACATACAGGCACGAAGGAGCACTTATTGCAGCCTCCGTCAAACCCGTTATTTTAGGCCTCGCAATGAGCGCCTTCAGCGCTTATTGCAGCCCCCGGAAACTCGTAACCTTCGGCGCTCATTGAGCATTCGCAATCCGTAACTTGTAACATAGCGTTACAGACAAACTCGCAATTACCACAACTATTATATGTGATATATGTGTTAAGGGGGTACATAAATCTGAATGACCTAAATATACCCATGCTGCGTCCAGTGTGCATAGTCTGGTAATTCTAAACATTTCCACAGCACCCATAATTATACTACATATACAAATTCTACAATGCACTACACCCCACGTGTTACTGTTACAAATGTTAAAATATGTCTGGGATAAACATAAGGACATCCTAAACCGTAATCAAGGCAAGGTTTTACGTAGATGGAATGGGCAGGCTAGATGGATTTTTTGGCTTTTATTTGCCATCAAATTTATGTTGCTGTTTAAATGCAGAGAATATGTGGTATATGTTGTACTGTATATTCAAAAAGTATAATGCATGCTTAATGTGCTTTCTTGTTTAGTGTATGTATCAGTGTGTGCAAACCTCCCACCCTGTAACCTTTTACATCCCAACATGTCCCTCTTTTGGACCAAATCCCTTTTTCTTTTTCTGAACCTACTTTAGTTGTTTACTCCGAGATGACAGGAAAAAAAGAGAGACTCAAGAAGGATTTCTGCTCAGCAGTATATGTGTGTGTATATATCGAGCAGCGCTCACATGTTAAAAACGAATGTCTAAAATATAGACACATCATTCAATCTGCTGCCACAGATTGAGATTTACAGTGACACTAGCAGAAGTAATTCATCTCTATCTAAAAATGTGTCATGCTCTTAGTCTGCTAAAGTCCAATAATCTTTACAAAAATTGATATGATAATAGGAATAAATATTTAGAAAGGATATATATAGTCTATGATTTATTAATTGTTATATTCAATTTTTATTTATTGCTTATTTACTTTCCCAGACTGTCACATGTGATGTTGATCCTGTTGTAAATTACACATCTGTTTAATCCTATGATTTGTTTCACAACATATTTGCAGCCTTTCAACAGAACTAGCGATATTATCTGTATTCAATTTGAGATTGAAAAAAGACATATCTATAAGGTCCAGGATGAATATTTTTTATCTCCCATGCTTATCTTGTGTTTTATATCAACTGATCCAGAAGAAGAGAAGTGTAACATCCCACTGAGATATTACCTGTTTTTTGTTTTGGGGAAAAATATATATTCCTTCCTGACCCCAAAATTGGTAATTGGATTACACAGTATGTATGTGCTTACTGTAGGCTTGTGTGTAGTATATGCATCAGTATGACTATATGTAGGTTCACGTGCCTGTGTATTTATTAATGTGTCTGTGTATGTTGTCTGAAAGATATTCCTCATGCTCCTGTGTGAGTGTCTTTGTAACCTATATTCATTAAGAACGCATTGACAAGAGACCCTCACAAGCATTTACAAGCTTTTTGTATGGCTAAAGTTAACAAATAAAGCTGCAAACCACATTTATGACAATTTCTACTCCAAACAGCAGCACTATACATGAATACTGAAGTCTTGGGATAACAATACTGTATAGACAAACATACTCATGCACTCTTCGCTGTATAGCAGAATCTTCTTATAAATACTAACTCTGAGGAAGTTTAATCATCATGAAACACGTTGGTTAGAAGAGGCTCCTTAGCAAATATAATTTGCATAGGAGTGCTGCCAATCAGCCAGAGATGAATTTGTAAAATTGGAAAATATATATTTATTATATTTATCTTACTTACTTGTATCTATACATTTTTTTGCATATACCTTTGTGAATTTTTTTTTTTGCTTATCTTTGTCCTACTTTCCTGTGATTGCTGGGATTCTGATCATTTCTTTTATAAAAAAAGATTCTTATTGTATAGTCCTGTTAATTGTTATTATTATTATGGTTTATTTGTAACGCGGCAACATAGTTCTATACATGCGTTGTGATGAAGGCAAAACAATATTTACATGTTACAAAAAATACTGGGCCCTGTCTTTGAGCTTAGAATCCAGTGTTAATATGAAGATATCTAAACAGTATTGATTTATACTAGGATTTTATTTGTGAGTATATTTTTTAATAAGCCATTGGTTTTAAATATACACTATTTTTGGCTCTATGTACTCTTATTCTTTTCTTTTTTTTAACTATTTATACACAGTTTTTAGACATTTTTAGAATTTTTTTTTGCACTGTGGCCCTCCATACACTAGCTCTGCCACTGTCTTTTTCCCTACACATAGTAAGAAATGATCACACCCCAAATGCCAAACTACCTTCAACATGTCGACCAGCATGGGTGCCGGAACTGGCGGGGGGGATGAGGGGGACAAATCCCCCCCTCAGATTTATCTATGTTTGTATATATGTAAATATAAGCACTTTTACGGAATGTATATACAATGAGCTGTATCCCCCACCCCCCCCCCCCCCCCCCCCCCCCAGAAATATTCTGGCTCCTACACCACTGCCGAACAGTATTTATTGTAATTCTACCATGTTTTAGATACCATTGGATACTCTCGGACATTTCCCATACAGAGCTTAGCTACATATTGCATAGCTGGCAGTATGACAATATTGAGACTTTATGTATGTATGCATTAATACACTCCTGAGCAAATGATAGTTATTTGGACCAAAATGTAATTGCACTAGAATAATAGGAGTCCATTTTAACATATTTGTATGCAAAACATTCACCATAAATACAGACAAGGTTGTGTTTTTTATTTCCTTTCTAAAAACATTTTGCCAATAATCATGTGTAGTTAATCAAGAACATACAAAGAAAACTGACCAAAGTAGTCCTTTAAGACATAGACCTAGAATCCACCAGTCTTATAGATACAAAACACATACTTAAATATCATTTTAAACTGCACATATATTAAGATATCATATTGTAGCAGATTAAGAGACATGACCCCAGTTTAACTGATAGCTAATTATACAATAATATGGACATTTCAGGGCAGATATGTATATACCAGATATGTATACATCAATTTAATATTATAGTGAACGTCTGGTAGAAATGTGACAGAGATCTTGATTCCTACCTTATATGTACAGTATAAAAAAACAAGTGATCCAATCACAATCCATATACACAATACAATCACTATATACATAAATTATACATAACAATATCCACATGCAAATACTCGCATAACTACACATAAAATAAGAATCATGCACACAGTTACACATAACATATAACAGAACACAAAACAGCAAGTGCAAAAACATAGCACTTATTTACACAAAATACACAGAAGCACACAAATAACACATACTTGCAGATACACTGTAACAACAAACACAAGTATAGAGCAAAAAGAAACAGGGATCTCACTTCAACTCGCTCCTGACAGAGCTCTGCGCCGCCATCTAAAGGCCAGACTCATTTCTTTCCTTTGGATTCCACATATTCTAAGTGCGCACCAAGGATAGCCGTGTCACTAAAGGAAAATGGTCTGCAATTCTGGGATAAAATACCAGAAGAATTAATAGCCTATACTACTGATTTTAGTATGACTTTGGTGTGCTCTTTTCCTATGCAGGATGCACATGTAATGCCCTAAGGTTGCATGTACATGAATTTTCAGATGTATGCAGAGGTCAGGTAAGTATTTGGTTAGTAAATGAAAATCTGATTTGGACAGTTTTATAAGCAGAATGTTATTAATTAAATTGGTAAAATACCAAGCAGAGCCACGTTTTCCACCCACAGTGGAACTAATCTAATGTAGATAAATGTTGTTGTTGTTCAGTTGTGTTCGACTCTCTGTGATACTATGCACAGCAACACACCAGGTGCAATCATGATGTCTCTGATTGTTCGCTTCCATAAAGTTATCTTGGCAAAGATAATGGAGCGGGCTGTCAGTTCCTTCTCCAGTGGACTGAGATTTGTCTGACCTCTCTACTATGACCTGTCCATCTTGGGTGACCCTGCATGGTATAGCTCACAGCTTCATTGTACACTTCATGTACACAAGTCCCTTCGCCATGACAAGGTAGCGATCCAGAAGAGATAATAAAAAAAGAAGTATATAAAATGCAGATATACAAATTATATCACTACAGTACAAATACTAAATCAAATAGGATTCCAGGAGAATGAAAGCTTATATTTAAGGTTAGAAGACCGTAAAGAATATATAGTGGGACAGATTTACTACAGGGTAAAGTGATGGAGAACCTCTCCATTACTAGGAGACATTCCAAGACTTCTCGAAAAAATAAGTTTAGTACAAATGGCCTAATATATTTTCTGGTAATACCTTGTGATATATATTCATAAAAGTTTATATTACTATTTGTAATAGCTATAAAGCACTGCTACTGGTAAACACGGTTAAAGCTGATAAATACTGGTTGCTAACTGGACTAAGTAACATTTGATTTTTTTTTTATATTTGCCATTGGTTGAAAAGTTCCAGTTATTAGAGACTAATCAGAATGTACTTTGGAGGTTCTTACATCAGCATCATTTATATAAATTCATGTTGTTGTTGTTTAGTTATTCAGTCGACTCTCTGTGACACAATAGACCACAGCATGCCAGCACATCTCTCAGTCACTGCCCCTCTGAGCTCACTTAAGCTCATGATCATTTCTTCGATGAATTAATCTATCCATCTCCGCCTCTACCGTCCCCTTCTTTGTGTGTCTTCAATCTTTCTCAGTATCAGAGTCTTCTTTACAGAATCCTGTCTTCTCATGATATGGGCAAAATATTTGAGCTTTAGCCTGATGATCAAACCTTCCAGTTGATTTCCTAAAGTACTGATTGATTGGATCTTCTTGCAGCCCATGGAAGCAAACTTCTCCAGCACCACAATTCAAAGGTGTCACAAAACTCTCATATCTCTGTTACTACGTGGGATACCATAATTCTAACTATGAAGACCTTTGTTCATAGTATAAGATCTTTACTTTTTAATAGTTTTTCCAGACTTGCCATAGCTTTCCTTCCCATAAGCAATCATCTTTAAACGTCATGGTTGCATAGACCTTGGAGCCCAGGAAAATAAAATCTGTCACTGCCTCCACTTCTTCCCCATATATTTGCCAGGAACAGAGATTGCTGTTTGCCATGATCTTCAACTTTTTACTGTTGAGCAGCAGGCCAGCTTTTACACTCTCCTTCCTAACCCTCTTTAATAGGCCCTTCAGTTCCTCCTTACTTTCAGCCATTAGAGTAATATCATCCGTATATCTGAAATTGTTGATATTTCTCACAGCAATATTAATTGTGACTTTGGATTTGTCCAGCCTGGTCCTAACCATGATGTATTCTGGGTATAAGTTGAATAAATAAGGTGACAATATACATCCTTGTTGCACTCACTTCCCAATTAATACTGTATAATCAAGCATATTGTGATACTAAATCTCATTAGTATAGCTAAAATGAGGTTCCAAACATTCAAATTATACGTTGGGACAAGTTCAAAGGATTATTTAGATTTTAAGCTGACTTCTGATTCTTTTTTGTGCCCTCCTCCCCGTTTCCTCATAGCATTGCTCCCACAATCACTTTTGGGTGTCTGTAATGAGACATAACTCTAATGCAGGACTGTATGCTTATAATATGTGGTCTATATATGACAATACTTTTGTCTTTTATTAGCACACAGTTGTGCTCTTATTGTTAAGTTGCTCTTTATAAACTTTTTTTTTATGAACTCATGATTTTGCGTTGGTTTCACAAGTCTGTTTTTAGATAGCTTAAGATGTTTTTGATATATAATAGTTCACATTTTTTATGTAATGAGCATGCACAGTAGAGATTTGTGCAGATGAGCTACTGTGAGATTTTGTGCATTTTAATTGGTCAGTTATACTGTCTTTATATCATTATACTGGTTCTCCTGAAGGAGCGAGCAGACATTTGTTAGACACTAGTGGATATATGTGTTAGTGCATTTGAGAGAATCTAAAATGAAGGGGTGGATTTAAGGAGAGAGAGAATCTCTAAAAGAGTAGTACTAGAGCATCTTAAGAATGGAAAATGCAGCATATTGGGAAGTTAATGTTAATATTATCCCTCCCTCACCTGCAAAAGGTTTTTGTGATGACATCATTTATGGCATCATCTGTTATATTTGGGGAATATAATTCATGACATCACATATGAAATAAATGACATTGATTAGCACTATGAAATATGTTGGCATGTTACAAATAAACAATAAGAATAATAATTGGCTATGACATCACTCATGACATTACATATAATGATGATAATATCGCACTAATCCCCTATGATGTCTCTTAATTCATTTTTAATTCCACATATAGTAGAATTGTAAACTTTTGTAGGTTTCATATTTTTCAAATGAGGATGATTGTGTAAATATATATGGCTACAAATATTTTTCTCAAACACATCACCATTAAATGTTAAAACTGTATGTCTTGTAACCCATTATGTTAGATTTTTTAAATTGTTCCATACTTCATAGCTTACCAGCTAATATTTTTCATCATCAAAGAGTCAAATATAGATGAAAAATAGTATTTCATATGGTATATATAGTGCTTTTTCTGTAGTGAATTTAAGATTTATGTTTAACATTGTGTCATTATCAGACTATTAATATTAAATAGGCTGTGGAACTTGCATTTACCTAATTTGTATTTGTTATGTTTGGGTCCTTCAGTTGTGTCCGACTCTCTGTTACCATATGGACGCGGCACGCCAGGCACATCTCTCTGTGTTTCTAGTTGTGCTTGTCTATTTATTTACACAGTGTCAAATGATGTTGTGTCTGGGGCTGTGAATCACTGTTCTAGGGAAACAAGATTAAGAGCATGTTTACTTTTTGTATATTTTATGAGATATGATTAATATTATTTAAACTTTTTATGCCTACTTATGAGCAACTTATGAGTTTAGCATTATAAGGTTTTTATTATATACTGTAGCCTTTGAATTGATTTGTAAGTGAAATGGCACCAAACAGTTATAGATGATACCTTTTAATGATTCATACAGTTAGCCATTAAAATGTGCCAATTAATCAAGCTGGATGATATATGTTTATGGGTTACACAGCACCACACTGTCATGTACATTTTTACTAGTTCCAAATACCAATATTTTTCATTATTTTTACTATTTTTAAAATAATTTGTTAGAATGCTGCTAACCTTAAGTGACATCATTGGTGGTCTAGTATGATGTCATCAGTAATATTTTATACTATATGTGATGTTATCGGTAATATCATAGATGATGCCATTTATCACATGTAATGTCATGAATGATTTCACCTAATGTCACAGATGATGTCATGAATAATGCCATTAAAAAAAAAATCCTTGCAGGGAGAGGGCGGGACATTAAGTTTGTGTGCAACCTTAACTTCCCAGTTACCTGCGTTTTTCAAGTTTTATGATTCTTAATTATACTTTAAATCTGTTTTTGCCATTAAATAAGTTTGTGGTCAGAGCCTTTTTTCTGGACCTGTAGCTGTCTGTTGGCTAGTGCTACTTTTTTTTAGAGCTTTTTTAAAGCCCTTTTTTTTAGCCTGGTTTGAGGGTTAGGGCGATCCAGAAATGTTTAATTATCGGGTGAGGGGATGGGGTGAATGAATGGATGTCTGCAGGTAATAGAGGGTGATATCAAAATGTATGGGTCAGGCTCCTCCCCAAATCCAGGATCACCTAGATACTTATGGTTGGAGTCTTTTTTGCTGGATTGGTAGCTGTCGTTTGGCTAGTGCTACTTGGACCCTTCTCATGGCAGTTTTTTGAATGGGAGATTTTATTTTATAGTGGGTCATAAAGACACACAACAATTTCCAAACCAGATTATATGTGTGCTTTGTATTGATAGATTGTCAATCGGCCATTGTTCTTTGTGTCCAGTGGAGAAAAATAATGTCAGTGGGAGTGATTGATGAAAAATGGGGTATAATTGACATTGGTAGATCAAGGTAAGATATGCAAATTATCGAAGAAGAGACAACATGGAGGCGTGCTTAGATTTCATTTTGGTTAAGTTAAAGTGAGTTAATAAGTTATTGGTTATAAATTGTACTGTTTGTCCCTGCCATAGATGGCCCCAGGTGCTTATAACTATAAGCGAAGGTATGATGTCTCTCGTGGTTATTATTATTTGGTAGGGTTCTGGCCAGGATGATGAAATCATCTCTGATTTAAAAACAGCTGTTTAATGGGACATGAAGGCTGAAGTGAGGTAAGCTAGCTAATAGGGCTGTCACAAAAAAAGATCTGCCATCCCAGGGTAAAGGATACTTGGATCATAACCAAAGATGACTGGTCACTGAGGATAAACGAATGGTGGGTATCGGAATGCCTGGAGAACTCTAAGACAAAGTTCCTGGTGAATGGCCTGCCTTGAGGCAGTATGAAGGAGACGTAGTTGAGGTGCCCTAGCAATGATTGAAACTCTTTAATGGTGGTCCTCTTAGTCTTCTGGAATGCTGTGATTAGTGTTTTGATGTGACCTAACTTATTATCTGGTAGACTAGCTATTATTTGGGTAGAATCTAGGATAATTTCTTAAAACTCTATCTTACGGGAAGGTCTTGTTGGGAGCAAACAGTATACAGAAGATTGGTTAATAATACATTGATTTACTGAGAGTAGGAGAAGTGAAAACAAGTTATATATACAGGAAATCATCTAGCTACTGAATGACTTATGGGGCATTGTTTACCCTGAATGATAATCGGACTTGAATTGCCAGCTGCCGCGTCCTAAGTCTATTATATGGGCTATAGCGTGGTCTATTTTTGAGTAGTGAAGTGAGTATTTGCTAGAAGGGATGAGAAAATTAATACTGGGTTTCGTGGAAGTGCAGGGTGTGGAGAGGTCAATGGCTAACCCTTTCTTGAATGTGTACTAATATGTCACAATCCGAATGGGGTAGTCCCTCCATATAGAGTGCTGAAAGGGCCCAGGATGTAATGAGTTTTGGGTTCAGAGACAAGGAGCTGGTCTACTACCTCAGGTTCATTCACAGGGGACGCTAGATTGGGCTAAGGAAGGAGACCTGAGACAATGCAACAACCTCTGTGTGGAAACCACACTGGAAACCTGTGAGGAGAAATGTAGTGAACTATGGAGAAGGGAAATTATTGAGATAGAATGATAGAAGATGCAAGTTAATTGTCGCCAGTCATGACAGGTGCATTACCTGGGGACACACTTCTTTTTGGCATGTGCTTGATGGCACAACACACAGACATGTACAGCCTGTAGCAACTATATGTACACCCTTTGGTGTTAAAATTATTGCATATCGCTGTTGTTTCCAGGTAATGCACTTGCCGTCCATTTGCATGCAAGGAGGAGGAGTTGGCAAAGTGAGGAGAGAAGGTGGTGGAAGGCAAAAAGTGCTGGGTAGTGGAATATTGGGGAGAAATTAGAAGAGTTCAGAGGGGACTGGCTAAACTGTGATCTACACAGTGAAAGACTTCAGAATAGTCTATAAAGCAGAGATTAATATTTTTCTGGAACTCTATTGCTTTCTGTATTATCTTGCGTCTATTGGCAGTTTGATATCTTGCTCTGCAAAATATGCCATCTTGCATCTGGTAGTTCTTGGGCTTTATATTGTTGAAGCCAAGCTTTAAGGATCTTAAGCATTACCTTGCTGGCATGTAACAAGTGCCATTGTTCGATAATTGGAATGTTCTTTGGCACTGCATTTTTTGGGGGATTGGAATGTAGACTGACCTTTTCCAGTCTACTGGCCACTGTTTAGTTTTCCCAATTAGTTGACATAATGTAAGCAACAATTTCACAACATCTGTTAGGTTTCTGAAAAAGTTCACCTGGGATTCCATCAACTGCTGTAGCCTTGTTATCAGCAATTTTCCTAGGGCCCATCTCTGTTGCTGCTTTCTAGACAATGTCACAAACATCTGTCAAACGTTCTTTAGGCATTCTATCTAATATGCCCCTTAAATGTACCTCCACTGTACATTCACAGGAAGAATTATTTGTTTCATATCTGGACTGATGATTTATCATAGTTTCCTCAGTTTATTTCTGAACTTTGCTATAAGAAGCTCATCTGAGCCGCAGTCAGCTCCAGGTCTTGTTTTTGTTGACTGTATAGAGATCTTTTGGCTACAAAATGTATATAGTCACTATGATTTATATATTGTTCATCTGGTAATGTTCATGTGTGGAGTTGTCGCTGATGCAGTTGGAAGAGGGTGTATGCTATGACCAGAGAAGAAGTGCAGGAAGTGACAGATTTAATTTTCCTGGACTCGAAGATTTCAGCAGATGGTGAATTCAGCCATGACATTAAAATACATTTGCTTCTGAGGAGGAAAGCTTTGACAAGCCTGGACAAACTATTAAAAAGTAAAGATATGGGGGGAGGGGGTTGCTTGGAATTACACAAAACCGACAGCTTTGACTATGAGAGAGCCTGCGGAACACAAAAATACCGCTCCCACGTGGCTGAGGAGTGAGTCTACCATGCCTGTTTCGGTGCTCCCCCGCGCTAAGAAGCTTGGTAACTGCTGAGGGCACGCGGCGTAACAGTGGCTGATCCGGGGGAGAAGTGGATGCCTACATCCACTTGGAAGGCTGGTCCGGCCTTGGCCTCCCGATGGCGCCTTTTCCCCCTGAGGTTGCAGAGAAATGCCTGCACCACGTTTTCAGCGGTCGGATTGCTGGACTCTTGAGCCTGTAATGTATCTCCTTCTCCACACTGCATGGCCATAACACAGAACTAAAGGCTACCAACTAGCAGGAGAGCAGTTCCTGCCAAATACAGCTCAGCTCTTCAACCTCCTCTTCCTGCTGACCCTCCCTATAGGTAAGAGAGCAGGTCTAAGCAAAACGCTCATTCATCCTACAAAATGACTAAGAACGATTTCACCTTCTTAACCCATAATGTAAAGGGCTTTAATTTCCCTTTTAAGAGGAGGAAAGCCTTTATTTTCTACAAAAACGTTATGTCTTCAATTATATTTATATATTTATATTCCAAGAAATCCATTTTCCACATAATAATGTTCCTTTGTACCTGCATAAAGACTTTCCAACTTTTTTACCACGAGCCAACCCTCCAGAAAGGTGGGAACTGCTATACTTACCCACAGGAACTTTCCCTTTAAGCAAGGTTCCAAGAAGGTGGACAAGGAAGGTAATTATATAATTTTGACCAGAATAATTTTGGGTAAAAAGATATTATTAGTTTCAATCTACTCCCCTACTACTTCTCCTCATATAAGTCTAATTAAAATACTGAGATAGATCCAGGAACTTGACCAATGGTCGCTTTTACAACAAAATATAACAGATCAATAAATTACTCAGTAAATTTAGCTTGATTGATGCCTGGAGGGGGCACCATCCTGGAAAGAAAGAATTCACCTATCCTCGCCAGCCTATGGGTCATATTCCCAAATTGATACTATCCTAGTTAGCTCCTCTCTCTTCCCTGTCAGTGGTGTGGACAGGACCTAATATAAATGTATCCTACTCATGAAAATTAAAGGAACTACTTCTATCAAATCCCACTATACTAGAACAGATATCCATGGACTTAAAGTTATTATTTGAAGCTAACTCTACACAAGACACAGGAATTGGATGGATATGGGTAGCTCATAAGGCTTACATTTGAGGAACATTCATTAAATTAGCGACAGCCCACAAGAAACACCTCAGACAGAGAGAAGCAGACCTAATTCAAGAATTGGGGATTCTGGAAAGACAAAACAAACAGAAGTTCTCTATCCCAATACGCCAACAAATCGAAAAAGTTAGATAACATTCTCTCAGATAGGACTGAAAATGCACTAAGAGGAACTAGACATCTGTTTTGCTCAAAGGATAATAAGCCAGACATGTTATTAGCAAAAAGACACAATACTAAATATTCCCAGGCGAGAATAACCCAGATAAAATCAACCTGAGGTTTGACTACAATTAGCTAAAACGAAATTCAACTTTTTATCAAAATATCTACTCATCGCACTCCCAATGTAATGAAATGGCTAAACAATTGTTTTTTAGATACATACAACCACCCTGCTCTTACTGAACAGGACCTGACTAGTCTTAATTCTAACATTACATATGAGGAAATACAAGGTACTATCAAAAATCCTAAATCAGGCAAATTCCATGGACCTGATGGCTATATTACAAAAAATAGCTAGACATTCTCATCTCAGTAAACTGTTCAACTCCGGAAATCAATCAGGCCGACCTGGTACTATTTCTCAAAGAGTATAGGGACCCCTTAGAGGTCAGGAACTACCACCCAATATCACTAATGAATGGGGGCGTGAGGATCCTTTCTAAAATCATGGCGAACAGGATCTCCAAGTTCCTCTCAAGTATTATTCACAAAGATCAGGCTGGCTTCATTCCTCATAGACAGGCTGGCGACAACATAAGAAGAACCTTGAATATCTTACATTGGCCCAATACTCTCGTACCATATTGTGCATTCTTGCCTTAGATATTGAGACGGCCCTTGATTCTATAGAATGGTCACATCTATACTCAACACTGACGAAGTTTGGTTTCAAGGGACGCTTCATTAACCTACTAAAAACATACTACCATTCTCCTATAGCTAACTTTAAACTACCTGGAATAATAAAGCTCACATTAACATCCAGACAGGAACTAGGCAGGGGTGCCCTCTTCCCCCCTTCTATTCGCACTAATGATAGAGCCGCTAGCCCACAAGCCATTAGGTCTAATCTGGAAATTGGTGGCTTTAAAGTAGATCTTCAGCACTTTAAATGCTCTCGCTTTGCTGACAACCTATTATGCACTTTTACGGAACCAAACTCCTCAATCCCAGCTTTGATGACCACTGTTAACATTTTTGTCTGGATTACCTGTCTTAAAATTAACTTAGAAAATCTGAAGCCTTAGGCACGTATGGCTTAAAAACTGCATCAAGTATCTTGGCGTTAATATCACTGAGAAAATATCTCCACTCTTTAAAAAAACTAATGAATAAATGGTCCAAGCTTCATATAAGTTGGACAGGCCACATCACAGCAGTTAAAATGAATATCCTTTCGAAGGTGCTATACTTATTTAGATCCCTATCTGTTTCAATCAATGTCAAATAATTAAACAGGTTCCAGAATCAGATATTTAGATTTATTTGGCGGAATAAACACTTCTAATTGCAACCTAAGGCCTTAGTTTAGAGCGACGCAGATTTTGTTTCTACTCTTACCCCACTCTAGCAAACCTCAACCAGCTTGGGTTTTCATGGAAAACCTCCAATTACAACTCCATTCCTGGGACAGGATCATCTGGATGCCAAAAACTCTCTACCCTATTTCGAAGCACTCCAATCCAATGATAAATCTTACACTGGATTCCTGGGCTTGGGCCAACTCCGGGCGTCAACTAGCCTCAACTCTCTCTCCCCTAACTTCGATGTTATCCTTCCCCAACATTTACAGAGATTTCAGTGAAGAACCGAGACACTGGTGGATCTCCAAAAGATTAGATAAAATAGTCACTTGTTTGTAAACAACCAAATCATCCTCTATGAACAGCTTAAAGCTAACTTTAATGTCCCACAAAAATAATTCTTTAATCACTTAAAACTAAGGCACTGGGTTGCTATGATGGTTAGGACTGCGGGCCCCCATAAAGCGACTTGGTTCTCTCTAATATGTAAGAATACTCTTAGGGTCTAGAATGGGAGACCAATAAATGGACAGAATCCTGCTCTAATTTGTTGAGGGGTTCCCTTAGCTACAATCTCCTGGAAACTTCTATTAAAGTTCTTCACAGAACATACTACACCACATCCAGACTTCATAAAATTAAACCCCAGGAAAGTATCAACTGCTTTAGGGGCTGTCAGACCACAGGCGACTTTATCCACATTTGGTGAACTTGCCCGCTTGCTCCAAACTTTTGGAGAAAAATAACGCAACTGGCCTCCAAACTATTTGATATCCCAGTCCTCCCTAAGATTGAGACCTGCCTCTTAGGTATTCATATTAATACTCTAACTACCTCTCAGAATAAGTTCTTTTAGTTTGTCTCCTTAGATACTAACAGTCATATGGCCAAGAGATGGAAATCCCAGACACTTAACTTTAGGTAAGTAACGCACAAGGTTAACTTCATACTAATAAATGAAAGGTTATCACACATTATAATGGACTCATACCCCCTTTTCTTAAAAATGTGAGAACTGTGGCTAAAATTCCCAAATAGTATCTCCTAAAATGAGGCAATTCTCCTTCTATTTGTTTTCACCTTCCACGGGGAGATGGAAGTTGAAAGGGCCTGGCGCTGGCCTTAGGAATGGAGACCGAAGGTAAGCCAAATGTTTAAAATTATTATTTTTATTCTTTTCAACCTAACAGCTTTGAAATATGCATGATCCCCACCACCCCTCCCCCCCTTTTTTTTCCTCTTATAATTTTATCTCTGTTTTATTTCCCTGTTGCTCATTGAAATTCTTCTCTCATCTTCTGCAATACAGTGAATCTTGTACATCGCTTTCTGCCAACACTCTTTGGCACTACAGATGCAGGTTGAAATAAGTTAATTTGACTGCCTTAAGCTATTCATTTACAGCCAAAGTAAAGAGGGAATATAACGCTTACTATAATTAACTACTCATGAGGGAAATAAAGTTTAAAGTTAAAATGTATAAGTTAAAATATAATAAAAAATAAAAGTAATAAAGAAGACAAGGACTATCTCCCTGCTATAAGGACTCTTTAATTTACCTTTGTTTAACTCAACAGGGAACTTACTGTATATATAATACAGTGTAATATTGCTTGTGTAATTTATTGTTATGATGTGTAATGTATACTGTTGTATTTTACTATGTCTTCAATAAAAAGATTGAAGCAAAAAGTAAAGATATTATACTATGACTATTTGTCTGCACAGTTAGAACTATGGCATTCCCAATAATAATATTCAGATAGATGTAAGAGCACCACAGATTTGACATCTTTGATTTGTGGTGCTGGAGAAAACTGCTTACAGTCACATGTACTGTAAAAAGATCCAGTCAAGCAATACTATAGGAAATCAAGTCAAACTGTTCACTGGGATATCTTAGCATTCAATGTTTATAACTTGCCATTTAATATCATGTAATATCTGTGAAATTAGCATATAATGTGATGTGTCTAAACTACAGTGTTCATGTGCAGTAATAAACCTTATTAGGGTCTTGTTAATCGGTGTGTGATTCCTACCACCTTACATATCACATAATGCTTAATATATGCAATTAACAGTCCTTAATTGCATATTATTCTGATTATATGTTCAGGTACACTCATGTTGAACCTAGGTGCATGGCTATCACGAATATCACAGAGGTACTCACCTGGGCTCAATCAAAGAAAACCCAAATGCACAAGCAGAAGCATACTGCAACCCTGGACTGTTGGTGGCACTCACAGAGCAGACCTCACCACTACTGGTCTAGTGTATGTTCACATAACAATAACCCACTACAATATAAAGAGGCTGAAGTTTACTGAAAAATTATCAATGTGCAATAAGTACAAAAAGACAAAAAGGTTGTCTAAAAAAATAACAAACCTAACTAACTCCTAACAGTATGAAACATAAACATGCATAGCACTTACATATCATTCATATCTGATCAGTACACAAGAATAAATATCAAACTCAAGAAGGGATAGTGCAGCAATTTAATTCCTAAATTGGAACTAATAGTAATAATGTATAACACCTACAAAGTTTCTTAATCTTACAGCCCTATTAAATTCCCTCAATATGTAAAACCGTAGCCCAAAACATAGCCCGCAAGACCTACGGCTATTAAATTGGCCCTGTAAAGCAACCCACTAATGATCTGCAGGTTACAGGCGGGAAAAACCCTACGGGATGTCAAAATTTGAACTCCGCAACCACAAATCCTTTGATCAGTCAAGCCTGTAACTGTTATTTGCGAAAATCGCTATGAAATTGATACAAATCCACTGGCGTTCAAACAAGTAACCCGCAAATGGAGCCAGAAAGCTAACGGGTATTAGAGAGGACACGCAAGAGGGTTAAAGTCCTATAGGTAGCACTGTAAATGCAAATATAAACACACTACTGTATTTTCAATTAAAGGGAAAGTGATGTTAGGTACTGCTACGACCCAGTGCATGCTTTACGCTTTCGGCTTTGGGACAGCAACTTCAAATTGAATATGGCCCTTGGTTCTCTCTAATATGTAAGAGTACCCCCTTGACAAAGGAATTTCAATCCCGCAGCCTTTGCGGGTGTGCTGATGTCGCTACGGGCTTCGCATTTAGTAGGGCTTATAGTCTGTACATTAGTATGACTATCATTCCCATTCACCTATACACATGTATACAAATGTCAATGAAAAGTTTAAAAACAGTATGATGAGAGTTTCGGAATTTCCTGTGTTGGAATTATGTGTTGGAATGTTAACATTGTAATGTTCCAATAAGCAATTCTAACTACTGTTGATCTCTAAACAGTGCTACCAATGGTGTTTCATCTGTGAAAATATGAAGTACTACAATGCAATAGAATCAGTTGTTCATTATTGAACGCTGATCTCACAATTATGTTTTGTACTGACATTATAAAGACAAGCACCGGCTCTAAACAATATTAATGGTTGATGTGCTTTGTATAGGGCATCTTGTAAATAGATATGGACATTCGAAAACCACTAAATTGAACTCTTACAATAATGTGTCAAAGAATTTGGAAAGCCAAACAAACTACATTATAACAATGGATGTATATACAGCGCCTTGCAAAAGTATTCACCCCCCTTGGCATTTTTCGTGTTTTCTTGCCTCACAACCTGGAATTAACATGGAATGTTTGAGGATTTGCATAATTTAATTTACAGAACATGCCCACAACTTTGAAGATTTTTTTTTTTTATTGTGAAGCAAACAACAAATAGGACAAAATAACAGAAAAAGTCAATGTGCATAACTATTCACACCCCTAAAGTCAATACTTTGTAGAGCCACCTTTTGTGGCAATCACAGCTCCAAGTTGCTTTGGATAAGTCTCTATGAGCTTACCACATCTTATCACTGGGATTTTTGCCCATTCCTCCATGCAAAACTGCTCCAGCTCCTTAAAGTTGTATGGTTTGAGCTTGTGAACAGCAATCTTTAAGTCTGACCACAGATGTTCTATGGGATTGAGGTCTGGGCTTTGACTAGGCCATTCCAACACATTTACATGCTTCCCCTTAAACCACTCAAGTTTTGCTTTAGCAGTGTGTTTGGGGTCATTGTCCTGCTGGAAGGTGAACTTCCGTCCTAGCCTCAAATCATACACAGAGTGGTACAGGTTTTGCCCAAGAATATCCCTGTATTTAGCACCATCCATCTTTCCCTCAACTTTGACCAGTTTCCCAGTCCCGGCTACTGAAAGACATCCCCACAGCATGATGCTGCCACCACCATGTTTCACTGTGGCGATGGTGTTCTTTGGGTGTTGTGATGTGTTAGGTTTGCGCCAGACATAGTGTTATCTTTGACGGCTGAAAAGTTAAATTTTAGTCTCATCAGATCAGAGCACCTTGCTCCATACATTTTGGGAGTCTCCCACATGCCTTTTTACACTGTCCTCTTTCTCAGACTGTCCTATACTGTCTCTACACATCATGTCTCCTATAATGTAATAATCTTACCTTCCCTGCTTTCTCTCCTCTTCTATGCTCCCATGAGCTCCTCTCCTTCCTCCAGTCACTATCTCATCCCTCCACTAAATCTCAAAAGCAGAAATGCTACTGTAAGTCCCACTCTCATCTCCTTTCACTTTCGCTCCTTCTTCTGATGGCTTGTGGTGACATATTGTTTTGGGAAGGGAGAGGGCAATGTTCACACAAAGAGAGTTCACTTCTGATTCTTCTGCTGGTTGGAGAGCCAGTCCAAGCCCTCGTATATTCCGTGGCGCACGTGGCCTGTATGTACCAGTTTTGGTGGTAAAGGGAATGCAGGCCCAGTGTATCATTCATAGCATTTGGAAGGTCCTGTTTGTTTGCAAGCACTAGTAACATGGCATCTTGTCCTCCGCCAGCATTCTGGTCAGCTCCTCCCTGGCCTCATTGACTTGCTCCCTGTCGTTACTGTCAACCACGAAGATGAGACCTTGATTGTTCTGGAACTAATGACACCACAGAGGTCTGATTTTGTCCTGGCCGCCCACGTCCCACACAGTAAAACTGATGTTCTTGTATTCTACAGTTTCAACATTAAAACCTATTGTTGGGTTGGTGGTCTCAATCTCGCCCAGTTATAGTTTATATAAAATTGTGGTCTTTCCAGCGGCATCCAATCCCACCATCAGGATTCTCATCTCCTTCTTACCAAAGAGGGCTTTAAATAGATTGGCGAAAATGTTCCCCATTGTAGTGTGTGTTTTGTTTTACCGCCTTCTCTCCAGCTTCCTTCTTGCAGCTTACTCAGACGAAAATACGCTCATGCATGTATCTGCTGGCAAATAGAAAAGATGTAAAGATATATGAGGAAGTCACATTCTCCTTGTCCTGTGCCTGAATATCTGCAAATGATGGTCTATTGCTTTGACCAGAGGATCTCGCTAACCAGAAGCAAATAATCCGCCTGTTTATCGTTTATTGTATGGACAAAGAGGGTTTTGGCTAAGTGTGATGTGTAAGACTGGGTTTGTATGATGACCATCTAAGCATATATTTCCATTGTTTTGTCATTTTTACTCTTTCTACTCTTTCCTATGCCTGTCTTTCTTTTTACTGTCTCAGTTGCAGGGCACGAGAGTTGCGGGTTGGCCGAGGCCTGCAAGGCGCTCAACGCGAGTCACACAAGTTAGAGGGGGGAGAGCCTCGCATTGTGTGGCAAATAGCATTGCCAGGCTTCAAATTTTATTGCCGTCATTTCTGACGGGCAAGTCGCTAGTTTATAAATAAAATTGAAACCATCCAGAACTAACTCTACTTCCAGCTTGGCCCTAACTCACCATCCTCTCAACAAACTCACAACACCCAGCCCTTACCCTTCCCTAATGCCTCCTCCACTGTGGGTTCCTTACACCCTGTAACCAAGGATGAAGTATCTACTTTACTATAAACCTCTCGCCAACTTGTC
Source organism: Discoglossus pictus (assembly GCA_027410445.1). Lineage (NCBI taxonomy): Eukaryota > Metazoa > Chordata > Amphibia > Anura > Alytidae > Discoglossus > Discoglossus pictus. The sequence goes on from CM050164.1 coordinate 385,893,363, forward strand.
CACATGATCCCATTCTATCACAGCTAATCCCTCGCCACTCTACCACACTTATCCCAGCTCTCACATATCTATTCAACCTCTCCCTAAACACTGGCAAGTTCCCATCCTCTTTAAAACACGCCATTATTACACCCATTCTTAAGAAGCCTTCATCTGACCCAGGTCCTGCCTGCATCTATTGCCCTATCACTCTACTTCGCCTGGCTTCAAAACTGCTTGAGCGGCTTGTCTACAATCGCCTCACTCAATTTATTTCCTCCAGTTCCCTTCTTGGCCCCTTCCAATCTGGTTTCCGGGACCAACACTCTACAGAAACAGCCCTCACAAAAGTCACTAATGACTTGCTAACTGCCAAATGAAAGGGTCACTTCTCTATTCTAATTCTCCTGGATCTCTTTGCTGCCTTCGATATAGTTAACAATCCTCTTCTAATCCAAACTCTCTGCTCTTTTGGTATCCATGACATAGCTCTCTCCTATCTTTAAGATCATATATTTAGTGTCTCCTTCTCTGGCACCTCTTCTTCACCTCTCCCTCTGTCTGTTGGCGTACCCCAAGGTTCAGTCCTAGGCCCCCTCCTCTTCTCCATCTATACATCCTCCCTTGTACCCTAATAAAATCCTTTAGATTTCAGTTTTATCTCTATGCAGATGACACTCAAATCTACCAATCTGCACTAGTTCTATACCCCTCTCTTTTAGCTCAAGTTTTCAACTGCCTCTCTAGCAAATTCTCCTGGATGTCTGCCGTCAACTAAACTCAACATGTCTAAGACTGAACTCCTTATCTTTCCACCCTCTACTACAGCTTTCACTCCTCAAATATCTCTTACCGTTGACAATGCCATCATCACTCCCACCTCCCAGGCCCGTTGTCTTGGGGTTTTACTGGATCCTGCCCTCTCTTTTATTCCTCACATACAATCAATAACAAAATCTTGTCAGTTTCAACTAAAAAACATCTCCAAAATCCGTCACTATTTCACAGAAGACACAGCTAAATTCTTAATACACTCTCTCAGCATATCTCAACTCGACTACTGCAATTCACTCCTTGCTGGCCTCCCCATCTCTCGTCTGTCTCTACTACAATCCATAATGAACGCCTCCGCTAGACTCATCTTCCATACTAAACGCTCAGTGCCCGCAGCTCCTCTCTGTCAGTCACCCCTCTGGCTTCCCGTAACCTAACATATAAAGCCCTCAACAACAGTGCACCCCCTTATATCTCTACTCTCAAAATACTCTCCCAACCATACCCTTTGTCCTGCTAATGACCTTCATCTTTCCTCCTCACTTATCACCTCCTCTAACTCTTGCCTTCAAGACTTTTCTCGTGCTGCCCCTACTATTTGGAACTCCATGCCTCGCTCCATTAGACTATCTTCCTGCCTCAAAACCTTTAAAAAAATCGCTAAAACACACATGTTCAATCCAATCTACTTTAGCCTTAGTATGCACAAGTGCACACTACACAACTTAAAAACACTTACACCCACAATCTACAGTACAACATACAGACACCTCCACTTGACTAAACAAATTGCTTTCACATTGCCATCTTGCATTTGTCACGCTCTTGTATCACACGTAAACCCTTTCGATTGTAAGTTTGCGAGTTTTCAATCTTGTGTGGGTGGATTGGAAACAAGCACTATGTACATTTGATTTTAAACTCAACAACAGGGCCCTCCATTCTTTATAAGATGTTAAAAAAATGTGTCTTTGCCATGTACTTAACCTCTATATAGCGCTACAGAAGATGTTGGAGTGTTACACATAAAGATAATAATAATAATAATAATAATAATAAAATATAATAATGGAGGCCTCTCCCTCCATCCCAAAATCTTGATTCCAAAGAACAATAATGCATTCACATTAGTAACTTTTAAAATATATTTTTGCAGTTACTATTGTTACCAACCAACTAGTGAAGACAAAACATTGCAATCATTACCACTACTACATCAGGTTAAACATTATACCATTACTAGATAAGTTGGTTCTTTTTTTAAAGGGGCTTGGCATAACAGTGTCATGTCCTAGTATGTTCTGACCACAACCTTAACATGAACCATTACAACCATTAGCCCGAATTCTCATAGACAGGCATCTTGGGATTCCAGATACATAGCCAGAGCTTGAAGACTAACATTACAGGTTTTATGGTTACAACAAAATAGTTAACACCTTCCAGTTCGTGGACAAAATATTTTATAATGAAGTCACACTGCTACTAGTAACCCATTAACAGGAGCCCCCAACTGATGCTGGCCTGCAATCCACACTCCAGTGTCACAAAAGGTAGTAATAGCTCCATAAATGACAATAACACAATAACACAGTAACACCATTGAAAACTCATAACATGGCTTAACATGAACAAGATGGAAGACAGTTAAGCATGGCACATAATAACAATATAGCTATCACACACAAAAATCTGTAGCAACATTATCCATCTTGGGCCAACATGGCAACTACAGTCTAGGTACTCAGGGGCTGGGCATTGTTCTTGGTGAGAAAGGGAAGGAGCTGTGTTCTGGTACCAGATTCTTCTCAGGGCCCCAACAGTCCATAGTCCTCAAAAGTCCAGTGAGCCCTCCTGGGCATCACACCATCAGACCACATGCTGTCTGTCAATAATCTATGAACATTGGTACAATTCATGTGGGTTTATAACATGGCTTCCCGTCAGAGTTCCTTTGGAGGGAATCACATAATATTTGCTAAGAAACATTACATGGCTATATCAAGCTGATATTAAGCCTTTGTTGCAGTGACAATAATAGCATCCTATGACATATTTTAGGTCATTGTTATTTGAACAATTATTATTGCCAATCTTAATTAATTGTGTTATCCACGGTTGATGTGTGTGCACTGTTGATGTATTGCATGCACTGTATATGGTTCATTTACAGTATTAAGTAACACTGCTAGGAGATAAATACACTGTAATGTTGTATTTCAAAGCTACCTGAAAAAAATCAACTGAAAGGGCAACTTAAAGCCATTACTTCCTCCTGCTCTTGCTACCTTCCTCCTGCTCCTGCTCTCCTGAGCCACCATATGGTCTAATCTGATTGGATTGGGTTTGTCTGAGGCCGATGATGGAGGGATTTGTCCAGCAGCAGGGTTTTTGGAGGCATGATGGGGGTCTGTGTTAGTGGGACCTCTCCTTTGGTGTGGTGTATTGTGATGTAGAATGTCTCTGTAAATGTTCCAACATTGTTGCAAATAGGTCCCCTCATTCTGGCCAAGTTCTGAATAAGGCTGAAGAACTGCCATTCCACAGACCGGGCAATGTCCTTTTGTTGGAGGTGGTACTGCTGTCTCGCCAGATCTGTTAAACCTCTCGCTGTAAGCCCTCCATCGCCAGGAAATGCCTGCCCATATCCTGTTCCTACTGCTCGATTTGCGCATCCCCTTCCTCCTTCCACCTCTCATGTGGGAGCTGTTGGCAGTGCTGGGGTCTTTGTTGCTGGTGGGGCAGAACCCATTGGTGGGGGGCAGTGGTTGAGGGAGGTAGGAGGAGGGAGAGAGTAAGAGTGGAGGAAGAGAGAGAGAGAGTGGAGGGAGAAAGAGAGGTGGGAGACAGAGAAGGGGAGCGAGAGGAGGGGTTAAAGAGTGAGAGAGAATGAGGATAGATAGAAGGGGGAGTGAGAGAGAACATTTGAAATAATTTGCATTACATTTTTTTTTAACTAATTGCCCCATATATATGTATATACAGGGGCGGAGCTAGCGCTGGTGCAACCGGTGCCTTGCACCACGGCTCCTGGCCTCTGAGGGGCCCCTCCGGACCTCCTGCGGGTTCCCTGTGGCTCCTGTGGCCCCCACAGGTCTTCAAAGGACCCCATGTGTCCCCTGTGACCCCCACTGCCCTCAGGGGCCCCCACAAGTCCTCTGTGGCTTCCAGTGCCCCCCCCCCCTCTGTGGCCCCCACAGGTCTTATAAGGCCCCCAGGGTCTTCTGTGCTTGTTCTTGCACATCTGCTGCAACCCTTGGTACTACCATTGCTCCTATAAACTACATATCTGTCCTCCTAAAGTGTAGATGTATAGGGAGAGCCTGCAAAGTACTATTCATCCTAATTCTCCAGTAACTAAATTAAAATCATGTGTTTCATCCTTGCTGTGATAATGGGCCTATCCATTCCCAACTAAGGAACCATTTTTGTTTGATAAGTTCCTATGTTTGTAAAGTATGTAAGAAACTAGCATATTTAGTTGATATAAAGGCAATTGTCATAAAGTATTTTACAAAAAAATCTTCAGTTTAGCAGATCCTGCTTTTTGTTAAGGTCACTTAACTTGGCTAGTCTGCCTATAACCTAATGGAGAGGGTTTTCCTACCACGGCTTACTCTCTATTCAGTCCCATTGTCAAGTGCCAATCTGGAAGTCTGTCAACAGAGCTGAATAAAAATGTTATAAGAATACAAGTTTCTCCATGTTAGAAACAAAGGCAAAATATCTGACAAAGGTAAAGCAAAATTTTCTATAATAGTAAAAAATGTATGATTTTTTTTTTCAGTGCACAATGAAAAAACATATGTTTGGAAACTTTGAGTGTGACTTAGAGCATAATTAAGTCATACTGCTGTTTTTTAAATAGAAAAAAATATTATATTTGTGATGCCTCTGCAAGAACCTGTTGAAATCCATGATACTTGAAGTTGTGTGTGTGTGAGGGGTCATTTACATTCCTGGAGTGTTAGGCTGAAGTATTGGTAATACTTATTTTGTGTTGCATTGTCTTATCTTTTTCATCTGTAACAGTAGCAATTATTTGTTGGGTTGTCTGTCATCCTTAGCAGGAGATTAGGCTTCTGGTTCTATGGTTTGTTGTGAATAACAAATCATGGTATTTCCATTACTTTAAAAGAACCATGTCACCCAAAAATCAAAATGTTGTTGTTTAAGGTTATTCATAGAGAATGAAAATCTATATGTTTTTGTTATCAATTTTTCCAAAGTTAATCACTCCTGGGAAATTCCATGTTGTTGTTGTTGTTGCATTTATATGCAAATTAGTGTATCACACATATTAATTAGTACTTTTGATGTGCTAATTAGGATTACAGTCTAAAATTACCTAAAATGTTATCTGGCAGTTAGACACCACCCATTTCAAGTACTTAGAGCCGCACATTAGCATACAGGCGCCGTAAAAAAAATCGAAATATTTCACAAATGATTTACTGTAGCAAAAAACTATTAGAACAATGTATGGTCAGTCTTGTAATGCTCTTTTAAATTAAATCATATTCCTGTTGGGCTGACAGAGTCCCTTTGTTTTTGTTTTTTAGTGAAGAAGACTTGTTTGGTTGTAGTCTTCGATGCTTTTTAGAAGACTTGAAGGTGGCATTATTGCTGTTGTCGTTTTTTATCTGTACATCATGATTAATACAAACTTATATTTGGATGTTTGATGTTAAATGTGGATAGTATCAGGAGTCTTACTAGGTTGGTATTAGAAAAAGTATAAGATATCATTACATAGTTTAGAGAGATATATTCCTCAGTCTAGAGGAGCCCCTGTTATTTTATTGTCTTAAGAGAGTGTAGTTATGTACAATTATTCACAGTCTTACTATAATGTGATATATTGATCTCAAGTCACTGTTAGACCATGTTGTAATGTTTTCTAAAACTATTACAACCTTTGTCTGCTATGCAGGTGGATTGTTTAATATGATAGCTAATATAATTTTAGTTTAAGTGGTAGAGAATATAAATTGGATACTCCTGCCATTTTTTTTTGACAAACTCATTTTGCTAGGTTATTTAAAGTTTTAATAGTATTATAAGTAATGAGCTCTTGTATTCTCTAGATGGCGCTATATAGCTTAATAAAAGTCTTACAGGTTTTGTCAGCTGTGCAAGGTGAAGGATGCATAAGGTTATATGATGATATTACAATCTTTTTTTTCTTTGCAGGAATGTAGGCTCTTTATTCACTGTGGCTGGTTGTCAGGTTGTACATTTTTAGTTTTTGTTACAACAATTAAGTGGTAGTTGAATATGTAAAGCTTGAGTTCTAACAGCATCAAATAACTAGATGAATTAACTTTTTGGAAAAGTAGCATAGTTGCAGTCTTTAGTTGTATGTTCTTTTCTAAGCACATAGTAGATTATATCATTGTACCATACACTGGTGACAGCATTCCAGTATTGTATCTGCGTAGTTGTAGTTTTTAGAGTGTTATTTTATGTACTGATATGAGCCAGTTAGTGATGATTACCGTCTTCTAATTAAAGTTTAAACACAAAGGCCCTCATTCAATTGCAATTTGGCCAATTGAATAGGGGTCTAAATAAGCACATAACATATTTTTTAAAGAAGTTTTTAGTTAGTAAGCATCTATCCAAAAGCAAGTTTTTCACTAACTAAAAACTTATTTAAAAAAAATATGCTATGTGCTTATTTAGACCCCTATTCAATTGGCCAAATCCCAATTGAATGAGGGCCAAAGTATATGGTTGAACTTTAACTATGTAAAGTACAGAATATGGTGTATGCATTGTGACAGAGTTAAACAAAGGGGTATATATGAGCCACTTTATTGGCAAAGCTCTTTCCCCAGTAGGACTGCAGGGTGATTAGCTGCACCTGGAGAGACCTGAGTTAAGACTGCTCCTGGAGTATGTATGTATTTAAACTATATGGTGACCGGCTGAAGTGATTCCTTACAAAGACTCATCTGTGTAGATATTTTACTGTGTGCTCACCCCATGCATTCAGTAGGTGTCAGTGTTGCAACATGTACTAGGTACATCATGTCAGTTTTATCACTGCACAATTGTAGTCTGGAAAGTATTCATAAGAATATATAAGCAAGCTGGTTATGATGAACATTCCTAACATGTCCAAGAGCAATAGTTGCTGATGTGTGAGAATTTGTCAATAGGTAGAAAAGGGACTTAATTTCTGGAAGAGCAGAGGTTTTGCAACAACAGAGGAGATTCATTTTTTTATGCTACACATGGTGAGCTCACTACCTCCAGTGGTCTGACAGCAGTAACCAATATAGGGCCCTATCTTAGTTCCTGAAAAAGCAATTGTGAGTGCCCTAACTGAAAAGTAAACCCTACCTAGCTATGCTTATCACCCATCCCTAAAATATTGTGAGTAAAGTGCTATGGGTCACTGCTACCAGTGAACTTCACAACACAGACGAAAAGAAAGGCATAAATCTCCATTGAGTTTTGCACTGAAAATATATATATATATATATATGTTACCTTGCAGAAGCCTAGTTACTAGTAGTTGTTCCTGCACTCTCTCCTCATTATAAGATTTATGATGTTCACATTTCCTATTGACTCCTAGGGCCATCTCATCCGTAAAGCTTGGTTTGGCTGCTCACTGCACAGATATCTGTTTTGGCTACAGAGCAAGATTTACGGATCTCAGCTGAGCACTGTAATCTGGGGGAGTGAATGATTTGAATTAGTGTAGAACTTAGGGGAAAAAAGTTTCCACCGACTTTTCACTGCATTCCCCTAAATTAGAGCTCCAGATTAGCATAGAGCTCATAGCCCTCAGATAGCTCCACTGATAAGTCACTTTACATATCCCATTATTTGTAATGTCTGTTGATTTCACGGTGACACTGGCTCACTTAGGGTAATAGTTACTGTGGTCTCTGTTCTCAGTGGTGTTGGTTGGGAAGTTAGGCTTGGTGTCTCACAGAAATCCACACTCAGATCAAGCCTTTATTAAATTTGGATCTGTGGGAGGCTCCTTTGACCAGAGGAAAGTCAGGAAAGACCTGGTGGATGTTAAAGTGGCCTAGGCCTCAACCACATGTAGCAGAAACTTAAAGAATCTTATTTTTTATAAGGTATATATGTATTCGATCAGCTTGTTTTGTATTTTGTCCAGCAGAAATCAATCAATTGGAAAAAAAATTAGAAATAATACAACAAAACATAACATTTGGGGAATTCAGGAAACTAAGGCTCCTATTCAATTCCAAGTTTGCAGTTGCCTTCATACCGGACGTAAATCTGCAGGCTTGAAAATTGCAACAGTTACAGAGGGATTCAATTGCTCAAGCCCGCAGTAACATGGCTGAAAGCCTAAACTGTAAACCATGCACCCGGAAGTAGCATTTCAGAGCGTGATCATGATTAATTAAGCAAGGCCATAAATACCAATTTAGAAACAGCCAATAGTAAATGAGACCATCATCATGACTTCAGTAAAACATGGAGGTCAAACATCAATCAGTTAGCGTTTAGAAGTTGGATATACGATCAGACTCACAATCATTGTACAAAATAATAAAAACAAATGAAGAAAATGTTTAAGTCCACGTGGGTGGCCTGATAAGTATTAAATCATTGATTACGGAAATTGATATAACACAGAAATGAAATGTAAAAAAAAATGTTTTTGATTGTAGATTTGCAAGCTAGAGACTGTTGTGTACACATGCATAGATCCTTATAAATTTATAATCCCATAAAAAACAAAAACAACTTGGGCATGTATATCACTGTACATTTAGATATATCAGTGTCTCAATACAAAGTAGGCATTATGCAGGTCAAAGACGCGACCATTATTCAGATGCAAAGGACCGCCGAAGTCCCACCTAGTGACATCATCAAGAGAGTACAAACTTAAGCCTAACGCGTGCGTTTTGCGGGAGAGCTTCTACAGAGGCTGCAGAGGGACGCAGAAGAAACATCCTTTTAACAAGTAAGTCCAATAATTAGTTAACTCCTTTATGTCTTAATTTCTTGTTTTTTCTTTTTTTCAGTTCCAGCTTGTAGCAATATTGCTGAAGGGGAAGACGAAGAGTATCAGTATATGAGGCCAAGAGCAACAATAAAACAACTATGTCACTCACAAGTTATATAGGACACAGGGAATCAAATTAAGTTATTAAGGGATAGAAAGAACATGGGAGACTTAACAAAACTTAATATTTATTGCTGGTATTAATATTGCCTATAAATGCATAACTATACTTAGAATCTATCCTATAAAATATTTAAACAAATCTGATATGAATTATGTGGATTATTTGTGTAATAAAAAAAGGAAATACACTTTTTAGTGATCTTATGTCTAATAAAAAATAATTGTGCAAGAATAAATTCATCTTCCACCAATAATGAAAGTGATCTCCTTGATTATAAATGAGTAAAATAGTCCATCCATTACATCATGGTCTCATCCATTAAATATAATACTACATATGAGTGCTCTATGAGGATACCGTATATTGTATTATGTGACTGTGATAAAAAATATATAATACACCTAGTAAAAAATGAAAATAAAAAATACACAATGCTGACATACTTGCAAGTCCTGATAGAAAAACAGAAATAGGTATTACAAATCCTTAGAATAATCCATTCTATACCAATTAATATATAAGTGTATAGTGACTGTGAAGATCTCTATAATAATAAAAACAATAATAATATAGTGACTGTGAGAATCTCTATGAAAATGAATAAGAACAATAATCCTTATATCTTAAACGGTGATTATATAAAACTAGCGAATTGCCCGTCAAAAAATGACGGCAATGAAATTGTAAGTGAGCTAAGGGTGTTTGGTGTATATAATGTGGCTGATGTAGCGTTGTTCGTTTTCTATGTCGTGCAAGTTTTCCGTAATATTAGTTTTCTATGTCGTGCAAGTTTTTCAGAATATTCGTAGCTGTTGGGTGGGCTTTTTCAGAATATCTGTAGGTGTTTGGTGATGTTTTGCGTGTGTATGGCAGTGTTTTGCGTGTTTAGGGACCTTCAGCCTCGTTTTCGTTTTGTTCGGCGGCCATTTTTTCTCTCGCTTAGGTGAAATTCGGGTCTCTAAACTCCGAAATGTGTGCTTAAATCGAGGTGTAACTTCAGTTGGAGAGGTCCTCGGTGCCTCCCTTGCTGTGAGTTGCGTTTGTAATGTTTTTGGGGTTGCGCAGGTTTCGTGCTTGTTTTGTAATCTCGTAGGTGTTTTTCGGCAAATACGTAGGTGTTTGGTGGTATTTTGCATCTTTAGACTGTTGTAGCCTCGTTTTCGTTTTTTTCGGCGGCCATTTTTTCTGTCGCTTAGATAATTTTTTTGTGTCTAAACTGCTTTAATTTCAGTTAAATTGAGGTGTAAGTTTAGTTTTCAAGGTCCTGGATGCTCCCTCTTGATGTAGGTAAGCTTTTTTTGTATTTGTTGTGTGTATTTGTTTAATTTTTGATGTTTTGATGTGCGCGTGTTGCGGACGTTTTTTGCGAGGTCGTAATGGGTGGTAACGTGTCTCGTATTTTGTTTGCGTTACGACGTAAAGTTTGCGAGGGTCGCAGTTGCTCGATACGCGAGCCCGCAAGCGTTAGCAACAACTCGTATGCTCACAACTATATATGTGATGAAATTATATATAGTGCACCTTGTGAAAATTTATGATAATACTACCATACTTCCCAAATATTCTGAGAAAGATAGACTATACACTAAAAAGAAAAACATGTTTATAAAAATCAACAAATAAGGCATACACCAACATAAACGCAATCTCTAGAGATTATATGTCTTTTGTACACAAGGAGGCAACATTAGATATCGTATATAAATAATCATCTTCCTCCCTTCTAATCCCTTCTTTTCTTCCTTTTACCCTATTGTCCTATAGTCAGGATAAATGTCAAATGCACACATTAATGTTAGATGAATGTGATAATAACACCTCTATAGGAACATGGAAAAATTCAAATTTTTATTTAATCTAAATGGCATGACAGTATTTAGTAGCACAATCCACCTAGTCTCAGCTTCTTAATTCTGTATTAATATTGCCTTTTCTGATTCCTAATTGAACTCTTTCAAGAATACAACATTTAAGTTCAGGCTTGGAATTATGCTTTACTTGGAAATGTCTCACCACAGAAGTCAAATATTTGCCTTTGCCCAAATCTGATTGACTATTTCTAATATTACATAGATGTTCTCCGAGACGTCTCTGAATTTTCCTGGAAGTCATGCCTACATATCTTAAATGGCATGTACATTCTATGCAATATATAACACTTTCACTGTTACAATTATGGAACCCATTCAGCTTCTTGATTTTCACTGCAATGTCCACAAGCAACAAATAATATGTTACACTTTACCAGCTCTCATGCTCCAGCAATGAAGAGAGGAATATCTAAGGGGGAATTTACCAGCTTATTTTGGCTTTAACAAAAATTGTCGGGACTAGCTTGTTGATTCTATCCCCAAGAAAGTTTCTGATCTGATCATCAGACTGTAAAATCTTTATATGTCTTTTTAAAATGCCTGTGATATCTCCCCATTGTTGGATACATGTCCCAATGTATCTCAAGGTATCTACTTTTGTTGTTTTTTCTTTCATTATTAGTAAATATTCCCTGGACAAATGTGGGGCATGATCGTAGACCTTTTTTTTGTAATAAAACAACTGTAACTTATTTTTTCCAATCTTGTTCGTTGCTCCATGGCTTTCTTTATAAGACTCAATATCTATACAATTTCTGCATATTCTTATAAATTCCCCCTTAGATATTCCTCTCTTCATTGCTGGAGCATGAGAGCTGGTAAAGTGTAACATATTATTTGTTGCTGTTGGTTTATGGAAGATATCAGTCTTAATAAATCCTTCATCAATTTTGTGAAATTTTTATGTCCAAAAAATCCACCGATGTTGAATCTACACATAAAATAAGTTTTGAATTATGATTAATCTGATTGAGTATATTGATGAATTCCCTCAATTTGTCTTCCTTGCCTTCCCAGATCAAAAATATGTTGTCTATATAATATACCCATACGACAACCTTATATGTAAATTAATTGTTACACTCATTAAAAAACAGCTTTCGCTCCCACCAACCAAGATAAACGTTGGCATATGTTGGGGAACAGGCTGATCCCATGGCAGTTCCACAAACTTGCAAAAAAAAATTTGTCATCAAACACAAAATAATTGTGTCCTAAAACAAATGTTAACAGTCATATAAGAAACTGATTTCTCTTTTGATTTGCTATAGATTCCATTTAGAGAAAAAAAATAATTTTATGACAGCCAGCCTCATGTCCAATAGAGGTGTAAAGACCTTCGACATCACAGGTGGCCAAATGTATAGGTGGATTCAATTGGATATCTTGAAGCTTATTTAAAATGTCCAAAATGACAATCCAAAAATCTGCTGGCATTTTCACAGAGACTATTATTTCCTGAGACAATTGGCCTAACCGGGCGTTTGTGTTGATTTTTATGAACCTTAGGTAATAAGTAGAGTGTTGCCACCCAAGGAGATTCTACTTTCAGATAGCTGTAGTCTTTATCTGTAATACAATTCCGAGTTTTTTGAGTGTGTAAGCCTCTAGGTGTCAATTAGATGCAGTTCATTTAGTAGTTTATTTGTTTGGTTTTATTTGAAAATCTATTGTCTTGGCTCTTGGTTGATATGTCTAATAAGGGATTCAAGGGAAGGTTAAAGTTTCCTACCATAATGATATTCCAAAGGTCTAGGGACTTGAGATGTTTTAGTAGTTTGATAAGTTTTCTGAGGCATATTTAAGAAAGCAATTAAGGAGATTTTTATGTTTAGGAGAGTTCCAGTAAGAATAATATAGTTCCCCTAGGGGTCGATTTTTTTTACTTTCTAAGATGAACGGGAAGTTTCTATGTAGCAAGATTGCTACTCCTGTTTTTTTGGTGGGTTGCGGGGAGACAAAGTAAGTGGGGTATAATTTATGTAGATATGTGGGGATCTTATTGTGAGCAATGTGGGTCACCTGGATAAATATAACTGAAGGATTGAGGGATTTGTATGAGATAAATGGTTTGTGTCGTTTGAAGGGTGAGCTACATCCCTTGAAGTTGTGTGTGATGAATGTAAAAGATGAATTAATCATTATATCTTAGGGTTTGTATGCACGCAAATCTTGAGGTTATATGGTTGCCAGTTAAGGAAGGGTGGGTTTACATTGTGATGAGTCCAAGGTCTCGGTGCTAGGAGACGGCAGAGAGGCGATCCAGCTTTATAGGAAATCTTTGACAGAAGGAGAGGGGGAAAACAAAAAAACAAATTAAATATAACAGCATGAAGAACAGGATAAACATCATGGTAATCAATTTTCCTCAAAAAGGAACTGTGGGCACAAATGTGCCAGGGGCATGGGAGGGGGTTTCCCAACACTTGATTTCCCCTAGTGTGAGGAACAAAAGATAAGAGAGTCAATCTCTAGCTCAATATGTTTAAGCAACAATACAAGTAAACCTATTAAACTCTTAAGTGAGTTCGGTCGACAGCAATTCGCATTTATAGTGCGATAAATAGCGACTATATGAGATATGTTACACGGTCCGGGCAAGGGCAGCATGGAAGCAGTAGATAGGTTTAGAGAGGGTGTATCTTGTCTGGCGACCATGTCCCGCTATGTATATAAGGAGGGGTCATCTCATAGTTAGAGTATGTGAAGAGTGTACATGGAACTCTTCCCTAGTAGTGTCTTTGAAAGTCTCCAGTGAATCTGATTATTTAAAAGTTCTTCATGATTGCAAGCTTGTAGTGTATTTCCAGATTGGATGTAATATTATTCTGCAAACAAGTCAATCATGGGGAAGACCTATCAGTTGACAGAGGATCTTGTATGGGAGGGAGAAGCACGGCTCTTTGGGGAAGCCAATGTTTTTTGCTTTGGGGAAGCCAATGTTTTTTGTCCATTGTTTGGTTGGTCTTTGTAAGGAAGATGGGTCAGGAGAGTTTTGTAGATCGATTTCTGTGATGAGATTAAGGTGAATGAGGTGGGTATGGCATTCCTCCAAGGAACATACAGGGTTGAGCCTATTTGGAAGGTAAGGCAAAATGGAAACCCCATCTATACTTTATGTTGTTTTTAATTAGGATTGAGATAGCAGGTTTCATTCATTTGCATTTTGGGAGGGTGGAAGTTTTCGGGCCACATTGAGAAGCAGGTCTTTTGACTGCTGACAAAGAAATCAAATTGATAGGGCATCTTGGGTTCTTTCGATTTCAAATGACTTTCTGTTTGGGATGGGAGGACACTGTGTATTGTCGCTTTCAAATATGGAAAAAGTCTGTAATGGATTTTCTTCTATTGTGGCATCTAGACCTATTCTCTAGGTCTTCTAGTTTGTTTTCTAGGACCAGTGAGGCATTTTGTACAATCTTAGTCCTGTCCTTTGACTGAGTCTCTATGATTTAGTCCATGAGAGACTCCAGATTGTGTGTGCACTTACTGATATTCCACTGGAAAATGAGCACAGTTTACCTGGGCCTAGCATAGAGGGTGGAGATGCGGCTAGTGATAATGTCAAGGTAGGTAGCTGGGTTACAGTTGCCATGGGAAGCAGGGGGATCAGAAGGAAGAGGCAGGCCAGTTCTGAGTTGGCAAACACCAACAGATTTGCCAGATTGAGTTAAACTGTTGGGGATTTCCATTCAAGAATTGGCAATGCCAGATAGAGCTGTTCCCTCTAACAGACGGTTGAACAGTTCTACTGGAGGAGTGGGAGGGCAGCATACGCAGAGCAACAGACAGGTTTTGGTGATAGGGGACTCGATTATTAGGAAGGTAGACAGGTTGATTTGTCATCCAGATCCCAGCAATCGAACAGTTTGCTGTCTCCAGGGGGCTTGGGTTCGTCATGTTGTGGATCGTGTAGAAAAATTATTTGGAGGGGCTAGAAATGACCCAGCAGTCTTGGTACATATTGGTACCAATGACAAAGTTAGTGGAAGATGGAGTGTCCTAAAGAATGATTTAAGAGAACTAGGGAATAATCATAAAGCAAGAATCTCCAAGGTAGTATTTTCTGAGATACTACCAGTGCCACGTGTTAGCCCAGGGCAACAGAAGGAGCTTAGGGAGGTTAATGTGTGGCTAAAAATGTGGTGCACTGAGGAGGAGTTTGGGATTTTTAGAGCACTTCTCACTTCGGTACAATCTCTATAGCAGGGATGGAATGCACCTTAATGATGAGGGAGCTTTTGTGCTAGGGGATATTATGGTAGAAAGGCTGGATGAGTTTTTAAACTAGTAGATGGGGGGAGGGACTAGATGAATGTAATGGGGTAGAAAGTGTAGAGGGGATAAGGGATGAATTAACTACTCATGGGGAAGCAGATGGGGTAGGGTAACTATAGCCAATAGGGAGGTATTGCTAAGTAACTCAAGTACAGAGGAAGGCACCTCAAAACTTACAAACTCATAACATAAGATGTATGCTTTCTAATGCCAGAAGCTTGACAGGAAAAATGGGAGTGCTAGAATTACTGGCAATTAACGAAAAATAGGATTTAATAGGCATTACCAAAACATGGTGAGATGAATCTTATGACTGGACTGTTAATCTGGATGGTTATAACCTATTTAGGAAAGATAGGGGCAATGGTAAAAGAGGAGGAGGTATTTGTCTGTATGTTAAGCCTGAATTTAAGCCTATAGTAAGAGAAGATATTTATGCTGGAACTAGCGGTAATATTGAATGTTTGTGGGTAGAGTTAAATAGCGGAGCAGCAAATTCAAAAAGAATATTAGTAGCAGTATGCTATCAACCCCCAAATATGATTGAAAGCGAGAAAATGCAATTATTGTTACAGATTGTAAATGCAGCTAAGCACGGACAAGCTCTAATAATGGGAGATTGTAATTACCCTGAAATAAACTGGATAAATGAGACCAGCAGTTCAGCTAAGGGGAGCAGGTTCTTGAGTACACTGAGAGAACATTATCTGGCCCAGGTTATGCAAGAACCTACTAGAAATTAAGCTATCTTGGATTTAGTCCTTTAGATTGTAAATCCGTGAGTTTTCAATCTTGCACAGTGCTTTGGGGAAAGCACTATGGTCACTGGATTCTAAGCTCGAAGACAGGGCCCGCCATCTTTGTAATGTGTTAATATTGTTTTCCCTTGATCACAACTTATGTATTGTGCTACGGAATATGTTGGCGAAAATGAAAAATTAGTTGCAAAAGAGAGTAAGACTAACCCTAAAATATTTTTTTAAATGTATTAATGGAAAGAAGGCCAGGAAGGAAGCTATAGGAACATTACAATGTGACACAGGCCGTCTGATAATTAGTGACCAGGAAAAGGCAGATGAACTAAATAGGTTATTTGCTTCGGTATATACAAGGGAGGTAGCAGTGGTTGTGACCTGCAACAAAATAGGGAGAGAAAAGGGAGATGGAGAAGAGAGAGAGAGAAGGGAGAAGTGAGAGAGAGTAGAAGAGAGAAAGGAAAGGAGAGGGAGGAGAGAGTGGGCGAAGGAGAGAGAGAGAGAGGATGAAGAGGGAGAAGGAAAGAGAGAGAAAGGGAGGAGGGTGAAGGAGAGGGAGAGAGAGGAAGGGAAAAGGTGAGAAAGGGAGAAAGGGAGATGGGAGACGGAGCAACAGAGAGAGAGGGAGAAGGGAGAGAGAGGGAAGAGAAGGGAGAGAGAGAAGCGGAGGGAGATGAAGAGGGAGAAGGGAAGGAGAAAGAAGGGAGAGTGAAAGAGAAGGGAGAGAGAGAGAAGGGGTAGAGAGAGAAGAAATAAATGAGAAGGGAGAGAAAGAAATTAGGGAGAGAGAGAGACGGGAGAGAAAGAAATTGGGGAGAAAGAGAGTGACAAGAGAGAGAGAGAGAGAGGGGAGAGAGTAGGGAGCAAGAGATAGAAGAGAAGGGAGGAAGAGAGAGAATGGAGAGAGCAAAGAAAGAGACAGAAGGAACAGTGAGAGAGTGAAAGATAGAGAAGGGAGAGTGAGAGAGAGAGAAAGGGGAGTGAGAAAGAGAAGGGAGAGTGAGAGAGACAAGGTAGAGTGAGAGAGAAGGGAAAGAGAAAGAAGGGAGAGGGAATGGAAAGAGAGAAGGGAGAGAATGACAAGGGAGAGATAAGAGGGAGAAAGGGAGAGAGAACGGAGGGAGAGATTGAAGAGAGAGAGAATGGAGGAAGAGAGAGAGAAGGGAGGGAGAAAGAGAGAATAGGGAGAAAGAGAGAAGGGAGGGAGAGAGAGGGGAGAGGAGAGAGAGAAGGGGAGAGAGAAACAATGGTGAGAGAGAGAAGTGGAGTTCTTCAGGCCTTCTATCTTCCATGTCTAGGCTCTTAAATCTACTTTTTATCTCCACTGCATGTTCACAGTGGATATTATTTATTTTGTATCTACTTGGTCTGATGATTTTCTATCTTTTCCTGAGTTTAATTCTGAACTTTGCAATAAGACGCCTTTAATATAAGTTGCAGTCAGCTCTGAGTCGTTTTTACTGACTTTATAGTGCCCCTCCATCTTTGGCTACAAAGTATATAGTCATTCTTATTTCTATGTTATCCATCTGGGGATGTCCATGTGTGGAGTTGCCTCGAATTTTGGAATCACTGTGATGGAAAATGGCTTGCTTCAATTCAAACTAAAATCTTTCTGTCAATTATTGGCAATAAAATTTAAAGCCTGGCAATTCTGTTTGCCCCACAATGTGGGGTTTTCCCCCCTCTAACTTGCAGGCATTGCGATGATCGCTCATTGCGAGCCTCTCCCCCCTCTACTTTATGGGCCTAGCGATGAGCACCTTCGGCGATCATCACAAGCCCCGCAATAAGTGGCTTTGCCAACTCACAACTTTTTTCACCCTCTAGCTCCGCTGTGTCTTTCTCCCCCCTCTCCCTCCTCTATGGTCCTGTTTGCATTTCCGGGTGTGAAACCGTTTGCTGGCTTAGAAAATTGTTTATGTTCCCAAGCCCGAAAAATGTTTCCGATTAACAGGCTTTCGGGCCTCGCGATGAGCCTTCGGCCCCAAACCCGTAACTTTTAACATTGCATGACCACAACTCGCAATTACAACAACTATTATAGATAATGTTTGACCAAGTCCAGTTTGCCTTGGTTCCTAGATCTAACATTCAGGTTCTTATGCTGATTTGTTCTTTGCAGCAGCTGAATTTCCTCTCTCTTCTAAACACATCTACTCAACTCTGGCCCATTCACTTCATTAAATCTGGTGCTACTTGTATCCACCTTCAGCTGCTCCCCAGTAATGTGGTAGACACCTCATGATTTCAGGGCTCATCTTCCATTGCCATATTATTATGATCACTGTGGTAATTTTTTTCTGTTTGAATAATTACACTTGATATTTGAACAGCGCTACGGAATATGTTGGCGCGTTATAAATAAACTATAATAATAATAATTTGGCATTTTTTTTCAGCAACCAATAAACAAATCGGATGTGATTATGTCTACTAATTTCTCAGGAAGGTGTATACTTGTAAACTAACTAGCTTTCAAATAGGCACAATGAAAACACTAGCAGTTTTAACTGCCACTTTTCTATCTAGCGGATGGAAGCTTCCTCTTGCATTCAATTTTCCTCCCACCTAGTGAAGTAAATCACCAGAAACCAAAATGGTAAATTCACTGCAACATTATTGCACATAAATGAATTAGAAGCTGCGTTATTTTTTTTAACCTTGTAAAAACATTTTAATTTTTGCAAGTGTCATTTTTCAGAACAACATATTTTAAATATAGGATAGGTAGTCCTTTAAAGTGTGTTCTTTCTATGGAGCTACTTCCTCTTGTAAAACTCAATCGGACCTTTAATGTTTCATGCCTGGAAGTAGTGGCGTGCAGCAGCCAGTCGGTGGTGCTACGGTGGCTCATCGAGACTTTGTTAAATTTTTTAGGGTTAGGGTTAGATTTACTATGTGAGGCTTACCATCTGCCACTACTCTAACCATAACCCTAAATTTAACACAACCCTAAGAACAAATTGAAGAAAGTCTTGGCAAGCAGCCGTTATGCCACCTAGTGACCACTGCATGCTCTGCTGGAGGGGACGAAACAGGAAGCTACTTCTGATTATAAATATTTCTACCACATTTTGACTCATTGTTCACAAATCATTTTGTACCTTGATGATTTTTGTAATACATATTCGCTACACCTGCCACAAGTTGTCAAACAAATGAGATTTAACAATAACTTTTAACCTGTTAAAAATCCCTGTCACTATTACCATTTTTCGCCTGTGAATGCTTTGCTTATTCACCCACCATTGCTAATATCAATTAATTGCTGTGGATATTCGATACTACAGATCTTCCAGTTAATTTATATATAAAATAACTAACTTCTATATCAATTGTCCCCTATTGGATTGCTACCTTGTCATGGTGAAGGGGCCTGTGTACCTCAATGAAGCTGTGAGCTATACCATGTAGGGTCACCCAAGATGTGCAGGTCATAGTAAACAGGTCAGTGTGGTCCACTGGAGAAGGAAATGGCAACCCACTACAGTATATTTGCTATGAAAATCTTCTGGATTAGCACAACCAGACACAAGATGTGCATGGAATGCTGCAGCCCATAGGGTCACAGAGAGTCGGACACAACTGATCGACTAAAAATAACAATATCAATTGTAAGACAATTCCATGCAGAATATTTAACTAAAACCAATTGAAATTATATTTAGATGTTCTTTTTTATTTTCACCATAAATGGGACATTTTGTGCATCATTTTTATTATTATGTACTAGTGATGTCGCGAACATCACATTTTGGGTTCGCAAACAGCGGACGCAAACTTCATCAAATGTTCGCGAACGGGCGAACATCGGCGAACCGCCATACACTTCAATGGGCAGGCGAATTTCAAAACCCACAGGGACTCTTTCTGGCCACAATAGTGATGGGAAAGTTGTTTCAAGGGGACTAACATCTGGACCGTGGCATGCCGGAGGGGGATCCATGGCAAAACTCCCACGGAAAATTACATAGTTGATGCAGAGTCTGGTTTTAAGCCATAAAGGGCGTAAATCACCTAACATTCCTAAATTGTTTGGAATAACATGCTTTAAAACATCAGGTATGATGTTGTATCGATCAGGTAGTGTAAGGGTTACACCCGCTTCACAGTAACAGACCAATCTCCCCGTTTAATGCACCGCAAACAACCGCAAACAGTCCCTTTGCACAACCGCAAACTCCCCATTTGCACAAGGTTGGATACCAAGCTAGCCATGTCCCGTTCCTTGTCCTCACTGATGTCATTGAAGGTCTCTTCCTCCACCCAGCCACCAAGGGTCCCCAAAAGGTGACGAGCCGCCTGGGACGCCTGCTGTGTTTGGTCTTCCACCTCCTCAAAGCCACCTTCCTCCTCTGACTCCTCTCCTTCAGACTCCCAGAGTATGGGGGCTTCCACTGCCCAGCATGGAATATTATACACAGGTCAGAGTCTGGGGGCATCCACTGCCCAGCATGGAAGATTATACACAGGTCAGAGTCTGGGGGCTTCCACTGCCCAGCATGGAAGATTATACACAGGTCAGAGTCTGGGGGCTTCCACTGCCCAGCATGGGATATTATACACAGGTCAGAGTCTGGGGGCTTCCACTGCACAGCATGGAATATTATACACAGGTCAGAGTCTGGGGGCTTCCACTGCACAGCATGGAAGATTATACGCGTTGCCTCTGTTTGCGTTATTATAAGGTGTGTACTGTTAAGTAGTACTATTCCTATCGGTTTATTCACTGTTACGTCCACTATCAGGGGACGTGTTTATGGCATGGATTTTTGGAAGCGGAAGATGGAAAAAGATGCTTGGTCTGTCCTCCCACTTCAAATTTGGGGCACTGCGCGTGCAATCTAAGGTGCCACCAGATATGAGTGTCACTGTGCACTGGCAAAAGTTGGCAGAGTAGATGCAGTAGGCTTTACACACACGCCTGTAGGCAGGCAACTGATATCCAATCGATTACAGTCAAAAAAGTGTTGTTTTATGTCACAGTACACTACGGTTACACCAGATATGACGTATCACTGTGCACTGGTAAAAGTTGGCAGAGTAGATGCAATAGGCTTCACACACACACCTGTAGGCAGACAATTGCTATTCAATCGATTACAGTCAAAAAAGTGTTGTTTTATGTCACTGTACACTACGGTTGCACCAGATATGACGTATTACTGTGCACTTGCAAAAGTTGGCAGAGTAGATGCAATAGGCTTCACACACACGCCTTTAGGCAGGCAATTGCTATTCAATCTATTACAGTCAAAAAAGTGTTTTATTTCACTGAGCACAATATAAGCTGTTAGGTGTTAGCCTGTCACACACACACGCTGGCAGGCAGGCATATGAAATTAGATTACACAGAAAAAAATTATAAAATAAAATAAATGATGTTCTAGCCCTAAAAAGGGCTTTTTGGGTTGCTGTCCTTCAGATGGAAGGCTCTGGAAGGGAGTGTATGCTGCTGATTGGCTGGAATGTGTCTGCTGACTGTGAGGTGCAGGGTCAAAGTTTCCTCAATGATAAAGAAAAGGGGGCGAACCGAAAAGCGCATATGTTCGCCATTTGCTGCGAGCGCGAACATGCCAAAATTGCTGTGAATAGTCCGCGGGAGAACTGTTCGGGACATCACTATTATGTACTCACTAGCGAATTGCCCGTCAAAAAATGACGGCAATGAAATAGTAAGGTAGCTAAATTAGTAAATGAATATAGTGTACCTATTTTGAAGCATTGTGATGAAGAGCTGGCAATCTGTGTTGATGTTGCTGCAGCATTAGTGGTGTGGAGCTGCTGTATAAGCATGCTGAATGTGTGCAGTGTAACACTGTGCGTGCGCGAGACCAAACCGTTAGCGTAGTCGTGTACTTCCGCATTGGTGTAAAATGGCGAGTAATGTGTGGTATAGGTCTGTATCGGAATATCCGTAGGTGTTTTGTGGTGTTTTGCGAGTTTCTTGTGGTGTTTTGCGAGTTTAGAGTGCTGTAGCCTCGTTTTCGTTTTGTTCGGCGGCCATTTTTTCTCTCGCTTCGTTTTTTTTTTAGTCTCTAAAGTGTTTTATTTCGAGTAAAATCGAGGTGTAAGTTGCATTTTTGAGGTCCTGGGTGCTCCCTCTTGGTGTAGGTAAGTTTTTTATGTATGTGCTGTGTGTATGTATTGTGTTTTAAATGTTTGTATGTCGGCGTGTTGCGTCCGATGTTTGCGAGGTCGTAATGTGTGGTAACGTGTTTCGTACGTTGTTTGCGTGCCTCGTAAAATTTAGCGAGTGTCGTAATTTGTGTGTCGTGTTTTTTGAGTAGCGACGTGAATTTTGCGAGGGTTTGAGGCCCTTGCCCAGTGAGCTCGCCAGCAACTAAGGCCCTCGCTTCGCGAGGGGCCTCAGTTGCTGACATGGAGCGCCTTCGGCGCTCCATGCCAGCAACTGAGACCCGTGCCCAGTGACCTCGCCAGCAACTGAGGCCCTCGCTTCGCGAGGGGCCTCAGTTGCTGGCATGGAGCGCCTTCGGCGCTCCATGCCAGCAACTGAGACCCGTGCCCAGTGACCTCGCCAGCAACTGAGGCCCTCGCTTCGCGAGGGGCCTCAGTTGCTGGCATGGAGCGCCTTTGGCGCTCCATGCCAGCAACTGAGGCCCTTGCCCAGTGACCTCGCTTCGCGAGGGCCGCGGCTCGCTACGCGAGGGCCGCGGCTCGCTTCGCGAGCCCGCAAGCGTGAGCAACGACTCGTACGCTCACAACTATATATGTGATTCTCCTTACAGCTGATATGGAGTTGAACTAATATTTAATTTTAATTCTACACCCCAGTAATGATATATTTGACAGAGCAATACAACAATTACATTCAAATATAATTGTATGAGTCATTTATTCATTTTTAACCCACCATATTTTACAAAACAAAGTAAAAAATATTATAAAAATACTGTAACATTATTTTATAACATATGCCATAACAGTTTATGAGCCTCTTAAATCCAACAGAGGAAAAACACAGAACACAGCCGACTGCATGTAAAATATTAGTGCCATTCATTTAGACAAACTCATTTTCCTGTCAGAATTAATGGTCCTAACAGCATGAGCGTGACAACCACAACACATTAATACAGATAATCTGATTGAGTCGAATAGAACGCGGAAAATCGATTCCATTGGCTGTACACGGTTATAGGCGTGGCCAGTGGCCTGTTTGACTTCTTAGTCTCCTGTGCCTGTCACCTCTCAGCGGCTGTACTTTTCAACTGCTACGAGTGTTGATTGGTCATAGCGCGATGACGTCATTTGATTCCAGCGGCTGCTATTTGATAAACTTGATGCGCAACGTTTTATTGTGATATTGGCAGCAGAACCCAGAGGTGACAGGAGCACAGCGGGCTTTTAGTGGGACAGCTGCTGTGGGTTTATATTGTAGGTAACTGCTTAAGTGGTGAGTATATGTGGTGCACAGGCCACATAAACATTTATTTAGTAAATTGGGTATAGGTTCAGGTTTATGATAGTATCAGCCACAATCCCAAAGCATAACATTGTATTATTTTTCTTGTAGGTGGAATTATATATATATATATATATATATATATATATATATATATAAACACACACACTATCATTATGCTAGAGTTATAAAAATGTTCAGTAAATCACTGTAAATAGAAACAAAACTAATGTCATGTTTAATACAACTATATATGTAATTTGTTTGGAAAAATCCTGGAAGCCTGGGCTCCTAGTCCTAAATTATTTTTCTCATGAATATTTTCCTGTGTATGCCAATCAATGGAGTTACCAGACTGACATTTTGAATGAGCTAATAAGGCTTCTGCAAAAACAAATAAAATAGTAGGAATAATCTATTCACTAGTGAAAAACAGTGGAGAAGTGACACTTTTATAAAGTAAAAAAAATAAATAATAATTTATAAAATAAAAAATGCTTTAGTATTAAGCTCTGCAATCGGCAGATTTACTGCGTATATTAATTCACCAGTGTAATGGAAAAGTGCCATTTCACCTATAATCTATACAGGGTCTCCTAAAAATATTTGTCTGGCTCCTGAATTTCAGATTCATCTGGCAATCCCTGCTTTATGGATTATTATATTCCTATACTATCAAATTATGATTTGTATTATAATTTATGTTTATTATATTATTATTATTATTATTTTAGTACAATGTAATGAATTTATGGTTATTATCATTATGTTTATTATATTAATATTATTGTTGTTTTTGTAGTTAGTATCATTAACATTATATTACAACTTAAATTCTTATTTTTTTCCCCATTATTTCTAATCTGTTCACAGCCACTTAAGAAAAGTTGCGCAAATGTGTTGAATATTATTACTTGAGTATCAGTAGGCATTGTTTTAGCTGTTCACAACCCAATACGTTGCCAAATTGGATACATGATTTTGGTTGTATTGAATGGAGAATAGCCAGGTTTGATACTTGCTGGCATATTCAATATACTGCTTGATAAATCGGGGTCTAAGTTTTTAAAGAAACTAGACATGATATGATGTGTTTTCAAAGGTCTTCTGCATTATACAATCTTCATTCCTGCTTTTACTTCCAATATTTTAAACTGTTTGCATATTTACCCATAAAAATATATGACTTCTGGAACTAGACTTCAGGTTCACAAATAGTACTTTGTAAAAAAGAAAATATTGGCTATCCCTTCTGAACTGTCCATTTAATGACTAATATTCTCTCATTTATGTCTACTTAATCATTCTTCAGATGCCTGAACTCCTTCAAATATTGTATTCCTGAAAATGAAAGCACTTTGTGCCTGTATTGTGTGTTTGTTTATCTATACCATAAAAACTCGAAGACACAGGAGAAAATGGGAGGCAAGACACACAGTGGAGAAGAGACACAGGAGAGCGGGTAGACACAGGGGAGGGATAGTGGGAGAGAGACACAGGGGAGGGAGTGGGGCCGGGAGAAGGCGGAAAGAGACACAGGGTAGGGAGAGGGGGTAAGAGATACAAGGGAAGAGGGTGGGGAAAAAAAAAAATATCCCGTCATTTATGGCGGGCAAACAACTAGTTCAATATAACAAGTAAATACAACAGAATATTATGGTTAATTTCAAGTTTGTATATAATATGTACTGTATGCTTGAGACCTCCACTATCATTCCCACTCGCCGTAGCCTGTGGTAAATGTTTCCTCCATATAAGTAGACTGGAGCGGGGACTATGAAACCCTTTGTCATCTTTATTAAAGGGATAACAAAGTGAGCTGGATTAATACATTTCTGCACTCTGTAGGCAAAAAGCAGCCTAAGTGTATGCAGCACTTCTCATAAAACATTTTATTTTTATTAATAATAATCCCTCTAATGATTATGTTGACACACCCAGGGGGTGTCTACTCAACTTGCTGGAGCCCCCCCAATCCGCATGCAGTACACTATTAACTCACTATTTACCTGCTGTTGTTTGCTCAGCCAATCTCCTTGCAGCTTCCTGTCACATGTCAGTGGTACACATTTCCCAGGCTCCTTTGTTTACATATCCTATGCTGCTTTGCACCACAGCCAAGTGTTGTCACTTCTGGTATAGGACTCATCCCTGCTTCCTGGCTATGCTGTGCGTTGTTGCCATAGCTATTCACAGTGCTATGTCGGAAATCTTTCTCCAACCGGATTGGCTAAAACAAATTGGAGCGGGCGTTAAACTTGATTTTAAACTGTCAGAAATTACAATAGATTTTACTAACTTCACAGTAAGTGTTTAAATGTTTATATTGGTATTTTTTCATGCAAACATTTTTTTCCATACACTTCTGATTCTCCTTCATCAGATGCATTCATAATCCAGGAAACTTAGATATCCTTTTAAGTGAACTTATATTTAATATAACTGTTTTGTGCTTTGACTCCGTAAAAGCACTGAGCGCATACATAGTGCAATAAAAACAAAAAAATCCTGTTGTTAAATGTGGTCTAGCCCTAAGCCTGCCCTTTCTCGTGTCTGTCTTTAGTTTAATTAGTATTAGCAGACTGTTCTATCTCTACTAGGATACAATATAATTCTAATGGCTTATTGCAGGTATATACGTCTTACATGGTAGTTGTAATACCACTAGTTTTTACTGCCCTCCATTACTCACATTCAGTATTTATCTCCTTTTTTGAAGGGATCTTGCCTTCTCAACAGTGTTGTTTGTTTTATGAAGAGCATTTAAATAGAATATATATACTATACATTCCATATTTTGACCATTTTCCTTGATATACAGTATAGCACTTAGGGCTTCGGTATGCAAATTTGTGACAGTTACTTGATTCAACGGGTTCTAACTGCAAGATAACACTGGTTCAATTAAATTGTCCCTGGTGTCTTCTAGGAAGACCAGACCCTAGCTGTTCCATGATAGGACATAAAAAGGTACCGCATAGACTAACTGAACCATGCCTCCCCTCATTGTTCTACATCTCCTATGCCATGTGGGATATATTATACAGATTCTTTGATTTTTAAAATATTGTCATTATTGTTGTTTTGTTGTTCAGTCGTGTCCGACCCTGTGACCTCATGGATCGTAAAACACACCAGACACATCTTTATGTCGATGGTCATTCGGATCCACCTGGTTTTCATGGCTGAGATACTGAAGTGGGTTGCCAGTTCCTTCTCAAGTGGGCCACAGCATACAGCTCCTGGTATTACTAGGTGGTCTCCCATCCAAATACTGACCAGGCCCAACCTATTTGGCTTAAGGGTGGTGTGACGTCTTGGTTCCCCGACTGGAATTGAACCCAGGCCGCAGTGGTGAAAGCACCAAATCGCTATAGTAAGCAATATTTGTTCTCTCTCTTACTCACTGCCTGATGCATGGTTCCAAGATATGTGGTGTTCATTTTAGATTATGGAACAATATACAGTCACTCTGCTTCCTTCCAGCAAGTATTCTCTCTCCTCTCATTTGTGCATAATTGATGTCTCCAATCTAAGCCATGTTGGACTCTTTAGACTGTGTTGATTCTCAAATATCTCCTCAAGGACCCATTTGACAGACCATGACTTGTGTTTAACACAAGATGAGACAATTTGTATGAAGCAGGCTGTGCATCCTCAACTTGCCTTACCTTATATTTTCAGTGTTAATCCTAAATCATGACATGTCTGGGAGTATTTGAATATTGGGTTGTGTAGGTCTTCATATTCAGTTACTTGGCTGGATAGTAAGTCTAAAAAAAATAGATTTGATATCAGTGCTCAGAGCTCCATTTTTTGGATAATCCTCAACTTGGTCAAAGTGTATTGCTTTCTTCTTTATATTTGCTGGTCCTTTTTAGGGGCCTAACTCTGTTGTAAAAGGTTTGCCTTGAAATCTCATTTAGTAACTCTATTTCAGTACCCCATGTGCATTTGCCTATTGTCTAAGTATGAGTGTGTGATATGACTGAAGTCAGTGTGAAGTAACAAAGCAGTGACAGGTTACACTATATTGTTATCTTTCTGCTCTGCTGTTTTGTGTTTGAGATTTCCCTTTTGAGATCGTCTTGTGTCGTTTTTTCTTTTGTCCCTTTTCATTTGGACATTTGAATAATTGATAGGTAATCGCAAAGTATGTTATTCAATGTTGTAGAATTACTAAAAAGGAAAGAGCAGTTACTGTTGTGAGCTTTCAATTCTGTATAGTGAGGGTCCATGTTCTTTGATAAAAACAGAAAGACTAAGTGATAGACAGATTGTGTCTGAGACAGTAGGTTAGAGGAAGTTTGATATTTGTAGTACAGAACCAGACTGAAGTTAATTTGCCCTATAGGAGGTAGTTCAGGAAGAAAGCATGAGTAAGTTAATGAAGGACCTGTAGGGAATCCGAAGTGGGATCATTAAAGGCAAGTGAGTTGGTTATGAATGCATCTGATAGAGGATAATTAGTAGTGTATGAAAACATGTTATATAGAAAAGTTCAGTTTACTTACAAAGTTATTTGCACAAGTCAAATCCAGTGGTACACACAGGAAATACAGCAAGATACACATTTTGACCTTTCTGGTACAGAGCACAGGAAGTAACTTGCAATTCTTGTATTATGCACATGATTCTGAATTTAAATGTTATGCTAATTGAGGTGGAGTCTTCTAGGGGTGTACATGATAAAATGCAAATGCCAAAAAAACATAGGAAATTTTGCTAACTTCAAGGTAAGCTAATTAATGTTTATTTTGGGATGTTTTAATGCAAAAAAATACTTTCATACACTACTAATTCTCATCTATCAGATGCATTTATAACCCACTCACTTACATATACCTTTAATAAATTGTTGTTTGAATGAATGATGGAACATAGCAAAGGTGAAAGACTGACAGACCCTACGTTTAGGAGATATTGTTAAGTAGTTCTAATCGGTCCCAAGAGATTGAAGGACCACAAAAGTCACCATATGTGCGCTGCACCGTCAGTTAGAGGGTGATAAATAATGTGGGAAAAAAATATTTTTAAAATTTGATCAAAAATGGACTTGGATATTGTCATTTTAGTTTAGCTCTTGAAGCTATCCGGCAAAAATCTGTATAAATAATAAGGCTGAAGTCTGTGACTGTTATACATTATATTATATATTTCTATCAATTATACGTGTGTTTATCCATACATTAGTTAATTTAATAAAAAAAAAACTGGAAGGCATTGAATTAGAACAACTGACTTACTAAAGAAAAGGGGAAAGAGAGAGCAAGATATATCTCTTACCTCCAAGTTATCATGCCCAAGGGAGATACCGGATCCTAAATTGGGGCTGCCTGCAGAGCTGTGGTCTCCTCCGGATGGCAAACGCACGCCGCGCCACTCGTCGGTGACCTCACGCGCGCATGCCAGCTCATGAGCACCTACAAACAACGAGTAGGGCAAATCCAGCGCATGCACAATGAACCCGACGCACGTTTCGCAACAGAGTGCTTCTACTGGGGTGAGATATACTAGGACTCACATTACAACAAAGATGTCCTCATCAGAATATGGAAGAGTCCGATAGTTTGAATAGTAATATGATGAGGAGAGCGGACCCAGGTGCTGTCTTTTTTTAGATGGGGGTCGCAGAAGGGGACACCCTCCCGAACCAACGTGGAACAATAGGACACCGGAGGACTTCGACTTGCGAGCCATCGTCCAGTCAACCAAGGACCCTAAGGAACAGAGAGACATGGGGGTATTGTCCACCAGTTGCAAACCATTATCAACCATGGAGGAAGAAAAACAACCGGTCGTAGATTTACAAATTGTCAATTTAACCAATAGGACATTAACTATTGATCAGATTAATGTTCTTCAAAAGGGACTCTCCTTCTCTCCTATACACTCTTTTGCGTTATTTTATGTAGCCAAAGATCTAAATTTATTTGCACGTAAACTATTATTGAAAAACTTCTATAATCATGAAGAAACTGATTTAGAAGCCATAGAAAAACAAATGTTTGAGGATCTCCTTGATCTATTATCCGAAAATGAAGGAACGGCACCCTTGATGTAAGTAGGAACTAGTCAGCTAAGGAGGAAATCAACATTTGTGCCTCCCATGCATAGCTGTCCACAAATTGACATCTTTACCAAATTGGTAATACAAGATCTTAAGAAACTTCCCACTATTTATGCCTCAAATATGACCAAAAAAGAAGTGTACGAGATATGAGATCATGGAATGATGTCATCATATAACCGTCAGATAAAGGCGGGAATATGGTGTTGTGGCCAACAGATCAATATGTGGGAGAAGCCATGAAACAATTGACCAAAGATGTTCTAAGAAATTATTAGGGGATCCGACACATGAATTTCTAAAGCAGTACAATGAAATAATTGTTGAAGCATTAAACGGTGGTGTCATATCTAAACAGGAATATAAATTTCTGGAGGTGGTTAAACCAAAAACAGCTACGTTCTATTTTCTTCCAAAGATTCATAAACAAAAGAAACAACCCACCAGGAAGACCAATTGTGTCTGGCTGGGGCAATTTGACTGAACAAGTAAACAAATTTGTTGATACTTGTCTCAGCATAAACATCATAAAATTAAACAGCTGTTTAATTGTAGCTCCAAACAAGTCATATATGTGCTGGAATGTCCATGCCCTTCACCCAAGAGATATGTTGGAATGACCTAACAGGAAATACGCAAAAGACTTAGTGAACATATGCGAAACATCACGAACAGTACAAGAGATATCGAAAATCATAAAAAATTTACATCAGTGGCATGTCATTTCAGGCAATTTCATGACTCTGATCCATCAAAACTAAAATGTTGGATGATACAACAGATCCACTTAGGAATTAGAGGTGGGGATCTAGAGAGTGCACTTCTGAGAAGTGAGAGTAAATAGATATTCCTATTGGATACTATGGCACCATCAGGTTTAAATGAAGCAATACATTTTACAGTGTTCCTGTAACTCTTGGTTCTCTTTTTCTCCTCCTTTTCTTTAAATATCCTTTACCCTTATGGCGCAGGTAGTTTTTTGGATACATATATATATGTGTATATATATATATATATATATATATATATATATATATATATATATAATTAGTGAGGAATTTGATTATCTTAGACACATAGGGCCTCATTCTATTATCGTCCGTAAGGCTGCGATTCCTTGCGGGGGTTCTGTTAACTCGCGATTCTATTATACGGCCCCGCAAGGATCTCCCCTTACGGCCGGCCGCATATCTTGAAACCGGCCGTAAGCTGTGAAATCTAAAAACTCAAAAATAAATTCAAGCCTGCACTGTACAGCTCTGTAAATGCTAGGGATCATATTGGGGGACATGAGGATTAAAAGTAACCCACTCTCAAGCTTGCACATCAGCCCAAACCCGAGTTCAAATTAACTGTTTATTTTCCAGCTGCGGCGTGGGCGGGTCTGAGGTGCTCCAAGCACTCTGGACTTTTTACATGTCAATTTTACGTATATTAAAAAAAGATTATTTTACGGTTTTGAGTATAGGGTAATTATGTGCTATTTTTGCTAACACCGAATATCACTTTATAGACTCCGCAAAGTGCAGGATGGCTTTATTTGAGCTATTTTATGTGCTTAATTGGTGCTAGCGGGACCTGTTTACTGCAAGTAAGCTGCGGCTCGCCTTTAGCCTTGCAGAGAGGGTTCCCGGAGCAATTGAATTGCAAATAGGAATTTCTTACGGCCGATTTCCTTGCGGCCGTTTTAGATCAAAGGCTTTCCTCCGGCGCGAGCGGCCGCAAGGGATAACAAGGCGCCGGCCGCAAGCCTGCCGGAGCCCCCGGCCGGAAGGGAATAGAATAGCCGAATAGCTTGCCGCTAATAGAATGAGGCCCATACAATATACTGAATATTGTTGTTAATTATTCATCACATATTATAATTGTCTAACTGCGATTCGTCGTCACGCTTCAGACGAATCGCAGTTAGACAATTATAAAGTGCTGCGCATTGCGCAGAGCGCGGCGCACTGCGCCCGAGCCGTGCATGCGCGGCGCGAGCCGCGCTCTGCGCCCGAGCCGCGCTTCCGCAGAGCGCGGCACGAGCCGCGCATGCGCAAAGCACGGCGCAAGCCGCGCTTACGCGCAGCGCGGCCCGAGAGCCTGTAAAAGAGTGGGGAAGAGGGGGGTAGAGGCACAGAGAGAGAGTGGGGAAGAGGGGGGGGAGTAGAGGCACAGAGGGAGAGTGGGGAAGAGGGGAGGGAGAGTGGGGAAGAGGGGGGGGGGGAGAGTCACAGAGGGAGAGTGGGGAAGAGTCACAGAGGGAGAGTGGGGAAGAGGGGGGGGGGGAGTAGAGGCACAGAGGGAGAGTGGGAAGAGGGGAGGGAGAGTGGGGAAGAGGGGGGGGAGAGTCACAGAGGGAGAGTGGGGAAGAGGGGGGGGGAGAGTCACAGAGGGAGAGTGGGGAAGAGAGGGGGGGTAGAGGCACAGAGAGAGAGTGGGGAAAAGGGGGGGGGGGAGTAGAGGCACAGAGGGAGAGTGGGGAAGAGGGGAGGGAGAGTGGGGAAGAGGGGGGGGAGAGTCACAGAGGGAGAGTGGGGAAGAGGGGGGGGGAGAGTCACAGAGGGAGAGTGGGGAAGAGGGGGGGGAGTAGAGGCACAGAGGGAGAGTGGGGAAGAGGGGAGGGAGAGTGGGGAAGAGGGGGGGAGAGTCACAGAGGGAGAGTGGGGAAGAGGGGGGGGGAGAGTCACAGAGGGAGAGTGGGGAAGAGGGGGGGGGGAGTAGAGGCACAGAGGGAGAGTGGGGAAGAGGGGGGGGGGAGTAGAGGCACAGAGGGAGAGTGGGGAAGAGGGGAGGGAGAGTGGGGAAGAGGGGGGGGAGAGTCACAGAGGGAGAGTGGGGAAGAGGGGAGGGAGAGTGGGGAAGAGGGGGGGGGAGAGTCACAGGGAGAGTGGGGAAAAGGGAGAGTGGGGAAGAGGGGGGGGGAGAGGCACGGCACAGAGGGAGAGTGGGGAAGAGGCACAGAGGGAGAGTGGGGAAGAGACACAGAGGGAGGGGGGGAGAGACACAGAGGGATAGGTGGGAAAGAGACACAGGGGAGGTAGAGGAGGGGGAAAAGACACACGGGAGGGAGAACATGGGGAAGATACACATGGGAGGGAAATGGGGGGGGGGGGAGGGGAACAGACACAGGGGGAAGGGGGAAAGAGACACAGGCCAGGGGGGAAGAGGCACAGAGGGAGAGGGGGGAAGAGGCACAGAGGGAGAGGGGGAAGAGACACAGGGGGGAGAGATACAGAGGGTGAGGGAGGAAGAGACACAGAGGGAAGGGGGGAAGAGGTACAGAGAGAGGGGAAAAGAGGAAGGGGTGAAGAGACACAGTGGCGAGACACACAGAGAGAGGCGGGGGGAAGAGGCACAGAGGGAGAGGGTGGAAGACACAGAGTGGGGAGAGACACAGAGGGTGAGGGGGAAGAGACAGGGAGGAAGAGGCACAGAAAGAGGAGGGGGAAGAGACACAGGGGAGTGAGAGGAGGGGGAAGAGACACAGGGGAGTGAGAGGAGGGGGAAGAGACACAGGGGAGAGAGTGCAGGGGGGAAGATACACAAGGGAGGGAAATGGAGACACGAGGAAGGCCGTAACAGACACAGGGCTGAGGGGGAAAGAGACACAGGCCAGGGGGGAACAGACACAGGGGAGGGTTGGGGGAGACACGGGGGGGGGAGAGATGCATAGGAGGGAGAAGGGGGAAAGAGACACAGGGGAGGGGTTTAGAGAAACGGGAGAGAGAGGGAGGTAAAAACACAGGGGGGCAGGAGATACAAAGGAGGTAGACGAGGTGGAAGGAGACACAAGGGAGGGAGAGGAGGGGGGAAATAAGACACGAGGGAGGAAGTAGACAGAGGGAGAGACTCGCAATGAGCTCAAAAGGGGCTCATTGCAAGGCCTGTGATGAGCGCCAAAGGCGCTCATCACAAGGCCAGTAAAGTAGAGGGGGAGAGGCTTACATTGTGTGGCAAACAGCATTGCCAGGCTTCAGTTTTTATTGCCGTCATTTTTGACGGGCAAGTCGCTAGTTATTAAAATAAAATGGGACAATAAAAACAAAATGAGAGGGGACACATGGCGTACATGGGGAACTATTTGAAGGAAGAACATTTTTTTTTTTTCCTCATGAGATCAATTGTCTCATACCTTGCCCTAAGATGCATTTGAAATGGTAATATTTGTGTCAATTCTCAGCTATTATAATAATAATAATATTATTATTATTATTATTATTATTATTATTATGGTACTCTCTGGGACCAAATGCAGCTTAATACAATCCAAATAATGATCTATGGCACAGAGTGTTATTGTTTCAAATACATTTGTGATTTAAACCCTCCTACAACACTGACTAGATCTAATATCTCATACATGAGGAGCATGTGTTTTTTTAGCAGGCTTATTCTAAGTAGCCTTAAAAAAATATAGATCTAAGACACAGCATTATAAATTGTATATAAAAGTGATATACTGTATGAAATTCCAAATTGGTAATTAACTGTTCTTACCAAAAGGATATTAGTTAATATAATAGTACTGCTTATACTCGAGTATAAGCCGACCCGAGTATAAGCCGAGGTACCTATTTTACCACAAAATACTGGGTAAAATGAGTGACTCGAGTATAACTCGAGGGTGGGAAAGGTGCTGCCCCCTGTGTCCCTCTTGTGCCCTCTGTGTTACCCTCTCTCTCCTGTGTCTCTTCCTCCGCCTCTCCCTTCTCTGTGTCTCTTCCCCCCCTCCTCATTCTTTAACCCCCGTGTAACACTAACTACCCCCCCCTCCCTCTACCTTTCCCCTCACTTACCTGCATCTGATGCTTCTGCTCCTGTCCTGTGCTCCTTCCAGCGCGCATGTGACATCACGTCATTAGCATATACTGGGTGCCGGCACCCGGTATATGGCATGTGACGTTACAGCATGCAACGTCACATGCACGCAACGTCATTAGCAAATACCTGGTGCCGGCACCCGGTATATGCTAATGCTGTGACGTCACATGCGCGCCGGAAGGAGCACAGGGCAGGAGCAGAAGCGTCAGATGCAGGTAAGTGAGGGGAAAGGGAGTGGGAGGGGGGTGGTATTTAGAGGGGTAGGATGGGGGGGGGTTAGTGTGACACGGGGGGTAGATAGACACTGGGGGGGGGGGGGTAGAGAGACACGGGGGGAGAGTGATTTGAGTATAAGCCGAGGGGGCCCTTTTTAGCCTTAAAAAAAAGCACTGAAAAACTTGGCTTATACTCGAGTATAAACGGTAAGTAAAAATAAATAAGCTTCAATTCTTGTTAAAATATTTTTGTGAATATATGAATTTGCCTTTGCCTTGTTGTTTACTTGTTTGAAGACCCTTATTAATCACTGTGCAAAGTTACTTGGACTGTGTATTTCCTGGACTTTTCCTCTCCTAAGGAAGAGGATTTGCCACTACCTTGGGCAAGAAGACTCCCTGCTTCATGTTTGTTTTTCTGTTTTTTTACATCTTGCTATGTTAATAACCCTTGTCACTATTTATCATTCCTAGCTATGTCATAATGC
Source organism: Discoglossus pictus (assembly GCA_027410445.1). Lineage (NCBI taxonomy): Eukaryota > Metazoa > Chordata > Amphibia > Anura > Alytidae > Discoglossus > Discoglossus pictus. The sequence continues at coordinate 385,928,157 of CM050164.1, forward strand.
TGTTTTTATCAATTAACAATAACTTCTCTTGGAATTGAATTTACAATAAACTGTATTATGTTCTCTCTTCTAGAAAATAAGTCATGTCTTCAGACTGGACACCCGAGGAATCGGACACTGCGTCCATGAAACTGTTGCGGAAGTCCCAAGAGTCTCCTTTTGTACCAGTAGGTAAGTAATTGACATCTTTTCTATTGGTAAGATAGTAATGTATGGTATACATTAATTCACAAGTGGGGGATAATACTATTTAATGTTAAATAGTAGTTAGGCTGCATTAGCTGATTAGTAATCACATAGGACACTACTTCTTCTGACCTTTTTTATACATTATGGTCCTCATTCAATTGCGATTTTGGCCAATTGAATCGGGCTCTATATAAGCACACAGCATATAATTTATTTTTTTTACAGACGTTTTTGTTAGTGAACTTCTATCCAAAAGCAAGGTCTTCACTAACTAAAAACTTCTGTAAAAAAAAATATGCTCTGTGCTTATATAGAGCCCTATTAAATTGGTCAAATCGCAACTGAATGAGGCCCTATGTTTATAAAACATAAACTGTTCTTTATCATAGATGTGGAACCAATAAAAACACTATAACCTGAACTAAATTTTTTAGAAACCTTAACAAAATAAGGTTCCCTTAGCATTTTTATTTAGATGTGTTAATTCACATATGCTTGTCAACAGATCTGAATCGTGTAAGAGGTGTGAAGTCTTCTTTCGCAATTTTTTAGAATCTATCAGTATATGATCTGAGGGATTGTTAGTTGCCCATTGTAGCATGTTCAATATGGGGAAGATGTATATAATTTATCAGAGATATGGTAAATATGGGTTTATAGTTATGTACACCATTGCAATTAAGTGACATAGCAAAGGTTGCAATTATTGCAGAAATAAAAATAAATAAATATAATTGGTTGCTATGAAAATTGAGTGAAAGTGTCATAATTCTGCTTAGAATGTGGATATTTTCACCCTAAATCTATAAAGGACCTACCTTTCCCTTCCTTATGAATATTCACTGGGAGAGTTAAATAGTCTAGGAGAAACATATGTAATTGGTAAATATTTGTGAAATAACAGTTTAACAGATCTGTGACTCATTTATCCAACTGACACACTCTTTTTCACCCTATTATGAGATTTAATTAATTACTTGTAATCATTTTAGAGCAGCAAGGGGCTATATAGATAACTTATGCTTAGAAATGGCTATCTTTCAAGCTTATTTTAACACTTTCACTTAATTTAACAACCAGTTGCAATTGTATATATATACAGTAATTGGGACCTTTTGTTAGGTCACTTTTTAAAGAGATTCAAAATTTGAAGTGCTTTTTACAAAACCAATATCTATTTAGGATTTCATTGACTTCAAAATCAAAACTGTAATTGAATTGAGTTTTTTTGTTTTTTTTGTTCTTCTCTGCCTTTAAAGGTATGTGGAAGTTTCCCTGTTTTTAACTTTTTCAAATCTAACACATACTGCTTATATCAGATTCATTCTATACGCGTACAGATTTATTTGGTTTCCACACCTACAGAGCTGCTTACATAGGCACTGTGTACCTCCCAAAATAAACACTGCTTTAGGGTATGGTTTTTAAGCCTTTACTAACCTTCAAGCCAACAGCAGCACAAAATAGAGATCCACATAGCAATGTCTGAGCTGCTTTCTTGTGCAGGGGAGAAACAAGAATACACATTTCATGATGCTTTTCTGCACAAACTGACTTCACAGATTGAAACCATGTATTAGCTGCCTGTGATTGGCCAAAATTATCAATTTTATGCTAATTTTAGCAGGAATGTTCAGGGGTGTTAACTTGAGATTTAGCAAACATTTCATATACTACCCATTTTCCTGTCAGATACATTTATAATCCATGAAACTTAAATATGTCTTTTAGATGCTCTAGCAGATGAGCTGCTTCTTTCTAAGAGGGAGAGAGAGATATAACGCATGTGATGGCTGAAGCTGATTAACAGTGTAAATTTCCTATGAGCATAAAGAACTTACTAATTGTAGTGAAATTATTGCTTTTTGATTGCCAGTATATTAATTTGGCCTTTTGTGTAAACATTCTAAGGCTGAAGTGAGATGATTTCCTGTATCAACTAGTTTTTAAAACTAAAATGGTCTTCCAGGCCTATGTAAGAAATGTATGTATTTCAAGTGACAGAAACCATCTCCCTGTAATAATTAATGGTCTGTTGAATTATCATTTAGAAGGGGGAGCATAGGTTATTTTTAATGGGATCACAACTTCCAATCCTGTGAAGTATACTTGGGTTTAAACATTAAGCTTTGGCAATTACAGTGGTCTGGTGTCTGTGATCTACCTTCTGTAAACCATAATAGGACCAAAATCTAATTAACATGCATCCCAGCCACTTCGACAAACTACAGTGACGCCACCTTATCTGAATTTGCGCTGCAAGCTTCTAAGACTAGTATTTGTATGAACTGTTTCTGTTGTGGGAAGGCAATTAAGTCAATTACATTTTAACCTGAATATGGGAAGGAAATATATGTGGCTTTTGCAATCAATAGTCTATTAATATAATTTCCCTACATGTTTATTGAACACATAAATAGGACAGTGTAATATGTGGTAGGATAGAAACTACAGTATTTATCCCTACCTCTGCAATGTTTAAGCAATATTGCAAAGTACTCTAAAATTGGATATTGTCATATTTGTTCTAAAGAAAAGCAAGTTGACTGACAATTTTTTTATAAAGGGAACCAACTGAGTAGTACAGGGCTTATAAAGTTTTAAATGTTTGTATCCTCGTCTATTACCTTGGTAGAGAGTGTAGTCTTTATGTTCAATTACTAAAAAAATATACGTTGGAGGACTATATCATCAATTGAACCTCTGCTTATTAAAGCTTGGAATATGTCATATGATGAATCCTTTTTTTTATTTCCCTTTTATTAAGACATTGACAAAGCAAATAAAGTCCTTTTGTAACATACAAACAGGATGCATGTTGCATCAAATAAACACTTCTTCCTGTGTCTTATCCGCCTTTTTCCTTATTTTCTCTACACAACAACTCATAACATGTTATATCAACAGTTTTTGATAAGTACGGTGAGAACAAAAAAAAAAGGAGGGGGAGGGGAGGGAGATGCTGATGTTATAGGCGTACTTGTCACCATTCCAGTCCTAAATTACCCCATGATACCTCAGTCCCAACCTACTCGAAGTATCCATAAATCCCAGCTGGTCACCCATTTTCTGAACCTCTCATCCGTCTCCCCTGACAATATACACATTCTATAAATATGCTGTAGCTCTCTCTTTACCTCCGCAGGCGTGGTCACACCATCTTTCCAGTGTTTAGCTATTATGATTCTCGTGGCCAGGAAGTTAGCCATATATTGCAGATCCCTCTAGAACCACTGAATGGGGAGACCCAGGATTGCCACCTCCTGGTTTCCTAGGGACAGGGGTACCCACTAATTTATCCAACGTATTATATGCCTCTTCCCATATATGGCATATTTTGATGCAATCACACAGTGTATGTCTCAAGGTTGGTCACACCCTCTAAAACCGTTTTAGTTGAAAGACTCCTTTTGACTTATGAAATCTTTCTGATGTAAGATACCATTTAAAAAAAATGTTTTGTATGAATTCTCTTTTTTGGCTAAGTTCAAAGAAGAGTTTGCAGCACTCTTAAGAATTTTTGCCCATTGTACTTCCGCTAGCGCTACCTCCTAATTCTTTTTCCCAAGCTACTTTGCTCAAATAGCTAAAGAGAAGTTAGCTTACAATCAGACAATTCTATATGGCAGAGATATTCTTCATTCCAATAGCATTCTGTAGACAACAACTCTCAAAAGTAGATTTTGTAGAGTGACTATGACTCCTCATAATTGAGGCCAAAAAGGTGCTTATGGCTGCTAATCTAAGCCATTCTCTCTGGGGTGGGTGATATTGCTCCTTTTAAGCCTCTTGCGAACCAAATTGAAGCTCTTAGCAAGATGTTTGATGCTATATGCAAATTTTGCTGAGAACTGACAATTAGCTCCCCCTACTGAATCTTGTGAGGGTAGCCACAGAGGAGTGAGCCACGACCCTTCTAGTAATGGTGTACATTTGTTAATTCTCTTCCATAAGCTAATGGAGTGAGTTATACTTTGAGGTCGATCACCCAGTTAACCATGGCATTTGCTTTCTAATAAGATTATGTTCTTTGAGTAGGTCACACTCTATCTACCCAGCATGGACGGTTCTCCTTTGTAAACCATTTGGATAGCTGTGCCAAACGGGATGCTTTATAGTAGATGATTAAGTCTGGAGTGGAAAAACCACCTATCCTTTTTGAGGCTATCATGGATTGTTTATTCACTCTAGGCCTCTTGTAATTCCATATAAAGTGGAGGATTGCTCTCTGTAGTTTCGTTACTTCTATCGTTTTTAATTGCACTTGGAAGCGTTCTAAAAAGGTACATTACTTTCGGCAAGGTATTCATCTTTACGGAGTTAATTCTCCCCAGCCAAGAAATCAGATGAGAGGACCAGCTGATCAGGTCTTTAAAAAGTGTTTTGAGAATGTCCAAATAATTAGCCCCATAGATTAAATCAGTCCGCTTGGGTATGTTGATACCTAAATTGGGGCATATATGTTTAACAGACACACCTCTCTCCCATTGATGGACACCTGCACTATAATCTACCTTCCTTGGCTATCTCTATATGTTTTGTGAGCTGAAAGTTTAGTCTCTTGTGAATTAAAATAGACACCTTTTTCTTTTTCTCTAATGAAGTAGTATGAAAAGTCTGCAGAATTCCACCCCCCCCCCCCCCCCCCAGTACTCCGGGATAGAATTCTTTTTAAAGTGTGTTTCCTGCAACAAAACAATATCCGCCTCCAATCTAAGGTATCCTTTAAGAGCAATCGCCCTCTTTAACGGCTCATTCAGCTCTTTGACATTATGGGTTACAATCTTAAGACTCATGACTCGCCTAGAGATGTGACCGTCTACTCCCAGTTGTCAGAGCAGAACCTGCACCTTGAGACCGACCTTCTCAATTCGAGATTTATCACCTATTAGATGTCAGGAAGAGTATGGAAGGCAAGGAGGGGATAGGGGCAAACAAAAACTCTAATTAAATAAAGAAAAGTAAAAATTAAAATAACATAAAAATTGATAAGTAAAAAAAAAAAAAGATAAAGATTACCGGAACAATTAATATATCAAACTTAAACCGCCAAAAAGCTGGTATGAAGCTAAATTCTTTAAATACTTTTTAAGTTATTGCTCTTGCAGAAATAAACTTTTTTCAGCATATGATCATTTTCAAAACTACAAATACAGAGGAAAGCAATAGCTGTCCTCTAAATTTTAAAGATGAGCCGTATAGTATCCGCAAAGAATGAGACAGACACAATCATGGATCGCCTGTTTAAGCGAACAAGTAAACCTCTTTCCCAGGGGCTATTCCTGGTACAATCTCATGCAGAGTGGCATTTCCAAGTTTAATTACCACTTGGGACAAAGCTTGGTTGTCATGTCATACACTTTACCCCCATGCCCTCTCTGGGATTTTTAAATCTTAAACCTCTATGCATTATATTATGGAACATTGGAACATTCTCCATCCCAAATATAGTCAACAGTTGCTCAGGACTACAAATAGTCTTATGCTTACCATTAGAAAAAAAACAGTTTGTGCATGTCTACAACAACAACATGGTGTTGGAAAGAGGTCTTTCCCAGTCCGTGATTCCTACTTGATATAGGTAGCATATTGGCAAACTTCAATCGGGAGGAACCAGATATCTGTAGACTCGTCGTAAGAAATTAATGGTAGTTTAGCATACAAATGTTATATTTTTAACAATTATTCTACCAGTTAATTTCGTTGTCTGGATTGTCTCTGTGGGCAAGGAGGTTTTCCTTGCGCCCGGTCAGGAGATTCCGGAATTGCAAGATTCAAGGAACGGAGAAGAGTTGTTTCTTCTTCAAGTGTACGAATAGCAAAGAACTTTGCATCTCTATTTATGGTTAACCTGAATGGAAAACCCCATGAGTATATATATAAGGTAACTGGAGATAGGGCTGAAAAAATTCTTGAAGTGCAACCCCTTATTTCAGGAACTCCTGGCCTGGCTTCCTTCATAAACAATTATTTCGTAGATAAGTAGTAAAACTGGAGTATAACATCTCTGGGCCTTTCATTGGGAGAGGGCTGTCTGCCCAATGCTCTATGTATTGTGTCAATCCTGAGCTCTGCCTTCTCCTCCAAGTTGAGCAAGAGCGACTTACAGAGCTCCATCATGTTTGCAGACAAGTCCCGCAAATTATGTATTCTTACGTTTTGCTGCCTTGATCTATTTTACAAGTCCCCCCTGATGGAATTGGAAGTGACTGTTCGTCCCGCAGCCTAGCCACTTCTTCTTACAACTCCTTGTGCTCCTTAATGGGATTGCTTTATTTTTCCTCTAGTTGCACAGCTTTGTGGAGTCCATTAGTTAGATCAGTAGCTATCTTTTGCACGTCCACTTTAATTTCAGTTCTAAATGAGCAAATAAGCTCATTCAACTCTCTAATGTCCGCTTTCGTGCATGGCGTAGTTCTTTCTAAACTTGGTTTATTAGATTGCCCGTCTGCCGTGGGTTGTTGAGAGGCTTGCATGCTCTGCTTAGACATACAATATTCTTGGATGCCCCTTGTGTTTCTTCTCAAGCAGCCGCCAGCCATCTTCTCTCTCCCTGTTTCACCACTTCTCTCCTTCTTTTTCCCTCTTGTTGTTGTTTCCCTTCTCTTTACTCCCCCACCCCCTTCTGCTTTCTTTCTGTTTACCTTTTGCAAGTGATAGCCTGCCTTTGCTGAAATGCCACTTGCCCTAATGTTTGCCCCTATGCTGGGGGGTGGTGGGTGTATTTACATAGTTAGTGAGTATTCAATAGGGTAAAAGTCATATGACTATCAAAACCATGAGCAAGCAGTTACAGCTTCCTCACATCAAGTTTGCTTTATTTTTTTATACTCATGCACTTAAGGGAGTTCTGTCTTGGGAAAAATTATTACTTACTTTAAGCTTAGCCAGTTGAGAGTGGCTTGTGTTTCTTTATTTATCTCTCCAGGTGTTAATGCAGTGCTAAGATGTATCATTTGCCCCATTAATATGGTTTTATGTTTGATGCTGCGATTTTGAGTAAGAAAGCAAATCATGTGGCTAGACCTCAGGCCTATTTGCAGTCTAATTGTTTGCCATCAATTGCTGGCTATAACTCTTGGTTGTGTGATTGTATAGTGGTCTCTCACCTCCTGTGTTGCTTATCCAGCAGGAATAAAATCCAGGCTGACATGTGGCTAGGCCCCAGGTTTTATTTATAGTCCGGTGTGACAAAATGCCACAATATATAGCTTTAAATATTCCTGTGGTTCTCACCAACACTGGGGGACACTTTCCCTACCTGGTCTGTTTCTATCCTTGGTAGATTGAGTTGGATTAACAGCTATATGGCAGGAGATGCCTCTGTGTGCTTCCTCTCTGCTCTGCTGTCAGCCATTTCCCCAAAATACAAATCTTTGTGTTCAAAAACAGTATATATAAAAAAAAAAATTTGCATTCGACAGCTCTTATGTTTATAATCTCCTGATAGGATAGTGGATAGCGATTTTAAAGAGACGGATTGGATGCCATACAAGAATGTATTTATGATTTAAAATGTAAGGTTGAATCTATACAGATGAGCTTCAGTTTTTTCGAAACATTGCAGCAGCCTTTCAAAATAACTGCAAAGCTCTTTTCCGATATGTCTTGAAATTAGTGTATTTTCTTATTGAAAAAATAAATACATACATATATTTTTAAATCGTGTTTCAAACACATCATTTTTCCTAAATGCTTTTCAGGGCAATGTAGTTTTCATTTGGTTCTCTCTCTGTGTCAGAACTATAGCATTTCATGCATTTTGGCTCTGTCGTCCATGTGAAGAATCTTGACGTCACGTCATTAGCATATGACAGGTCCAGAGATAGGCATAAGCCACGCTGTGGTGCTCCGATCAGGAGCAGATCGGAGGCTAATAAGAACAGGTGGGAAGGATGATGAGGAAGAGGAAAGAAGAGGAATGGTGTGCTGAGGGGTCCAGGCACACTTGGCAGCACTGGGCCCCCTCCAGTGTGGCTTGGAGTTACCGATTTAGGAACAGGAAATCTAACCCAGAGTCACTCTCGGGATTACCGCTAGGAAGGTTAAAAAAAATAATAATTGAGAATAAAAGAAAAAAGTTAATATTTTTCTTCAATACATCTTAATGTCAACACAAGTTGATTAAACTCTGAAGAAGCATCCCACTTATATACTCTTAATAATAGGACACTGTCACCCCATCAGGAAGTTGGTTTAATCTTAAAGAGAATGGAAAACTGTCTATGCATTGTACTAGCCATTTTCTCTACAGCATTCCCAAGAGATACAACAGCTCTGTACACTAATATGTGACTCAAAGTGCTTGATAAGGGGGGGAGGTGATATAACTGAATATTAACATTGGGGGTCATGGTTTTGGCCACCATAGGGACAGACAAGCAGACTGATTTCCATTAGCACATTAAAGCAGTTAATTGGTATTTAGGAGCTGCTTAGTTACATAAAAAAATCTAGGGAAAACAGTGAGTTTAGAAAAATTGGCCAAAACCATGTATAGACCGTTTTTTTCATGCACTTTGGAACACTTTTTAAATCAAGTTTTTTTTTTTCATATTGTTCTTAAACAGGCTTTATAAGGAATGAAACACTTTAGGTCCTTTCCTATAAGTCTGCGCCGTAACTGTATGGTAAAAAGGTAACTATGCTTCATAAAGTAGCATGAGCAGGCGTGCATGGTTGGCTGGGAAGTCAGGGCCAAGCATGTTAACGTGCAGGCACTCTGCAGCAATGGTGTTCATCATGTGTTGGAGGATAGGAGAATACCCACATCCCTCTAAAATATTTTTTTACTATTTTTTTTCAACCCTTACTACACCCCAATATTACCCCTCTTTTGGTGTTTTTTGAAGGGAGATCTGGGGTGAGGGGGGGGGGGGGGCATCAGTCTTAATTCAGGGTTTGCTTTTGCTGGAGGGCATCTCGAGCGATGTTTGTAATAAACATGTGGGAGTTGAGTTTGAGGGACGGGGTGGGCATATGAGGGCATTTTGGGATAATGGTGGATAAGATGGGAGATGAAAGGGGTTTGGAAGGATGAGGAAGTTCTGGATGATGATTAGGTATGGTGAGAGGGCTGTTAAAGTATGAGGGGTGTTTGGAAACCTAGGGTGGTGTTAATTGCATTCGGATGAGAGATGGGGGCTGCTTGGGGGATATGGTGGAATAGAAGGTGGATGTAATGGGGGATGAGGAGGATATGATAGGTGAGAAAAGACAGAATAGGTGGGGAAAATTGTGGAGGAGATAAGTGGCATGGGGAGGATGGAGGGAAATGAGTGGGAAGGATGGCAGATGTAGAAATGGGGGAGCGGGTGTGGATGGTGAAGGGAAGTGGCAACTTGGGATGTATGGTATAAATGAGGGGGATAGATGGAGGAGTGACAAAAGCCTGAGGGGAGAGGGGGATGCAAGAGAGGAGGAGGATAAAAAGAAGGGGGGAAAGATGGTACAGGAGATAGAAGGAAGAGAAAGGGTGGAAAGATGAAGTGTATATATTATGTCTGCATGTGTGTGTATGAAGCGGGACTTGGTTGCGGCCCGTAAGCCGTTAATGCAGGACTTAAACTGCAATGCGCGCCGAAGCTGCTCATTGCACTGCGAGGCGAGCAGTTGAAGCACGTTGCGCTCAACTCCAAAACCATGAAAAACAAGCAAAATAATAAAAAAAACAAATTAAAACACACTCTCACCCACAGCACAGGTGGAGAACAATAAAGCCTGGGAGTGAGGTTACAAGCGATTTCGAGTCCTATTTGCCGTTTTTACATCACTCGGGTGGGGGGGACTTAAAATCTGAAACCAGATGAAAACGAGGCTGAGCAAAACCAGGCATGCAGGACTTAGAAAATACACTACAGCAAAGACAATAACACACACACAAACAACTCCAGTCACCCGGGGCTTGGAAAATAAAACAAACGGCAGTCAGCGCATAACACGCAAACATTCAGCAGACACACAGAGGAGAAACACACAGGGAAGGGACAGAAGAGACCTATGCCATTCACAAGCACAAAACTTGCAGGTTAACGAACCCTGCAATGAGTGGCCCGTTAACTCATCGCAGGGCTCTCGATGAGCACCGCGAGTGAGAGAGGCTCGCAATGAGCGCCAAAGGTGATCATTGCAAAGCAGGACAGTTGTAGTACACAGGGGGCGAGAGGCTCACAATGAGCGCTGAAGGTGCTCAGAGGCGCAAAAGCCTCACATCGTGGGGCAAACTGCATTGCCAGCCTTACAATTTTATTCCCATCAGTTTTGACGGGCAAGTTCCTAGTGTAATAACTGCAGATCTAGATTCGGCAGATGATCAGGTAAGCATTGGTTATAGCATGATGACTTACATGTTCTTTCTTGAAGCGGTTGTGGCTCTGCCAATCCTGAACGAATAACCAGCATATTTGTGAGCTGGGTATCCTAGTCAATAGTAGGCAAATGTAAGAAATTAATGTCTTTGTTTTTGCGTGGTTGGAATTGATTGATAGAAATGGTGAATCTGGATAGATTAGTCTTAAATTGAGCTATTTGAGTATACTAACGGGACACCATTGATCTCTGTAGGGAAATATTTAATGAATATTTCATCTGTAGTTTGGTTTCGTTACATTTCAGCAAGTGATAGTCTGCTTCCTTACTGAGATCTGCATTCAGTGGGCTGCTATTGTTAGACCTAGTGATCTTACCATTTCATCAGAGGAATCTCAAAAGTGCTAGGAAGGAGGGTTTTCATTGACTTCCTTTAAAAATGGCTTCGACCTTAACATGGTAATTGGGTGTTTGAAGATGGTTTCCTCAATTTGGTAATCTAGAATGAATTGGTTCAGACTTTCCATTAAACAACTCTTTCAGAAATAATTTAACAGGGTATGCGGTCATAAAATATTGATGGGATTTTAGGTTAGCAATGGCTATATGGTGTTTGGATGCCTGTGAAGTATGTCTTAATTGTCCTCGGGTATAGTTTCAGGCCATTGCAACAATAAGTGCTGAATGTTAGGATGGTGTCTATCGTAGGTTTTTCATGGAGATTATGAATGGTGAGAAATTCTTGAATGTGTTCCAGGCTCTACTATAAACTGTAGTGGTATTAGGAGTGAGTTCTCTGGGCATAATGGAGGAAGCTTCTGTGCTTAATTTCTCAAATTCTGATTGCTTCTTTTGAAAGAACCAGCATTGGTGAATAATGTGGGAGGTATTAAAATAGAGAAGATCTTGGGGATTTGGTTACTATAAAGGGTTTGATTACACAGTCATGAATTAGAGAGAGTTTGATACCTCTGATGCAAGGCATAATTACGTGTGATTGGGACCTAAGATAAGTAAAAATAGACTGATTTTTGGTTTCTAAGTAGACATTCTGAATAAGCCACAGGTTACTCCATTTATTAGTATTGACTGAAATGTATAAAAGGGCTTCCATTTCCATATGTTTTTACTCTTGATATTTCAGACTTGTCACAGGGTTCAGCAAGTGAGCTTTATATCAACAAGCAAATTGTGAAGTTTAGGCATAGATAACTTCTTTTTTTTTTTTAGGTTGTCAATGTTGTATGTGATAGCTTGTTGGTCTCCTGAGACATCTGCCCATAGCTCATAAGGCATGTCATGTGGAGACCAGTAATTTTAAAATAAGGTTAGTAACTCTAGTACAAGAGCAAATTCTCAGTGCAAATGTGCACCAGACTGCTGTGTTAGAGACCAAGCTAGAACTAGTACAACAGATTACCAATGTAATATTGGGGAGCTGGCAGATATCCACTTAATATCCATTATGGTAATGTTCTTGACCAATAGTCAGACTGGGGGGGGGGGGGGCTATTTCTGTTGAAAAGGGTTGACTATCTTTGGGTTTATATTCTAGAAACATAACTGGTCTGGGTGACTTGCATGACATTTTATGGATGCGAACCCAACAAGTCTACATCTTATTTCTTTGTCCTCTAGATATTCATGGCAACTGTTCCTGACTTCTGTCTATATAGTGTGATAGTTACATAGTATTTAAGGTTGAAAAAAGACTTTCAGTCCATCAAGTTCAACCTTTTAAGATCTCCTCTGATCTGCAATATGCGGATTAACTATTAATTATTAGTTGTATAAAAAAAAAAAATGTCCCTCCCAATCCCAGACACCGGCGACCGGACCTCTCCCTGGATCAATACTGCCCCTCCAATTATCCATGATAACCCTGAATTCCCTTTTTAATTAGAAATAAATCCAGTCCCCTTTTAAAGTTATCTATCGAATCCGCTGTCACCACCTCCTCTGGTAGAGAATTCCACAGATTAACCACCCTTACTGTGAAGAACCCTTTTCTTTCTTTAAGGTGGAATCTTTTTACTTCTAACCTCAAGGGATGTCCTCTTGTCAGTTGAAAACCTCTTGGCACAAAAAGCTCCCTTGACAAATCTTTATACTGACCCTGGATGTATTTATATAAGGTAATCATATCTCCTCTTAGATGCCTTTTTTCTAGAGGAAATAAGTTTAATTTGGTTAGTCTTTCTTCATAACTTAGCCCCTCCATTCCCCTTATTAGTTTTGTTGCCCTCCTCTGTACCTTTTCCAGCTCTAAAATGTCATTTTTATGAAGTGGTGCCCAAAATTGTACTCCATATTCCAAATGAGGGCGTACTAGAGATTTGTATAGTGGCAGAATTATATTTGCTTCCCTGGCTTCTATACCCTTCTTAATACATGCTAGTATTTTATTTGCCTTTGCAGCTGCTGCTTGGCTTTGAGCACTGTTACCTAGGTGGTTGTCCACAAGCACTCCCAAATCCCAAAATGAAATTAATAAATGAAGCAATTACAGAAACCCTTTAATCTCTTAGTCGATAGCTGTTATACCAGCATCTGAAATCTGTTGTTTTGTTTGCTTCATTTTTTTTTTATTACTTCGGTCTCGGATCAAATTCAGATTGACTTTTTTTATAACCATGCCTTCAGTGCAATGGGACACCCCTTTATAAATTAGATTTATACAAATAACAATTTACATGTTGTTTTCATGGTATCTATTACTTTCAGCACATGCATTACCTCCCCAAATTCCAGTTTAAGGACCTTTCAAGTGCTACACCTACCCTTGGGGATATTCTACCTCTCAGAATCTATCACTCCGCAACACATGCTCACTCTGCAACACACTGCATGCAGTAAGACCATCTTTCCCTTCTCTCTTATGCCAACATCCATTAAGCAATCCCATCATTCTTTTTCTACTTTTCTAAGTAACCAGCTACAATGTGAATAGGCCCTATAATCATTATAACACCGTATTTACCCTGTCATGCATGTCTTGTTGTGCATTAATACCCAAGGGCAGCAATGATTAGAACTATAAATCTAAGAATAGGTTGGAAGACATCATGGATATTGGTCATGAGAAATATTTAGCTTTGAACAAGTTTCTGGCAGAGTTTCATAATCGAAAAATAAACTTTTTAGTGTAAGAAATCTGCATGACTAAATTCTGAGATCTCATTTTTTTTAAACTCTAAGAATCTGTTAAAAATTGTCCCCAAATAGCGGCCTTTTATATAAAATTTAAAACCAAGCCATTTTTATTGGTGACCTAAAAAGCATCTTACAAAACAGGAAAAAATAAGGATAAGGCTGTACATGTTATTTAAAGATGTTGGTAAGTTCTGAAACTATCTACTATTCTTATACTTTGTGTAACAATTAAACAATATGTATACCATAACTGATCAGACACTTGTTTGCATAACATTACAGGGGTGGCTGGCTGCTTAGCTGTGGTGGCCTATGGTCTTTACAGGCTGCGTAGCCGTGGAGATCAGAAGATGTCTGTGCATCTCATTCACATGAGAGTTGGTGCTCAAGGCTTCGTGGTTGGTGCCATAACCTTTGGTAAGACTGAACCAGTCCAGTTTTTAAATTCGCATATAGAGATTTAGTTTAAAAAAAATTCCCCCTCACCCTCTCTGTACCATAGTTACATAGTAATTGAGGTTGAAAAAAGAATTTAGCCCATCAAGTTCAACCTTTTTTTAAATCTCCCCTGATCTGCAACATGCAGATTAATTGTTAATTGATCAAGAGGAAGGCAAACCGAAAAAAACTGAAAAAAGTGAAGCTTTGCCAATTGTCTCAAAAGAGAAAATAAAAATGTCCTTCCTGACCCCAGATGTTGGGATCAGATTGCTCCCTGGATCAATACTCCCTCTCTAATTAACCAGGATAACCTTGAATGTCCTTTTTATTTAAAAATATATCCAATCCATTTTTAAAGTTATCTGTTGAATCCGCTGTCACCACCTCCCTTGGTAGAGAATTTTACAGATTAACCACCATTACCGTGAACAACCCTTTTCTTTCTTTGAGGTGGAATATTTTTACTTCTAACCTCAAAGGATGTCCTCTTGTCAGTAGAAAACCTCTTGGCACAAAAAGCTCCACTGACAAATCTTTATACTGACCCTGGATGTATTTATATAGAGTAATTTTATCTCCTCTTAGACGCCTTTTTTCTAGAGAAAATAAGTTTAATTTGGTAAGTCTTTCCTCATAACTTAGCCCCTCCATTCCCCTTATTAGTTTTGTTGTCCTTCTCTGTACTTTTTCCAGTTCTAAAATTTCCAATTTATAAAGTGGTGCCCAAAATTGTACTCCATATCCCAAATGAGGGCGTACTAGAGATTTGTATAGTGGCAGAATTATATTTGCTTCCCTTGCTCCTACCCTTCTTAATACAAGCTAATATTTTATTTGCCTTTGCAGCTGCTGCTTGGCATTGAGCACTGCTACCTAGGTGGTTGTCCACAAGTACTCCCAAATCCCTTTCAATACCTGATACCCCTACATTTGCTCCATTAAGAATATAAATTGCATAGCAATTTTTTCATCCCAGATGCATAACTTTAAATTTTTTCATGTTAAATCTTATCTGCAATTTAATTGCCAATTTCTCTAATTTATGCAAATCCCTTTGGAGGGAAAGTACATTATTTTCGGATTTAATTACCTTGCACAACTTAGTGTCATCAGCAAAAATCGAGATCATACTTTCCAATCCTACTTCTAAGTCGTTAATAAATATGCTAAAAAGGTGAGGACCTAATACTGAACACTGAGGAACCCCGCTTACCACATTAGTCCAATCTGACTATATTCCATTTAAAACAACAGTCTCCCATGTGGCACTGTCTCAAAAGCCTTTGCAAGATCTAAAAAGGCTACATCCACTGAGTTGCCTTGATCCAAGTACCTACCAACCTCTTCATAGAAACGAATTAGAATTGTTTGGCGTGACCTATCCCTCATAGATCCATGTTGACTTATACAGTATATAACAAAGGTGAGTACACCCCTCACAGTTTTGTAAATATTTTATTATATCTTTTCATGCGACAACACTGAAGAAATGACACTCTGCTACAATGTAAAGTAGTAAGTGTACAGCCTGTATAATAGTGTACATTTACTGTCCCCTCCAAATAATGCAACACACAGCCATTAATGTCTAAACCGTTGGTAACAAAAGTGAGTACACCCCTAAGTGGAAATGTCCAAATTGGGCCCAAAGTGTTAATATTTTGTGTTGCCACCATTATTTTCCAGCACTGCCTTAACCCTCATGGGCATAGAGTTCACCAGAGCTTCACAGGTTGCCACTGGAGTTCTCTAATATCCACCAGCTCCATCATGGAGGAGCGAAAGAGACCTTGCACTCCCCCACCTTCCATTTGAGGATGCCCCACAGATGCTCAATAGGGTTTAGGTCTGGCGACATGCTTAGCCAGTCCATCACCTTTACCTGCAGCTTCTTTAGCAAGGCAGTGGTCATCTTGGAGGTGTGTTTGAGGTTGTTATCGTGTTGGAATACTGCCCTGCGGCCCAGTCTCAGAAGGGAGGGGATCATGCTCTGCTTCAGTATGTCACAGTACATATTGTCATTTATGGTTCCCTCAATGAAGTGTAGATCCCCAGTGCCTACAGCACTCATGCAGGCCCAGACCATGACACTCCCACCACCAAAAGTATACATCTATAGTGAGGAAAGGTAGTTGAAATTATCCCTAAATGACAGATACATGGATAAGGCACAAAAACACTGATATGAGATGAAACCTATTACGACACCCCCAAGAACGAGACCACGCTCCATGTTGAGGGTTAAAAGTGAACTCTCTTTTATTGAAACAACATACATTTTTAAAACCCTTCACATACACAATAGGGGCAGTGACTACCTTTGGTCAACCCCTAATTACCTCTGTCCAATCAGACAGAGTTAAGGCGCCTCTCTGTCTGTTAGGACCTTATTGTTCCTGGCTGCTATCACTTAAGTGTGTGTACTTAAGTGATTAGCCTTTGTGTCCAGCTGGGTGCCCTTCTCATATTCCAATATGTATGTTGCAATGTGTACAACAGGACTACCACATAATATTATATACATCCATATATATTATTCCATGGATGGAGGCAAAACAGACAAATCAGCAATATCAGTCCATATAGATGGATCTGTCACACGGCTCCCTCCATGTGGGACACTCCGGCAGACCCGGCTTGACCCTTTGGCGGGTCAACTTGGGGATGACCGGACTAGGAGGTGGTAGGGATGTCCATTTACTCCACCGCAGCAGTCTACCATTGTCGGCTGCACGTTGAACAGTATGTGCGATTGCAGTTGGATAAGATCCCAAACCTTCTCTCGGATGGTGATGGAGGTTCTTGAGAGTAGTAAACAGCCCCACCACCACAGGGTTTCACATGGTCATACCTGCAACGGGTGCCATAAGCACACTGTCCTTTCTGATAAAACCGACAGATTGTTGATGGTTTACTTGTCGCCAAGTCATGTGAGAACATACATCTACTTCCTTCTCTGCAAACTCCATGCATAAAATACCTGCAGGTTACGTGCTTGGTGCTCATCCTGCAGTCTCGCGCTCGGTCGGCCCTTCGTGTTCTTGTTGGTATGGTCGCTCCCGCTGTATCCGCCTCTTTGGCTCCTCCCCCTCCCATCCACGAGCTACACCCTCCTCTGTCCGGTTCCCTCCCGTACCTCTCTGGGGTATCCCGGTGGGCAGCTTGGACGGGGTCTGCCACGTGCAGGACGCCCCAACATTCCTCCTCCTCTACGCAGTGGGCAGCGGGCGGAGGGTTGCGCTGGTTTCCGCTGGTGGGTCTCCTCCAAGACTGGGCCTGGTTAGCGGTATTCAGCGGGCACTCCGGTCGTTTGTGCCCCCGCTGCTTGCACCTAAAACACCGGATGGGCGTTGAGTAGTCCCGTGAATTAGGCCGGGGCGGCTGAGGGTAGTTATTAGCTGGAGGGGGTGCTGCTGGTTGGTACTCCATTCTGGCAGAAGTCTTAACAATAGCACTGTCCAGTTTACGGGCATCCGTGTACTCATCTGCCAGACGGGCTGCTTCATGCAGGGTGGAGGGTTTACGGTCCCTTACCCACTCTCTGACGCCTGGGGATAATTTCTCAAAACAATGTTCCAGCAGGAACATCTGCAGCACCTCTTCCCCGGATACGGCTTGACACCCCGCCATCCAGTGAGCGGCTGTGCGGTGTTTTTTACATGCCCATTCGACGTAGGAATCCCCAGTTAGTTTTGCAGTGTCTCTGAACCGCCTCCGGTATGCCTCCGGTGTAACAGCATACCTGGAGAGCAAAGCTTCCTTTACAGCCACATAATCCCCGATCTCCTCATCAGGAATGGCACGAAAAGCGTCACTGGCCCGGCCGGATAGCTTTCCAGACAATATAGTAACCCAGTCTTCTACGGGTACCTTGTGTAGCGCACATTGCCGCTCAAAATCAGCAAGGTACCCATCAATCTCCCCTTCTGTTTCAATGAAGGATTTAAAAGCTGCAAACGGTACCTTCCTTTTCTCCACCGGGGCTGCTGCAGTGAAGCTTTGGCGTTGCAGGTTGGCATCTACAGCGTCCATGACACGGCTGATGATCTCTGGAGACGGGTTGGGACCATAATGAGCCAGTCTGATTCTCACCGCCCGGTCAAAGCTTGCCTCTTCGGGGGTTCTGTCAGCTGTGCTGGGCCCATTGGTTCCTTCATCCATTTTGTTTAGCAGTACAATAATCTCCCTTTTTTGAGATTACTGGCTTGTCTGCCTCTTTCTTCCAGTAGGTCTTTAAGGGTAGCTCTTTTCAGCCCTTGGTATTGTATTTCCATTAATCTTAGATATAGTTGTCTCTCTGGGCGATGAGGTTCATTCCGTCACTTGCCACCAGTTATTACGACACCCCCAAGAACGAGACCACGCTCCATGTTGAGGGTTAAAAGTGAACTCTCTTTTATTGAAACAACATACATTTTTAAAACCCTTCACATACACAATAGGGGCAGTGACTACCTTTGGTCAACCCCTAATTACCTCTGTCCAATCAGACAGAGTTAAGGCGCCTCTCTGTCTGTTAGGACCTTATTGTTCCTGGCTGCTATCACTTAAGTGTGTGTACTTAAGTGATTAGCCTTTGTGTCCAGCTGGGTGCCCTTCTCATATTCCAATATGTATGTTGCAATGTGTACAACAGGACTACCACATAATATTATATACATCCATATATATTATTCCATGGATGGAGGCAAAACAGACAAATCAGCAATATCAGTCCATATAGATGGATCTGTCACAAAACCCTCAGTTTGAACGAAAACAGCGATGCAAAGAGAGTGGAGGCAGTATCTGACATCATCAGGTAAAGGCATATGGGGGGAATCAACACACCATTTTATTGAAAACATATATATATATATATATATATATATATATATATATATATATATATATATATATATATATACACACATATAGACGTGTGTGTGTATCACATATTATAATTGTCTAACTGCGATTCGTCGTCACGCTTCAGACGAATCGCAGTTAGACAATTATAAACTGCTGCGCAGAGCGCGTCGCGAGCCTGCATGCGCAGAGCGCGGCGCGAGCCGTGCATGCGCAGAGCGCGGCGCGAGCCGTGCATGCGCAGAGCGCGGCGCGAGCCGTGCATGCGCAGAGCGCGGCGCGAGCCGTGCATGCGCAGAGCGCTGGCGCGAGCCGTGCATGCGCAGAGCGCTGGCGCGAGCCGTGCATGCGCAGAGCGCTGGCGCGAGCCGTGCATGCGCAGAGCGCTGGCGCGAGCCGTGCATGCGCAGAGCGCTGGCGCGAGCCGTGCATGCGCAGAGCGCTGGCGCGAGCCGTGCATGCGCAGAGCGCTGGCGCGAGCCGTGCATGCGCAGAGCGCTGGCGCGAGCCGTGCATGCGCAGAGCGCTGGCGCGAGCCGTGCATGCGCAGAGCGCGGCGCGAGCCGTGCATGCGCAGAGCGCTGGCGCGAGCCGTGCATGCGCAGAGCGCTGGCGCGAGCCGTGCATGCGCAGAGCGCTGGCGCGAGCCGTGCATGCGCAGAGCGCTGGCGCGAGCCGTGCATGCGCAGAGCGCTGGCGCGAGCCGTGCATGCGCAGAGCGCTGGCGCGAGCCGTGCATGCGCAGAGCGCGGCGCGAGCCGTGCATGCGCAGAGCGCGGCGCGAGCCGTGCATGCGCAGAGCGCGGCGCGAGCCGTGCATGCGCAGAGCGCGGCGCGAGCCGCGCTTGCGCGCAGCGCGGCCCGAGAGCAAATGAGAGTGAGGAAGAGGGGGGGTAGAGGCACAGAGGGAGAGTGGGGAAGAGGGGAGGGAGAGTGGGGGAAGAGGGGGGGGGAGAGGCACAGAGGGAGAGTGGGGAAGAGGGGGGGGGAGAGGCACAGAGGGAGAGTGGGGAAGAGGGGGGGGAGAGGCACGGCACAGAGGGAGAGTGGGGAAGAGGCACAGAGGGAGAGTAGGGAAGAGACACAGAGGGATAGGTGGGAAAGAGACACAGGGGAGGTAGAGGAGGGGGAAAAGACACACGGGAGGGAGAACAGGGGGAAGATACACATGGGAGGGAAATGGGGGGGGGAGAGGGGAACAGACACAGGGGGAAGGGGGAAAGAGACACAGGCCAGGGGGGAACAGGCACAGAGGGAGAGGGGGGAAGAGGCACAGGGGGAAGGGGGAAAGAGACACAGGCCAGGGGGGAACAGGCACAGAGGGAGAGGGGGGAAGAGGCACAGGGGGAAGGGGGAAAGAGACACAGGCCAGGGGGGAACAGGCACAGAGGGAGAGGGGGGAAGAGGCACAGGGGGAAGGGGGAAAGAGACACAGGCCAGGGGGGAACAGGCACAGAGGGAGAGGGGGGAAGAGGCACAGAGGGAGAGGGGGGAAGAGACACAGGGGGGAGAGATACAGAGGGTGAGGGAGGAAGAGACACAGAGGGAAGGGGGGGGGAACAGAGGAAGGGGTGAAGAGACACAGTGGCGAGACACACAGAGAGAGGCGGGGGAAGAGGCACAGAGGGAGAGGGTGGAAGACACAGAGTGGGGAGAGACACAGAGGGTGAGGGGGAAGAGACAGGGAGGAAGAGGCACAGGGGAGTGAGAGGAGGGGGAAGATACACAAGGGAGGGAAATGGAGACACGAGGAAGGCCGTAACAGACACAGGGGGAGGGGGAAAGAGACACAGGCCAGGGGGGAACAGACACAGGGGAGGGTTGGGGGAGACACAGGGGGGGGAAGAGATGCATGGGAGGGAGAAGGGGGAAAGAGACACAGGGGAGGGGTTTAGAGACACGGGAGGGAGAGGGAGGTAAAAACACAGGGGGGCAGGAGATACAAAGGAGGTGGAAGGAGACACAAGGGAGGGAGAGGAGGGGGGAAATAAGACACGAGGGAGGAAGTAGACAGAGGGAGAGACTCGCAATGAGCTCCAAAGGGGCTCATTGCAAGGCCTGTGATGAGCGCCAAAGGCGCTCATCACAAGGCCAGTAAAGTAGAGGGGGAGAGGCTTACATTGTGTGGCAAACAGCATTGCCAGGCTTCAGTTTTTATTGCCATCATTTTTGACGGGCAATTTGCTAGTATATATATATATATATATATATATATATATATATATGTGTGTGTTTGGTCTGGGCCTGCATGAGTGCTGCCGGCACTGGGGAGCTACAGTTCACTGAGGGGAACCATGACTGCCGACATGTACTTTGACATACTGATGCAAAGCATGATCTCCTCCCTTCTGAGACTGGGCCGCAGGGCAGTATTCCAACATAACGACCCCAAACACACCTATAAGGCGACTACTGTCTTGCTAAAGTTAAAGGTGATGGACTGGACAAGCATATCTCCAGACCTAAACCTTATTAAGCACCTGTGGGGCATCCTCAAACAGAAGGGGGGGAGTGCAAGGTCTCTAACATCCACTAGCTCTGTGATGTCATCATGGAGGAGTGTAAGAGCACGCCAGTGGCAACCTGTGAAGCTCTGGTGAACTCCATACCCGTGAGGGTTAAGGCAGTGCTGGAAAATAATGGTGGCCACACAAAATATTCACACGTTGGGCCCAATTTGGACATTTCCACTTAGGGGTGTACTCACTTTTGTTGCCAACGGTTCAGACATTAATGGCTGTGTGTTGCGTTATTTGGAGGGGACAGCAAATTTACACTATTATACAGGCTGTACACTATTACATTACCTTGTAGCAGAGTGTCATTTCTTCAGTGTTGTCACATGAAAAGATATAATAAAATATTTACAAAAAATGTGAGGGGTGTGCTCACTTTTGTAAGATACTGTAGGTCTATAATTTCCCAGATTTGCTCTTTTTTCTCCAGTCATCTGGTAGCGACCCAGTGTTTAGTGAATCTTGAAAAATTATATATCATGGTTTGGCTATTGCAGAGCCCAGTTCCCTTGGGTGTATTGCATCGAGACTTGGGGCTTTATTAACATTTATTTACGAGATTGAATTGACCACACTTTTTTGGTCCACTTAAGACTCTGTATATTAATGTTTAGTAATTACTTTATGATAAATTGTGGCTAAAATAAGGTAATGGACAAAAAACTAAACTTGCATGTAGATTCTCTTGAGCTGGTCTGTCAACGCATTGGAAGTGTAATTTGCTTATTTATAAATTAAAAAATGCTTTATATAGCCTAAATTTGGGGTCCTTTTTTAAATTTAAAGAACCAATTAAGTCCGAGAATAAAATGTCAGTTTACTCAATATTCCACTTTTATAACATATGTTCTTGCATCCATCCATTAGTAAAATAAAGGGATAACTATTATTTTATTATTATTACCGCTTTATTTGTAATACGCAAACGTATTCTGTAGCACTGTAAAGGGGTTAAGTACAAATGAAAACCGTTTTTAACATTTTTTTTTTGTTTTTTTTTTTGTTTGTTTTTTAATTTAAAATCGTGCGTACACAGTGCTTTCCCTGAAGCACCACCTAGATTGAAAACTTACATTTTAAAAGGTTTGACTGGAGTACAGGGGAGATAGATGCATTGTGCTTATTAAAGCTGGCTGTGAAATGCTTTTTTAGACCGATGCATTTTTAGTGAGGTTTTGAAGGATTTGAGGCAGGGGAATAGTCTAGTGGAGCGAAGCAAGGAGTTCCAGAAAATAGGGGCAGCACGAAAAGTCCTGAAGACAGGAGTGAGAGGAGAAGATAAGAGAGGTTAATAGAAGTTGGTTGTTAGCAGAGCGAAGAGGGCGGTTGGAAGATTATTTTGAGATGAGAACAGAGATCTAATAGGGTGCATGGTTGATAAAAGTGTTAAAAGTTCGGTCATGATTTTAAATGTTATTCTGGATGCTACGGGAAGCCAGTGGAGTGACTGACTGAGTGGTGCTGCAGACACTGAATGGTGAGTATGGTAGATGATCCTAGCGGATGCGTTCAATATGGATTGGAGTGGGTCAGATGGGTGACTGGTAGGACTGCTAGGAGAGCGTTGCAGTAGTTGAGGTGAGATATGATGAGAGAATGGTTTAGAATTCTACTTATGTCATGTGTAAGATAGGTGAAAATGACAAGATTTTGTGATTGATTGATTGAATGCAAAGAATGAAAGAGAGGGCAGGGTCCAGGAGAACATGTTATGTTGAAGATGATGGGCAGACATCCAGTAGGATATGCTAGAGAGACAGTAGGTAACTTGATCTAAAAGAGAGGGGGATAATTCCTTGCTAAGTAGATTTGAGTGTCCTCTGCATAGAGATGATACTGGAATCCAAACGATTGTATAAGGGTACCAAGGGAGGCTGTATAGATGGGGGTAAAAAGGAGGGCCAAGGACTGCTAGCAGTCAGAGGGTGAGGTGAAGAAGATGAGCCAAAAAAGGAGACATTAAATGTTAGATTTTCTAGATAAGCTTTAAACCATGAGAAAGCAGGGTCACAAATGCCAAGCGAATGGAACATTTGGATAAAAGGAAGTATTAACTGTGTCAGGGGCCACAGAGAGATCCAGTAGGAGAAATAACCCTTTGACTTGGCGGTGATGGGATAACCATACTTGGTCATTAAGACTTTCTACTTTCCACTCTGGGTGTAGTCATTTTGCTATTAAGTCTTCTCTTGATAGCAACACCTCCATCTTGCTAATGCACACATGTACTCACTCGCATGCATTTCACCTGATGTCCCAAATGACTCCTGCAACATTAGCAAGATGGAGGTCTTGCTATTAAGGAAGAACACAAAATGGCTGCAACCATAGTGGAAAAAAGCTAGTCTTAAATCTTATGTAAGTACTGCTATACCTTTTTGGTTTTTAAATGTATTAATACAAGAAAATGTCACTGGATTATTGTTCACAAACCACTGAAATGTCAGTTTAAAGAGTTTGTTTGTGCCAATCCACTTCCATTTCGCTGTCATTTCTTGTT
This sequence comes from Discoglossus pictus, assembly GCA_027410445.1. Lineage (NCBI taxonomy): Eukaryota > Metazoa > Chordata > Amphibia > Anura > Alytidae > Discoglossus > Discoglossus pictus. Next base: position 385,952,112 of record CM050164.1, read on the forward strand.
GAGTTTGCTGACTTGAAGGCATCTTTATTCATTCGGGAATGGTGGGAGGAATATTTGATGTGTTTTAGTATTTGAAACCACCTCCACATTCCACAGATACTCCGGGGCAGACAATGGCAAGTATGTTTTAGAAGCCAGGTAGGTTTAATGGCAGCAAAGAGGCAGTTTTCTAAATCGGGAAAGGTGTTCTTCAGAGATTCATTGTTGTTTTTTTTTTGTTTTGTTTTCAATTGTTCAGTAACCAGCAGTACAAATTGTTCAAGTGTGTATTTTCTGTCTTTTAAATGGCATCTAACCACTTATGTTTTCTATTTTTAGGTGTCATGTATTCCATGTACAAGGAATACTTAAAGCCAATGTTTCATGATACATCTGAAAAGTGAGCCAATTGAATAAAACAAGGAAACGCATCATAAAATCATCATCATATCTGTTTTGGAGACCTGTGGAGCACTTAATTTCATTGCTTTTTCCCGAAGTGGAGGTGATCGTATGTTTTCAATGTTAGAATATTTAAACCACAAAGTTCCTTAGATTTGCTAAAAAATTGTAAAATTGTGCACTACCTATGTATTGAATCCAAACTTAGAACTATAGTTTCTAATGATACACTGCATCATGAGTGCAGAGAAGTTTAATAAAATAAAATAATTTACTTGACCAAAGTGATTGAACCATTTGTACATGTGTGGAAGCCGGAAACCTTTAAAATCATGTGTCCTGTCTTCTAAAAGTTCACTGCCACCTAAAATCTTAAAGAACCAATTACAAGATGTAATAGTGTGATAAAATGGATGATTAGCAAATCTTACCTTTTTTTTTGTTTTATTTTGGTTGCTTTATCAAGATTTTGGTGCTATTTTTTTACAAACGGTGGCATGAATGTCTGTAAGGGATTGCATTACATATCTGCCGTGCAAATAGTCTTTACAAAAATAATTTCAATGTTTTTGTCCTTTTCTGTTTCACCTGATGCGAAAACTGTACTGATAAAGGTGGGGTCCTTTCCCTCTTCACCATCGCAAAATCTGACAGCTGCAGTTCCGCCGACAGATGGCGCTGCCCATTTTAGCATATAAGGCCGACCAAAGAGGCCTTGAGCTATGAGAGGTACACCCGAGTGCCTGCGCCGAACATATCAATAGCCTCTCTGTCGATTCAGCGCCGTCAAGTTGCGCCACATCAGAGGGGAGACTAGTTCTTTGCCTTCTCTGGAACTTGATGTTGCCTGAAAACTCACAGCGCCCCCTGGCAGTTGGCACCTGTAACTGCAGCTGCCAGTACTAAGAGAAGAAATGCACAGGGAGAGAGGGATAGATCCCTCTTTTTAAGGCATGACTGTTGTCCTCTTAAGGCTACTATCTAGATCTGTTTTCACTAGATTAAAATTGCAACTGTTTATATGTGTAGTGAAAAAATACCTTTACAAAGATGTCACTGGACATAGTAGTGACTTCACCTGCCTCACAACTGAGGAGAAGGGGATTAGCTACTGTTCCTTTTCAGTCCTACCTATTAAACGCCAATAGTGGGTACATTTCAAGACTATTAAAAATGTTCTCCATATCTCCCATCATACCAAGCATTAATAATAGTCCATTAATAATGTATAAAATTTGACTTTCAGAATAAAATGGTCACACCACCAAAATTATGAACCATACTAGCGAAGGTGTGGGTAATTCAAATGTACAGGCTTCTATTACGGAACACAACAACCCATTCATTCTCCAAACATTTTCTAAAGGTGATTAACATTTCTGAAATATTTAGAATTGTTTTGGCTGCTCCTCTATGCACGCTCATAGTCCTTGATAAGGGATGGAGAGGGGTCTATCTGCCAAATAACATTGCAGGTCTTTGCTTTTCTGTCCTGTGGTGGCCAAAATAAGCTGCAATCCTAATTAGCACATCAATGCAGCTAATGAATATGCTAATTTGCATATAAGCACACCAGCAACATGGAATTTCCCAGGCTTGATTCACTTTAGACAATAACACAATATATAGCCAGTTTTTCATGTTGTTTAAGAATAACCTAAATAAACTTGATTTTAAGCGTGATGATGATTGCCAGTAATTCAAATTGCTCCCTGGTGGTCGATATGCATTGTTTTCAGAATGAGCACATGCAAAGCCCAAAGAGTAATTTTCTTACATTGATGTAATATGACTTAAGGCTGAAGACCTTATAGGCAGTATCCCAGTAAATAATTGAACAGTCACTACACCAACAGCCCACACTTGGTGAGTGGATCAGAAAGACTGATGTCTAAAAAAAACAGAAAAAAAACAAATGTATTGCACTAAACTTGCCTTGAAGTTTTCAGTTTTTTTTATGACATTGAATTGATATAGTATTTATTAGCTATAGCTCCATAGAGCATTTGGATCTTCTGCTGTGTCCCTTTTTAAGTTTGTCAGTGGGTTTATATCTTAAGACTGGACGATGTAACCTTTTTTGCCCTACTCATATTTATTGAAACCATATTTAAATGAAAAATGAATAAGCAAAATGTTGGTGCAGTTGCATTTAATAGATAATAGATTTTAAATATGATGGATACAGTTTGTATATCTAAACTTGAATTTATAACAGTGATTTCATTTTAAATTCAGGTTAAGTATACTACTTATCAAAAACATTTTCTAAAACAAATATGTTTGTTTTATATAAGATTTTAACTAGGTGACTTAATTTGATCCTTCTCAGTCTCGTGGTCATATATAATTTCCTTTACGAGAACATCACAAACTTCTAGTTCTCTTGCAAGTAGGATGCCATGTTTTAGAGCTGTCTGCTAAAATCATGCCCATATGGAGGGGCTGCACACTATATAATACACAGCATGTCACTGTCTGCCAGGAGCAGAGTAGTATAAGGTGTTGAAGTGTGAAGCCCCATCATGCCTTTTTGTGGGAAGTGAACATGAAGGGTATAGTGCCTCTTTGGAAACACAGGTACCAAGCAGGGGATACACATCACACTCCCTAATTCTAGTGTAACTTTTCAAAAGCACAGTTGTGGTAACCCTTGAATATTATCTGTACGAACAAGAACTCTTTGGGAAGCTTCTCATTACAACCTTAAATTAAGTCTACTAACATTAAATGTATGGTCAAGATAATTAGAAGTTGAATTTGGACATGTAGGAGGATTTACAAGCGCAAGCTCACATATGGTCCTGGGGTTTTAGTGAAACAATGTCAATGTGAAACTTGTACATGAGCATAGATCTCCATGAAATTGCTTGCAAACAAATTTGATTTAGAAAAAGTTTCTTCTAGCAGGCAGGTTTGTTCTAATGGATCAACAGTGCCCAATACATTTTTGTTTTTCACTTATACCCTAAACTTGCTGTGTCCGATTCTATTACTTGGTGTGTGTGTGTGTGTGGTTCAGTGATGTACATGTAAGATTCCGCATTTGAGGGTTATTTAAATGTATTAGAAAATGTTATTACACATTGTTAGATGTAAATGAGAAGAACTATTGAAGTACTTTTTATTTAATCAATAGTGTTAAAATCACCTAAAGTCAGTTTGTTTCATTTTTTTGTTGTGTTTTTTTTAGATGGTAGGAAATATTTAAATTTTACTGTGATGTTCGTAATGTAAGGACTGTCTTCAGAACAAAAGTGCAAATTTAAATGTAAGTTCTTATAGGAAAATACATTTCTAAAAAATAATATTCAATTAGTAATTACCAATAGTTTTAAAATGATACCATATTTGGAAGCTTTGCTGTCACTTTAACTGCTACCACTTCTGCTGCAATGCTTATCCACTTATTTCTACCCTGCCTGTAAAGTATTACTTTTAGCACATCCCCCCTCAATCTTTCAACTTCCATGTCAACATAACTATGTGCCGTGGTATGGGTGCCATGCTCTTTGTGTGTGGATGCTTCTTTCGTCCTAGGTTGGACCCCGTCCTTGACAGATTTTCAAAAGATGAACTGTAGCTGATATGAAAGATTTGGCATAGCTCTAGGATACATAATGATTGCAAGGTTTCATTGCACTTCACCCATTCATGAATTTGCTGTTCAAAGCAACAGCTTGTGTCCGGTGTGTGTGCTCATTTTCACACAAACGGTTAGGTCATCTAACCAGTGGTATTTCCAGTCATGGCAGACCCAAGTGCTAAACTTCCACCTACTCAAAAATGACACTTTTCCAGTCTTAATAGTCAGGCCTGCTTGGTGAATCCATTACAGAACGACAACTAGGAACAGCTGATCCGACCACCTCCTGCATCTAAAGACGGCTGCATCATACAGGTAGGCAAATTGTGAAACCCTGCAGTAACGGGTCAACAAGCCACTGTAAAGTGGAAGGGCGCTCTTCATCTTTAAGGGCATCACCCTTAATTATTACCATCCTTTTATTTCTAACACGCCAACATATTCCATAGTGCTATACAGGGTTTAAGTACAATGCAAAATAAGTTCATCCTTTTGCAATGTGTTAGAGGACCCAGTCTTTATGCTTAGAGTATAACACACATAATGTTTTGACATTACAAAATTGAAAACTTGCAAACTTACTATTAACAGGTGTTGGGTGTGTCACAACAGGGTGATAGATGTGTTGTCCATACAAAGGCTGAAGGTGATAAGCTTCTTTAAACTGATGTTTTTTCTATGGAGTTTGAAAGTTTTGAGGCAGGATGATAGTCCAGTGGAGCAAAGCAAGCAAGAAAAGTCCTGAAAGCGGAGAGGAGGTGATAAGAGAGGAGGAAAGAAGGTCATTAGCAGAGTGACGAGGGCAGTTGGGAGAGTATTTTGAGACCAGAGCAGAAATGTAAGGGGGTGCACAGTTGTTGAGGACTTTATATGTTGGGTCATGAATTTCAATTTTATTCTGGAGGCTATGATGAGGGGAAGAATAGTTGGCAGAGAAAAAGACACTAGATGGTTTATCTTGTAGGTATGATATGAACCATCTGAGAGCTGTGTCGTCGAGGCCAAGAAAGCAGAGTATTTGGAATAGAAGAGATTGGTCAACTGTGTCATAGGCACCAGAGAGATTCAGGAGAATTAGAATAGAGAATTGTCCCTTTTGATTTGTTGGTGAGTACATCATT